>CAWVNO010002816.1:0-126102 GCA_963930645.1 Salticus scenicus | reverse complement strand
GAAACTTTAGGCCCGGGGGCGTTTTTACGCGGACTTTCGGCAGCCGTCCTGCGCTCTCAAAATTTTTTTCCGAGTTTCACATGCCCATCTTCAAACGACGATTCCCAAGCAACTAAAAGAGTCTAACTATCGCAATCACTTTCAGAATCTGCGGAATATATTCTAGTTTCATAATAACATCACCGGGAATTTTGCACGTGAAACTTTAGGCCCGGGGGGCGTTTTTACGCGGACCTTTCGGCAGCCGTCCTACGCTCTCAAAATTTTTTTCGCAGTTTCACATGCCCATCTTCAAACGACGATTCCCAAGCAACTAAAAGAGTCTAACTATCGCAATCACTTTCAGAATCTGCGGAATATATTCTAGTTTCATAATAACATCACCGGGAATTTGCACGGTGAAACTTTAGGCCCGGGGGGCGTTTTTACGCGGACTTTCGGCAGCCGTCCTACGCTCTCAAAATTTTTTTCGCAGTTTCACATGCCCATCTTCAAACGACGATTCCCAAGCAACTAAAAGAGTCTAACTATCGCAATCACTTTCAGAATCTGCGGAATATATTCTAGTTTCATAATAACATCACCGGGAATTTTGCACGGTGAAACTTTAGGCCCGGGGGGCGTTTTTACGCGGACTTTCGGCAGCCGTCCTCGCTCTCAAATTTTTTTCGAGTTTCACATGCCCATCTTCAAACGACGATTCCCAAGCAACTAAAAGAGTCTAACTATCGCAATCACTTTCAGAATCTGCGGAATATATTCTAGTTTCATAATAACATCACCGGGAATTTTGCACGGTGAAACTTTAGGCCCGGGGGGCGTTTTTACGCGGACTTTCGGCAGCCGTCCTACGCTCTCAAAATTTTTTTCGCAGTTTCACATGCCCATCTTCAAACGACGATTCCCAAGCAACTAAAAGAGTCTAACTATCGCAATCACTTTCAGAATCTGCGGAATATATTCTAGTTTCATAATAACACCACCGGGAATTTTGCACGGTGAAACTTTAGGCCCGGGGGGCGTTTTTACGCGGACTTTCGGCAGCCGTCCTGCGCTCTCAAAATTTTTTTCCGAGTTTCACATGCCCATCTTCAAACGACGATTCCCAAGCAACTAAAAGAGTCTAACTATCGCAATCACTTTCAGAATCTGCGGAATATATTCTAGTTTCATAATAACATCACGGGAATTTTGCACGGTGAAACTTTAGGCCCGGGGGGCGTTTTTACGCGGACTTTCGGCAGCCGTCCTACGCTCTCAAAATTTTTTCGCAGTTTCACATGCCCATCTTCAAACGACGATTCCCAAGCAACTAAAAGAGTCTAACTATCGCAATCACTTTCAGAATCTGCGGAATATATTCTAGTTTCATAATAACACCACCGGGAATTTTGCACGGTGAAACTTTAGGCCCGGGGGCGTTTTTACGCGGACTTTCGGCAGCCGTCCTGCGCTCTCAAAATTTTTTTCCGAGTTTCACATGCCCATCTTCAAACGACGATTCCCAAGCAACTAAAAGAGTCTAACTATCGCAATCACTTTCAGAATCTGCGGAATATATTCTAGTTTCATAATAACATCACCGGGAATTTTGCACGGTGAAACTTTAGGCCCGGGGGGCGTTTTTACGCGGACTTTCGGCAGCCGTCCTACGCTCTCAAAATTTTTTTCGCAGTTTCACATGCCCATCTTCAAACGACGATTCCCAAGCAACTAAAAGAGTCTAACTATCGCAATCACTTTCAGAATCTGCGGAATATATTCTAGTTTCATAATAACACCACCGGGAATTTTGCACGGTGAAACTTTAGGCCCGGGGGGCGTTTTTACGCGGACTTTCGGCAGCCGTCCTACGCTCTCAAAATTTTTTCGCAGTTTCACATGCCCATCTTCAAACGACGATTCCCAAGCAACTAAAAGAGTCTAACTATCGCAATCACTTTCAGAATCTGCGGAATATATTCTAGTTTCATAATAACACCACCGGGAATTTTGCACGGTGAAACTTTAGGCCCGGGGGGCGTTTTTACGCGGACTTTCGGCAGCCGTCCTGCGCTCTCAAAATTTTTTTCGAGTTTCACATGCCCATCTTCAAACGACGATTCCCAAGCAACTAAAAGAGTCTAACTATCGCAATCACTTTCAGAATCTGCGGAATATATTCTAGTTTCATAATAACATCACCGGGAATTTTGCACGGTGAAACTTTAGGCCCGGGGGGCGTTTTTACGCGGACTTTCGGCAGCCGTCCTACGCTCTCAAAATTTTTTTCGCAGTTTCACATGCCCATCTTCAAACGACGATTCCCAAGCAACTAAAAGAGTCTAACTATCGCAATCACTTTCAGAATCTGCGGAATATATTCTAGTTTCATAATAACACCACCGGGAATTTTGCACGGTGAAACTTTAGGCCCGGGGGGCGTTTTTACGCGGACTTTCGGCAGCCGTCCTGCGCTCTCAAAATTTTTTCCGAGTTTCACATGCCCATCTTCAAACGACGATTCCCAAGCAACTAAAAGAGTCTAACTATCGCAATCACTTTCAGAATCTGCGGAATATATTCTAGTTTCATAATAACATCACCGGGAATTTTGCACGGTGAAACTTTAGGCCCGGGGGGCGTTTTTACGCGGACTTTCGGCAGCCGTCCTACGCTCTCAAAATTTTTTCGCAGTTTCACATGCCCATCTTCAAACGACGATTCCCAAGCAACTAAAAGAGTCTAACTATCGCAATCACTTTCAGAATCTGCGGAATATATTCTAGTTTCATAATAACACCACCGGGAATTTTGCACGGTGAAACTTTAGGCCCGGGGGGCGTTTTTACGCGGACTTTCGGCAGCCGTCCTGCGCTCTCAAAATTTTTTCCGAGTTTCACATGCCCATCTTCAAACGACGATTCCCAAGCAACTAAAAGAGTCTAACTATCGCAATCACTTTCAGAATCTGCGGAATATATTCTAGTTTCATAATAACATCACCGGGAATTTTGCACGGTGAAACTTTAGGCCCGGGGGGCGTTTTTACGCGGACTTTCGGCAGCCGTCCTACGCTCTCAAAATTTTTTTCGCAGTTTCACATGCCCATCTTCAAACGACGATTCCCAAGCAACTAAAAGAGTCTAACTATCGCAATCACTTTCAGAATCTGCGGAATATATTCTAGTTTCATAATAACACCACCGGGAATTTTGCACGGTGAAACTTTAGGCCCGGGGGGCGTTTTTACGCGGACTTTCGGCAGCCGTCCTACGCTCTCAAAATTTTTTTCGCAGTTTCACATGCCCATCTTCAAACGACGATTCCCAAGCAACTAAAAGAGTCTAACTATCGCAATCACTTTCAGAATCTGCGGAATATATTCTAGTTTCATAATAACACCACCGGGAATTTTGCACGGTGAAACTTTAGGCCCGGGGGGCGTTTTTACGCGGACTTTCGGCAGCCGTCCTGCGCTCTCAAAATTTTTTTCCGAGTTTCACATGCCCATCTTCAAACGACGATTCCCAAGCAACTAAAAGAGTCTAACTATCGCAATCACTTTCAGAATCTGCGGAATATATTCTAGTTTCATAATAACATCACCGGGAATTTTGCACGGTGAAACTTTAGGCCCGGGGGGCGTTTTTACGCGGACTTTCGGCAGCCGTCCTACGCTCTCAAAATTTTTTTCGCAGTTTCACATGCCCATCTTCAAACGACGATTCCCAAGCAACTAAAAGAGTCTAACTATCGCAATCACTTTCAGAATCTGCGGAATATATTCTAGTTTCATAATAACACCACCGGGAATTTTGCACGGTGAAACTTTAGGCCCGGGGGCGTTTTTACGCGGACTTTCGGCAGCCGTCCTGCGCTCTCAAAATTTTTTTCCGAGTTTCACATGCCCATCTTCAAACGACGATTCCCAAGCAACTAAAAGAGTCTAACTATCGCAATCACTTTCAGAATCTGCGGAATATATTCTAGTTTCATAATAACATCACCGGAATTTTGCACGGTGAAACTTTAGGCCCGGGGGGCGTTTTTACGCGGACTTTCGGCAGCCGTCCTACGCTCTCAAAATTTTTTTCGCAGTTTCACATGCCCATCTTCAAACGACGATTCCCAAGCAACTAAAAGAGTCTAACTATCGCAATCACTTTCAGAATCTGCGGAATATATTCTAGTTTCATAATAACACCACCGGGAATTTTGCACGGTGAAACTTTAGGCCCGGGGGGCGTTTTTACGCGGACTTTCGGCAGCCGTCCTACGCTCTCAAAATTTTTTTCGCAGTTTCACATGCCCATCTTCAAACGACGATTCCCAAGCAACTAAAAGAGTCTAACTATCGCAATCACTTTCAGAATCTGCGGAATATATTCTAGTTTCATAATAACACCACCGGAATTTTGCACGGTGAAACTTTAGGCCCGGGGGGCGTTTTTACGCGGACTTTCGGCAGCCGTCCTGCGCTCTCAAAATTTTTTTCCGAGTTTCACATGCCCATCTTCAAACGACGATTCCCAAGCAACTAAAAGAGTCTAACTATCGCAATCACTTTCAGAATCTGCGGAATATATTCTAGTTTCATAATAACATCACCGGAATTTTGCACGGTGAAACTTTAGGCCCGGGGGGCGTTTTTACGCGGACTTTCGGCAGCCGTCCTACGCTCTCAAAATTTTTTCGCAGTTTCACATGCCCATCTTCAAACGACGATTCCCAAGCAACTAAAAGAGTCTAACTATCGCAATCACTTTCAGAATCTGCGGAATATATTCTAGTTTCATAATAACACCACCGGGAATTTTGCACGGTGAAACTTTAGGCCCGGGGGGCGTTTTTACGCGGACTTTCGGCAGCCGTCCTGCGCTCTCAAAATTTTTTTCCGAGTTTCACATGCCCATCTTCAAACGACGATTCCCAAGCAACTAAAAGAGTCTAACTATCGCAATCACTTTCAGAATCTGCGGAATATATTCTAGTTTCATAATAACATCACCGGGAATTTTGCACGGTGAAACTTTAGGCCCGGGGGGCGTTTTTACGCGGACTTTCGGCAGCCGTCCTACGCTCTCAAAATTTTTTTCGCAGTTTCACATGCCCATCTTCAAACGACGATTCCCAAGCAACTAAAAGAGTCTAACTATCGCAATCACTTTCAGAATCTGCGGAATATATTCTAGTTTCATAATAACACCACCGGGAATTTTGCACGGTGAAACTTTAGGCCCGGGGGGCGTTTTTACGCGGACTTTCGGCAGCCGTCCTGCGCTCTCAAAATTTTTTTCCGAGTTTCACATGCCCATCTTCAAACGACGATTCCCAAGCAACTAAAAGAGTCTAACTATCGCAATCACTTTCAGAATCTGCGGAATATATTCTAGTTTCATAATAACATCACCGGGAATTTTGCACGGTGAAACTTTAGGCCCGGGGGGCGTTTTTACGCGGACTTTCGGCAGCCGTCCTACGCTCTCAAAATTTTTTCGCAGTTTCACATGCCCATCTTCAAACGACGATTCCCAAGCAACTAAAAGAGTCTAACTATCGCAATCACTTTCAGAATCTGCGGAATATATTCTAGTTTCATAATAACACCACCGGGAATTTTGCACGGTGAAACTTTAGGCCCGGGGGGCGTTTTTACGCGGACTTTCGGCAGCCGTCCTACGCTCTCAAAATTTTTTCGCAGTTTCACATGCCCATCTTCAAACGACGATTCCCAAGCAACTAAAAGAGTCTAACTATCGCAATCACTTTCAGAATCTGCGGAATATATTCTAGTTTCATAATAACATCACCGGGAATTTTGCACGGTGAAACTTTAGGCCCGGGGGGCGTTTTTACGCGGACTTTCGGCAGCCGTCCTACGCTCTCAAAATTTTTTTCGCAGTTTCACATGCCCATCTTCAAACGACGATTCCCAAGCAACTAAAAGAGTCTAACTATCGCAATCACTTTCAGAATCTGCGGAATATATTCTAGTTTCATAATAACACCACCGGGAATTTTGCACGGTGAAACTTTAGGCCCGGGGGGCGTTTTTACGCGGACTTTCGGCAGCCGTCCTACGCTCTCAAAATTTTTTTCGCAGTTTCACATGCCCATCTTCAAACGACGATTCCCAAGCAACTAAAAGAGTCTAACTATCGCAATCACTTTCAGAATCTGCGGAATATATTCTAGTTTCATAATAACACCACCGGGAATTTTGCACGGTGAAACTTTAGGCCCGGGGGGCGTTTTTACGCGGACTTTCGGCAGCCGTCCTGCGCTCTCAAAATTTTTTTCCCAGTTTCACATGCCCATCTTCAAACGACGATTCCCAAGCAACTAAAAGAGTCTAACTATCGCAATCACTTTCAGAATCTGCGGAATATATTCTAGTTTCATAATAACATCACCGGAATTTTGCACGGTGAAACTTTAGGCCCGGGGGGCGTTTTTACGCGGACTTTCGGCAGCCGTCCTACGCTCTCAAAATTTTTTTCGCAGTTTCACATGCCCATCTTCAAACGACGATTCCCAAGCAACTAAAAGAGTCTAACTATCGCAATCACTTTCAGAATCTGCGGAATATATTCTAGTTTCATAATAACACCACCGGGAATTTTGCACGGTGAAACTTTAGGCCCGGGGGGCGTTTTTACGCGGACTTTCGGCAGCCGTCCTGCGCTCTCAAAATTTTTTTCCGAGTTTCACATGCCCATCTTCAAACGACGATTCCCAAGCAACTAAAAGAGTCTAACTATCGCAATCACTTTCAGAATCTGCGGAATATATTCTAGTTTCATAATAACATCACCGGGAATTTGCACGGTGAAACTTTAGGCCCGGGGGGCGTTTTTACGCGGACTTTCGGCAGCCGTCCTACGCTCTCAAATTTTTTTCGCAGTTTCACATGCCCATCTTCAAACGACGATTCCCAAGCAACTAAAAGAGTCTAACTATCGCAATCACTTTCAGAATCTGCGGAATATATTCTAGTTTCATAATAACACCACCGGGAATTTTGCACGGTGAAACTTTAGGCCCGGGGGGCGTTTTTACGCGGACTTTCGGCAGCCGTCCTACGCTCTCAAAATTTTTTTCGCAGTTTCACATGCCCATCTTCAAACGACGATTCCCAAGCAACTAAAAGAGTCTAACTATCGCAATCACTTTCAGAATCTGCGGAATATATTCTAGTTTCATAATAACACCACCGGGAATTTTGCACGGTGAAACTTTAGGCCCGGGGGCGTTTTTACGCGGACTTTCGGCAGCCGTCCTGCGCTCTCAAAATTTTTTTCGAGTTTCACATGCCCATCTTCAAACGACGATTCCCAAGCAACTAAAAGAGTCTAACTATCGCAATCACTTTCAGAATCTGCGGAATATATTCTAGTTTCATAATAACATCACCGGGAATTTTGCACGGTGAAACTTTAGGCCCGGGGGGCGTTTTACGCGGACTTTCGGCAGCCGTCCTACGCTCTCAAAATTTTTTTCGCAGTTTCACATGCCCATCTTCAAACGACGATTCCCAAGCAACTAAAAGAGTCTAACTATCGCAATCACTTTCAGAATCTGCGGAATATATTCTAGTTTCATAATAACACCACCGGGAATTTTGCACGGTGAAACTTTAGGCCCGGGGGGCGTTTTTACGCGGACTTTCGGCAGCCGTCCTGCGCTCTCAAAATTTTTTTCCGAGTTTCACATGCCCATCTTCAAACGACGATTCCCAAGCAACTAAAAGAGTCTAACTATCGCAATCACTTTCAGAATCTGCGGAATATATTCTAGTTTCATAATAACATCACCGGGAATTTTGCACGGTGAAACTTTAGGCCCGGGGGGCGTTTTTACGCGGACTTTCGGCAGCCGTCCTACGCTCTCAAAATTTTTTTCGCAGTTTCACATGCCCATCTTCAAACGACGATTCCCAAGCAACTAAAAGAGTCTAACTATCGCAATCACTTTCAGAATCTGCGGAATATATTCTAGTTTCATAATAACACCACCGGGAATTTTGCACGGTGAAACTTTAGGCCCGGGGGCGTTTTTACGCGGACTTTCGGCAGCCGTCCTGCGCTCTCAAAATTTTTTTCCGAGTTTCACATGCCCATCTTCAAACGACGATTCCCAAGCAACTAAAAGAGTCTAACTATCGCAATCACTTTCAGAATCTGCGGAATATATTCTAGTTTCATAATAACATCACCGGGAATTTTGCACGGTGAAACTTTAGGCCCGGGGGGCGTTTTTACGCGGACTTTCGGCAGCCGTCCTACGCTCTCAAAATTTTTTTCGCAGTTTCACATGCCCATCTTCAAACGACGATTCCCAAGCAACTAAAAGAGTCTAACTATCGCAATCACTTTCAGAATCTGCGGAATATATTCTAGTTTCATAATAACACCACCGGGAATTTTGCACGGTGAAACTTTAGGCCCGGGGGCGTTTTTACGCGGACTTTCGGCAGCCGTCCTACGCTCTCAAAATTTTTTTCGCAGTTTCACATGCCCATCTTCAAACGACGATTCCCAAGCAACTAAAAGAGTCTAACTATCGCAATCACTTTCAGAATCTGCGGAATATATTCTAGTTTCATAATAACACCACCGGGAATTTTGCACGGTGAAACTTTAGGCCCGGGGGCGTTTTTACGCGGACTTTCGGCAGCCGTCCTGCGCTCTCAAAATTTTTTTCCGAGTTTCACATGCCCATCTTCAAACGACGATTCCCAAGCAACTAAAAGAGTCTAACTATCGCAATCACTTTCAGAATCTGCGGAATATATTCTAGTTTCATAATAACACCACCGGGAATTTTGCACGGTGAAACTTTAGGCCCGGGGGCGTTTTTACGCGGACTTTCGGCAGCCGTCCTACGCTCTCAAAATTTTTTCGCAGTTTCACATGCCCATCTTCAAACGACGATTCCCAAGCAACTAAAAGAGTCTAACTATCGCAATCACTTTCAGAATCTGCGGAATATATTCTAGTTTCATAATAACACCACCGGGAATTTTGCACGGTGAAACTTTAGGCCCGGGGGGCGTTTTTACGCGGACTTTCGGCAGCCGTCCTGCGCTCTCAAAATTTTTTTCCGAGTTTCACATGCCCATCTTCAAACGACGATTCCCAAGCAACTAAAAGAGTCTAACTATCGCAATCACTTTCAGAATCTGCGGAATATATTCTAGTTTCATAATAACATCACCGGGAATTTTGCACGGTGAAACTTTAGGCCCGGGGGGCGTTTTTACGCGGACTTTCGGCAGCCGTCCTACGCTCTCAAAATTTTTTTCGCAGTTTCACATGCCCATCTTCAAACGACGATTCCCAAGCAACTAAAAGAGTCTAACTATCGCAATCACTTTCAGAATCTGCGGAATATATTCTAGTTTCATAATAACACCACCGGGAATTTTGCACGGTGAAACTTTAGGCCCGGGGGGCGTTTTTACGCGGACTTTCGGCAGCCGTCCTGCGCTCTCAAAATTTTTTTCCGAGTTTCACATGCCCATCTTCAAACGACGATTCCCAAGCAACTAAAAGAGTCTAACTATCGCAATCACTTTCAGAATCTGCGGAATATATTCTAGTTTCATAATAACATCACCGGGAATTTTGCACGGTGAAACTTAGGCCCGGGGGGCGTTTTTACGCGGACTTTCGGCAGCCGTCCTACGCTCTCAAAATTTTTTCGCAGTTTCACATGCCCATCTTCAAACGACGATTCCCAAGCAACTAAAAGAGTCTAACTATCGCAATCACTTTCAGAATCTGCGGAATATATTCTAGTTTCATAATAACACCACCGGGAATTTTGCACGGTGAAACTTTAGGCCCGGGGGCGTTTTTACGCGGACTTTCGGCAGCCGTCCTACGCTCTCAAAATTTTTTTCGCAGTTTCACATGCCCATCTTCAAACGACGATTCCCAAGCAACTAAAAGAGTCTAACTATCGCAATCACTTTCAGAATCTGCGGAATATATTCTAGTTTCATAATAACACCACCGGGAATTTTGCACGGTGAAACTTTAGGCCCGGGGGCGTTTTTACGCGGACTTTCGGCAGCCGTCCTGCGCTCTCAAAATTTTTTTCCGAGTTTCACATGCCCATCTTCAAACGACGATTCCCAAGCAACTAAAAGAGTCTAACTATCGCAATCACTTTCAGAATCTGCGGAATATATTCTAGTTTCATAATAACATCACCGGGAATTTTGCACGGTGAAACTTTAGGCCCGGGGGGCGTTTTTACGCGGACTTTCGGCAGCCGTCCTACGCTCTCAAAATTTTTTTCGCAGTTTCACATGCCCATCTTCAAACGACGATTCCCAAGCAACTAAAAGAGTCTAACTATCGCAATCACTTTCAGAATCTGCGGAATATATTCTAGTTTCATAATAACACCACCGGGAATTTTGCACGGTGAAACTTTAGGCCCGGGGGGCGTTTTACGCGGACTTTCGGCAGCCGTCCTGCGCTCTCAAAATTTTTTTCCGAGTTTCACATGCCCATCTTCAAACGACGATTCCCAAGCAACTAAAAGAGTCTAACTATCGCAATCACTTTCAGAATCTGCGGAATATATTCTAGTTTCATAATAACATCACCGGGAATTTTGCACGGTGAAACTTTAGGCCCGGGGGCGTTTTTACGCGGACTTTCGGCAGCCGTCCTACGCTCTCAAAATTTTTTCGCAGTTTCACATGCCCATCTTCAAACGACGATTCCCAAGCAACTAAAAGAGTCTAACTATCGCAATCACTTCAGAATCTGCGGAATATATTCTAGTTTCATAATAACACCACCGGGAATTTTGCACGGTGAAACTTTAGGCCCGGGGGCGTTTTTACGCGGACTTTCGGCAGCCGTCCTGCGCTCTCAAAATTTTTTTCCGAGTTTCACATGCCCATCTTCAAACGACGATTCCCAAGCAACTAAAAGAGTCTAACTATCGCAATCACTTTCAGAATCTGCGGAATATATTCTAGTTTCATAATAACATCACCGGGAATTTTGCACGGTGAAACTTTAGGCCCGGGGGGCGTTTTTACGCGGACTTTCGGCAGCCGTCCTACGCTCTCAAAATTTTTTTCGCAGTTTCACATGCCCATCTTCAAACGACGATTCCCAAGCAACTAAAAGAGTCTAACTATCGCAATCACTTTCAGAATCTGCGGAATATATTCTAGTTTCATAATAACACCACCGGGAATTTTGCACGGTGAAACTTTAGGCCCGGGGGGCGTTTTTACGCGGACTTTCGGCAGCCGTCCTACGCTCTCAAAATTTTTTTCGCAGTTTCACATGCCCATCTTCAAACGACGATTCCCAAGCAACTAAAAGAGTCTAACTATCGCAATCACTTTCAGAATCTGCGGAATATATTCTAGTTTCATAATAACACCACCGGGAATTTTGCACGGTGAAACTTTAGGCCCGGGGGGCGTTTTTACGCGGACTTTCGGCAGCCGTCCTGCGCTCTCAAAATTTTTTCCGAGTTTCACATGCCCATCTTCAAACGACGATTCCCAAGCAACTAAAAGAGTCTAACTATCGCAATCACTTTCAGAATCTGCGGAATATATTCTAGTTTCATAATAACATCACCGGGAATTTTGCACGGTGAAACTTTAGGCCCGGGGGGCGTTTTTACGCGGACTTTCGGCAGCCGTCCTACGCTCTCAAAATTTTTTTCGCAGTTTCACATGCCCATCTTCAAACGACGATTCCCAAGCAACTAAAAGAGTCTAACTATCGCAATCACTTTCAGAATCTGCGGAATATATTCTAGTTTCATAATAACACCACCGGGAATTTTGCACGGTGAAACTTTAGGCCCGGGGGGCGTTTTTACGCGGACTTTCGGCAGCCGTCCTGCGCTCTCAAAATTTTTTCCGAGTTTCACATGCCCATCTTCAAACGACGATTCCCAAGCAACTAAAAGAGTCTAACTATCGCAATCACTTTCAGAATCTGCGGAATATATTCTAGTTTCATAATAACATCACCGGGAATTTTGCACGGTGAAACTTTAGGCCCGGGGGGCGTTTTTACGCGGACTTTCGGCAGCCGTCCTACGCTCTCAAAATTTTTTTCGCAGTTTCACATGCCCATCTTCAAACGACGATTCCCAAGCAACTAAAAGAGTCTAACTATCGCAATCACTTTCAGAATCTGCGGAATATATTCTAGTTTCATAATAACACCACCGGGAATTTTGCACGGTGAAACTTTAGGCCCGGGGGGCGTTTTTACGCGGACTTTCGGCAGCCGTCCTACGCTCTCAAAATTTTTTTCGCAGTTTCACATGCCCATCTTCAAACGACGATTCCCAAGCAACTAAAAGAGTCTAACTATCGCAATCACTTTCAGAATCTGCGGAATATATTCTAGTTTCATAATAACACCACCGGGAATTTTGCACGGTGAAACTTTAGGCCCGGGGGGCGTTTTTACGCGGACTTTCGGCAGCCGTCCTGCGCTCTCAAAATTTTTTTCGAGTTTCACATGCCCATCTTCAAACGACGATTCCCAAGCAACTAAAAGAGTCTAACTATCGCAATCACTTTCAGAATCTGCGGAATATATTCTAGTTTCATAATAACATCACCGGGAATTTTGCACGGTGAAACTTTAGGCCCGGGGGGCGTTTTTACGCGGACTTTCGGCAGCCGTCCTACGCTCTCAAAATTTTTTCGCAGTTTCACATGCCCATCTTCAAACGACGATTCCCAAGCAACTAAAAGAGTCTAACTATCGCAATCACTTTCAGAATCTGCGGAATATATTCTAGTTTCATAATAACACCACCGGGAATTTTGCACGGTGAAACTTTAGGCCCGGGGGGCGTTTTTACGCGGACTTTCGGCAGCCGTCCTGCGCTCTCAAAATTTTTTTCCGAGTTTCACATGCCCATCTTCAAACGACGATTCCCAAGCAACTAAAAGAGTCTAACTATCGCAATCACTTTCAGAATCTGCGGAATATATTCTAGTTTCATAATAACATCACCGGGAATTTTGCACGGTGAAACTTTAGGCCCGGGGGGCGTTTTTACGCGGACTTTCGGCAGCCGTCCTACGCTCTCAAAATTTTTTCGCAGTTTCACATGCCCATCTTCAAACGACGATTCCCAAGCAACTAAAAGAGTCTAACTATCGCAATCACTTTCAGAATCTGCGGAATATATTCTAGTTTCATAATAACACCACCGGGAATTTTGCACGGTGAAACTTTAGGCCCGGGGGGCGTTTTTACGCGGACTTTCGGCAGCCGTCCTGCGCTCTCAAAATTTTTTTCCGAGTTTCACATGCCCATCTTCAAACGACGATTCCCAAGCAACTAAAAGAGTCTAACTATCGCAATCACTTTCAGAATCTGCGGAATATATTCTAGTTTCATAATAACATCACCGGGAATTTTGCACGGTGAAACTTTAGGCCCGGGGGGCGTTTTTACGCGGACTTTCGGCAGCCGTCCTACGCTCTCAAAATTTTTTTCGCAGTTTCACATGCCCATCTTCAAACGACGATTCCCAAGCAACTAAAAGAGTCTAACTATCGCAATCACTTTCAGAATCTGCGGAATATATTCTAGTTTCATAATAACACCACCGGGAATTTTGCACGGTGAAACTTTAGGCCCGGGGGGCGTTTTTACGCGGACTTTCGGCAGCCGTCCTGCGCTCTCAAAATTTTTTTCCGAGTTTCACATGCCCATCTTCAAACGACGATTCCCAAGCAACTAAAAGAGTCTAACTATCGCAATCACTTTCAGAATCTGCGGAATATATTCTAGTTTCATAATAACATCACCGGGAATTTTGCACGGTGAAACTTTAGGCCCGGGGGGCGTTTTTACGCGGACTTTCGGCAGCCGTCCTACGCTCTCAAAATTTTTTTCGCAGTTTCACATGCCCATCTTCAAACGACGATTCCCAAGCAACTAAAAGAGTCTAACTATCGCAATCACTTTCAGAATCTGCGGAATATATTCTAGTTTCATAATAACACCACCGGGAATTTTGCACGGTGAAACTTTAGGCCCGGGGGGCGTTTTTACGCGGACTTTCGGCAGCCGTCCTGCGCTCTCAAAATTTTTTTCCGAGTTTCACATGCCCATCTTCAAACGACGATTCCCAAGCAACTAAAAGAGTCTAACTATCGCAATCACTTTCAGAATCAGCGGAATATATTCTAGTTTCATAATAACATCACCGGGAATTTTGCACGGTGAAACTTTAGGCCCGGGGGGCGTTTTTACGCGGACTTTCGGCAGCCGTCCTACGCTCTCAAAATTTTTTTCGCAGTTTCACATGCCCATCTTCAAACGACGATTCCCAAGCAACTAAAAGAGTCTAACTATCGCAATCACTTTCAGAATCTGCGGAATATATTCTAGTTTCATAATAACACCACCGGGAATTTTGCACGGTGAAACTTTAGGCCCGGGGGGCGTTTTTACGCGGACTTTCGGCAGCCGTCCTACGCTCTCAAAATTTTTTTCGCAGTTTCACATGCCCATCTTCAAACGACGATTCCCAAGCAACTAAAAGAGTCTAACTATCGCAATCACTTTCAGAATCTGCGGAATATATTCTAGTTTCATAATAACACCACCGGGAATTTTGCACGGTGAAACTTTAGGCCCGGGGGGCGTTTTTACGCGGACTTTCGGCAGCCGTCCTGCGCTCTCAAAATTTTTTTCCGAGTTTCACATGCCCATCTTCAAACGACGATTCCCAAGCAACTAAAAGAGTCTAACTATCGCAATCACTTTCAGAATCTGCGGAATATATTCTAGTTTCATAATAACATCACCGGGAATTTTGCACGGTGAAACTTTAGGCCCGGGGGGCGTTTTTACGCGGACTTTCGGCAGCCGTCCTACGCTCTCAAAATTTTTTTCGCAGTTTCACATGCCCATCTTCAAACGACGATTCCCAAGCAACTAAAAGAGTCTAACTATCGCAATCACTTTCAGAATCAGCGGAATATATTCTAGTTTCATAATAACATCACCGGGAATTTTGCACGGTGAAACTTTAGGCCCGGGGGGCGTTTTTACGCGGACTTTCGGCAGCCGTCCTACGCTCTCAAAATTTTTTTCGCAGTTTCACATGCCCATCTTCAAACGACGATTCCCAAGCAACTAAAAGAGTCTAACTATCGCAATCACTTTCAGAATCTGCGGAATATATTCTAGTTTCATAATAACACCACCGGGAATTTTGCACGGTGAAACTTTAGGCCCGGGGGGCGTTTTTACGCGGACTTTCGGCAGCCGTCCTACGCTCTCAAAATTTTTTTCGCAGTTTCACATGCCCATCTTCAAACGACGATTCCCAAGCAACTAAAAGAGTCTAACTATCGCAATCACTTTCAGAATCTGCGGAATATATTCTAGTTTCATAATAACACCACCGGGAATTTTGCACGGTGAAACTTTAGGCCCGGGGGGCGTTTTTACGCGGACTTTCGGCAGCCGTCCTGCGCTCTCAAAATTTTTTTCCGAGTTTCACATGCCCATCTTCAAACGACGATTCCCAAGCAACTAAAAGAGTCTAACTATCGCAATCACTTTCAGAATCTGCGGAATATATTCTAGTTTCATAATAACATCACCGGGAATTTTGCACGGTGAAACTTTAGGCCCGGGGGGCGTTTTTACGCGGACTTTCGGCAGCCGTCCTACGCTCTCAAAATTTTTTTCGCAGTTTCACATGCCCATCTTCAAACGACGATTCCCAAGCAACTAAAAGAGTCTAACTATCGCAATCACTTTCAGAATCTGCGGAATATATTCTAGTTTCATAATAACACCACCGGGAATTTTGCACGGTGAAACTTTAGGCCCGGGGGGCGTTTTTACGCGGACTTTCGGCAGCCGTCCTGCGCTCTCAAAATTTTTTTCCGAGTTTCACATGCCCATCTTCAAACGACGATTCCCAAGCAACTAAAAGAGTCTAACTATCGCAATCACTTTCAGAATCTGCGGAATATATTCTAGTTTCATAATAACATCACCGGGAATTTTGCACGGTGAAACTTTAGGCCCGGGGGGCGTTTTTACGCGGACTTTCGGCAGCCGTCCTACGCTCTCAAAATTTTTTTCGCAGTTTCACATGCCCATCTTCAAACGACGATTCCCAAGCAACTAAAAGAGTCTAACTATCGCAATCACTTTCAGAATCTGCGGAATATATTCTAGTTTCATAATAACACCACCGGGAATTTTGCACGGTGAAACTTTAGGCCCGGGGGGCGTTTTTACGCGGACTTTCGGCAGCCGTCCTGCGCTCTCAAAATTTTTTTCCGAGTTTCACATGCCCATCTTCAAACGACGATTCCCAAGCAACTAAAAGAGTCTAACTATCGCAATCACTTTCAGAATCTGCGGAATATATTCTAGTTTCATAATAACATCACCGGGAATTTTGCACGGTGAAACTTTAGGCCCGGGGGGCGTTTTTACGCGGACTTTCGGCAGCCGTCCTACGCTCTCAAAATTTTTTTCGCAGTTTCACATGCCCATCTTCAAACGACGATTCCCAAGCAACTAAAAGAGTCTAACTATCGCAATCACTTTCAGAATCTGCGGAATATATTCTAGTTTCATAATAACACAAACCGGGAATTTTGCACGGTGAAACTTTAGGCCCGGGGGGCGTTTTTACGCGGACTTTCGGCAGCCGTCCTACGCTCTCAAAATTTTTTTCGCAGTTTCACATGCCCATCTTCAAACGACGATTCCCAAGCAACTAAAAGAGTCTAACTATCGCAATCACTTTCAGAATCTGCGGAATATATTCTAGTTTCATAATAACACCACCGGGAATTTTGCACGGTGAAACTTTAGGCCCGGGGGGCGTTTTTACGCGGACTTTCGGCAGCCGTCCTGCGCTCTCAAAATTTTTTTCCGAGTTTCACATGCCCATCTTCAAACGACGATTCCCAAGCAACTAAAAGAGTCTAACTATCGCAATCACTTTCAGAATCTGCGGAATATATTCTAGTTTCATAATAACATCACCGGGAATTTTGCACGGTGAAACTTTAGGCCCGGGGGGCGTTTTTACGCGGACTTTCGGCAGCCGTCCTACGCTCTCAAAATTTTTTTCGCAGTTTCACATGCCCATCTTCAAACGACGATTCCCAAGCAACTAAAAGAGTCTAACTATCGCAATCACTTTCAGAATCTGCGGAATATATTCTAGTTTCATAATAACACCACCGGGAATTTTGCACGGTGAAACTTTAGGCCCGGGGGGCGTTTTTACGCGGACTTTCGGCAGCCGTCCTGCGCTCTCAAAATTTTTTTCCGAGTTTCACATGCCCATCTTCAAACGACGATTCCCAAGCAACTAAAAGAGTCTAACTATCGCAATCACTTTCAGAATCTGCGGAATATATTCTAGTTTCATAATAACACCACCGGGAATTTTGCACGGTGAAACTTTAGGCCCGGGGGGCGTTTTTACGCGGACTTTCGGCAGCCGTCCTACGCTCTCAAAATTTTTTTCGCAGTTTCACATGCCCATCTTCAAACGACGATTCCCAAGCAACTAAAAGAGTCTAACTATCGCAATCACTTTCAGAATCTGCGGAATATATTCTAGTTTCATAATAACACCACCGGGAATTTTGCACGGTGAAACTTTAGGCCCGGGGGGCGTTTTTACGCGGACTTTCGGCAGCCGTCCTGCGCTCTCAAAATTTTTTTCCGAGTTTCACATGCCCATCTTCAAACGACGATTCCCAAGCAACTAAAAGAGTCTAACTATCGCAATCACTTTCAGAATCTGCGGAATATATTCTAGTTTCATAATAACATCACCGGGAATTTTGCACGGTGAAACTTTAGGCCCGGGGGGCGTTTTTACGCGGACTTTCGGCAGCCGTCCTACGCTCTCAAAATTTTTTTCGCAGTTTCACATGCCCATCTTCAAACGACGATTCCCAAGCAACTAAAAGAGTCTAACTATCGCAATCACTTTCAGAATCTGCGGAATATATTCTAGTTTCATAATAACACCACCGGGAATTTTGCACGGTGAAACTTTAGGCCCGGGGGGCGTTTTTACGCGGACTTTCGGCAGCCGTCCTACGCTCTCAAAATTTTTTTCGCAGTTTCACATGCCCATCTTCAAACGACGATTCCCAAGCAACTAAAAGAGTCTAACTATCGCAATCACTTTCAGAATCTGCGGAATATATTCTAGTTTCATAATAACACCACCGGGAATTTTGCACGGTGAAACTTTAGGCCCGGGGGGCGTTTTTACGCGGACTTTCGGCAGCCGTCCTGCGCTCTCAAAATTTTTTTCCGAGTTTCACATGCCCATCTTCATACGACGATTCCCAAGCAACTAAAAGAGTCTAACTATCGCAATCACTTTCAGAATCTGCGGAATATATTCTAGTTTCATAATAACATCACCGGGAATTTTGCACGGTGAAACTTTAGGCCCGGGGGGCGTTTTTACGCGGACTTTCGGCAGCCGTCCTGCGCTCTCAAAATTTTTTTCCGAGTTTCACATGCCCATCTTCAAACGACGATTCCCAAGCAACTAAAAGAGTCTAACTATCGCAATCACTTTCAGAATCTGCGGAATATATTCTAGTTTCATAATAACACCACCGGGAATTTTGCACGGTGAAACTTTAGGCCCGGGGGGCGTTTTTACGCGGACTTTCGGCAGCCGTCCTACGCTCTCAAAATTTTTTTCGCAGTTTCACATGCCCATCTTCAAACGACGATTCCCAAGCAACTAAAAGAGTCTAACTATCGCAATCACTTTCAGAATCTGCGGAATATATTCTAGTTTCATAATAACACCACCGGGAATTTTGCACGGTGAAACTTTAGGCCCGGGGGGCGTTTTTACGCGGACTTTCGGCAGCCGTCCTGCGCTCTCAAAATTTTTTTCCGAGTTTCACATGCCCATCTTCAAACGACGATTCCCAAGCAACTAAAAGAGTCTAACTATCGCAATCACTTTCAGAATCTGCGGAATATATTCTAGTTTCATAATAACATCACCGGGAATTTTGCACGGTGAAACTTTAGGCCCGGGGGGCGTTTTTACGCGGACTTTCGGCAGCCGTCCTACGCTCTCAAAATTTTTTTCGCAGTTTCACATGCCCATCTTCAAACGACGATTCCCAAGCAACTAAAAGAGTCTAACTATCGCAATCACTTTCAGAATCTGCGGAATATATTCTAGTTTCATAATAACACCACCGGGAATTTTGCACGGTGAAACTTTAGGCCCGGGGGGCGTTTTTACGCGGACTTTCGGCAGCCGTCCTGCGCTCTCAAAATTTTTTTCCGAGTTTCACATGCCCATCTTCAAACGACGATTCCCAAGCAACTAAAAGAGTCTAACTATCGCAATCACTTTCAGAATCTGCGGAATATATTCTAGTTTCATAATAACATCACCGGGAATTTTGCACGGTGAAACTTTAGGCCCGGGGGGCGTTTTTACGCGGACTTTCGGCAGCCGTCCTACGCTCTCAAAATTTTTTTCGCAGTTTCACATGCCCATCTTCAAACGACGATTCCCAAGCAACTAAAAGAGTCTAACTATCGCAATCACTTTCAGAATCTGCGGAATATATTCTAGTTTCATAATAACACCACCGGGAATTTTGCACGGTGAAACTTTAGGCCCGGGGGGCGTTTTTACGCGGACTTTCGGCAGCCGTCCTGCGCTCTCAAAATTTTTTTCCGAGTTTCACATGCCCATCTTCAAACGACGATTCCCAAGCAACTAAAAGAGTCTAACTATCGCAATCACTTTCAGAATCTGCGGAATATATTCTAGTTTCATAATAACATCACCGGGAATTTTGCACGGTGAAACTTTAGGCCCGGGGGGCGTTTTTACGCGGACTTTCGGCAGCCGTCCTACGCTCTCAAAATTTTTTTCGCAGTTTCACATGCCCATCTTCAAACGACGATTCCCAAGCAACTAAAAGAGTCTAACTATCGCAATCACTTTCAGAATCTGCGGAATATATTCTAGTTTCATAATAACACCACCGGGAATTTTGCACGGTGAAACTTTAGGCCCGGGGGGCGTTTTTACGCGGACTTTCGGCAGCCGTCCTACGCTCTCAAAATTTTTTTCGCAGTTTCACATGCCCATCTTCAAACGACGATTCCCAAGCAACTAAAAGAGTCTAACTATCGCAATCACTTTCAGAATCTGCGGAATATATTCTAGTTTCATAATAACACCACCGGGAATTTTGCACGGTGAAACTTTAGGCCCGGGGGGCGTTTTTACGCGGACTTTCGGCAGCCGTCCTGCGCTCTCAAAATTTTTTTCCGAGTTTCACATGCCCATCTTCAAACGACGATTCCCAAGCAACTAAAAGAGTCTAACTATCGCAATCACTTTCAGAATCTGCGGAATATATTCTAGTTTCATAATAACATCACCGGGAATTTTGCACGGTGAAACTTTAGGCCCGGGGGGCGTTTTTACGCGGACTTTCGGCAGCCGTCTTACGCTCTCAAAATTTTTTTCGCAGTTTCACATGCCCATCTTCAAACGACGATTCCCAAGCAACTAAAAGAGTCTAACTATCGCAATCACTTTCAGAATCTGCGGAATATATTCTAGTTTCATAATAACACCACCGGGAATTTTGCACGGTGAAACTTTAGGCCCGGGGGGCGTTTTTACGCGGACTTTCGGCAGCCGTCCTGCGCTCTCAAAATTTTTTTCCGAGTTTCACATGCCCATCTTCAAACGACGATTCCCAAGCAACTAAAAGAGTCTAACTATCGCAATCACTTTCAGAATCTGCGGAATATATTCTAGTTTCATAATAACATCACCGGGAATTTTGCACGGTGAAACTTTAGGCCCGGGGGGCGTTTTTACGCGGACTTTCGGCAGCCGTCCTACGCTCTCAAAATTTTTTTCGCAGTTTCACATGCCCATCTTCAAACGACGATTCCCAAGCAACTAAAAGAGTCTAACTATCGCAATCACTTTCAGAATCTGCGGAATATATTCTAGTTTCATAATAACACCACCGGGAATTTTGCACGGTGAAACTTTAGGCCCGGGGGGCGTTTTTACGCGGACTTTCGGCAGCCGTCCTGCGCTCTCAAAATTTTTTTCCGAGTTTCACATGCCCATCTTCAAACGACGATTCCCAAGCAACTAAAAGAGTCTAACTATCGCAATCACTTTCAGAATCTGCGGAATATATTCTAGTTTCATAATAACATCACCGGGAATTTTGCACGGTGAAACTTTAGGCCCGGGGGGCGTTTTTACGCGGACTTTCGGCAGCCGTCCTACGCTCTCAAAATTTTTTTCGCAGTTTCACATGCCCATCTTCAAACGACGATTCCCAAGCAACTAAAAGAGTCTAACTATCGCAATCACTTTCAGAATCTGCGGAATATATTCTAGTTTCATAATAACACCACCGGGAATTTTGCACGGTGAAACTTTAGGCACGGGGGGCGTTTTTACGCGGACTTTCGGCAGCCGTCCTACGCTCTCAAAATTTTTTTCGCAGTTTCACATGCCCATCTTCAAACGACGATTCCCAAGCAACTAAAAGAGTCTAACTATCGCAATCACTTTCAGAATCTGCGGAATATATTCTAGTTTCATAATAACACCACCGGGAATTTTGCACGGTGAAACTTTAGGCCCGGGGGGCGTTTTTACGCGGACTTTCGGCAGCCGTCCTGCGCTCTCAAAATTTTTTTCCGAGTTTCACATGCCCATCTTCAAACGACGATTCCCAAGCAACTAAAAGAGTCTAACTATCGCAATCACTTTCAGAATCTGCGGAATATATTCTAGTTTCATAATAACATCACCGGGAATTTTGCACGGTGAAACTTTAGGCCCGGGGGGCGTTTTTACGCGGACTTTCGGCAGCCGTCCTACGCTCTCAAAATTTTTTTCGCAGTTTCACATGCCCATCTTCAAACGACGATTCCCAAGCAACTAAAAGAGTCTAACTATCGCAATCACTTTCAGAATCTGCGGAATATATTCTAGTTTCATAATAACACCACCGGGAATTTTGCACGGTGAAACTTTAGGCCCGGGGGGCGTTTTACGCGGACTTTCGGCAGCCGTCCTGCGCTCTCAAAATTTTTTTCCGAGTTTCACATGCCCATCTTCAAACGACGATTCCCAAGCAACTAAAAGAGTCTAACTATCGCAATCACTTTCAGAATCTGCGGAATATATTCTAGTTTCATAATAACATCACCGGGAATTTTGCACGGTGAAACTTTAGGCCCGGGGGGCGTTTTTACGCGGACTTTCGGCAGCCGTCCTACGCTCTCAAAATTTTTTTCGCAGTTTCACATGCCCATCTTCAAACGACGATTCCCAAGCAACTAAAAGAGTCTAACTATCGCAATCACTTTCAGAATCTGCGGAATATATTCTAGTTTCATAATAACACCACCGGGAATTTTGCACGGTGAAACTTTAGGCCCGGGGGGCGTTTTTACGCGGACTTTCGGCAGCCGTCCTGCGCTCTCAAAATTTTTTTCCGAGTTTCACATGCCCATCTTCAAACGACGATTCCCAAGCAACTAAAAGAGTCTAACTATCGCAATCACTTTCAGAATCTGCGGAATATATTCTAGTTTCATAATAACATCACCGGGAATTTTGCACGGTGAAACTTTAGGCCCGGGGGGCGTTTTTACGCGGACTTTCGGCAGCCGTCCTACGCTCTCAAAATTTTTTTCGCAGTTTCACATGCCCATCTTCAAACGACGATTCCCAAGCAACTAAAAGAGTCTAACTATCGCAATCACTTTCAGAATCTGCGGAATATATTCTAGTTTCATAATAACACCACCGGGAATTTTGCACGGTGAAACTTTAGGCCCGGGGGGCGTTTTTACGCGGACTTTCGGCAGCCGTCCTACGCTCTCAAAATTTTTTTCGCAGTTTCACATGCCCATCTTCAAACGACGATTCCCAAGCAACTAAAAGAGTCTAACTATCGCAATCACTTTCAGAATCTGCGGAATATATTCTAGTTTCATAATAACACCACCGGGAATTTTGCACGGTGAAACTTTAGGCCCGGGGGGCGTTTTTACGCGGACTTTCGGCAGCCGTCCTGCGCTCTCAAAATTTTTTTCCGAGTTTCACATGCCCATCTTCAAACGACGATTCCCAAGCAACTAAAAGAGTCTAACTATCGCAATCACTTTCAGAATCTGCGGAATATATTCTAGTTTCATAATAACATCACCGGGAATTTTGCACGGTGAAACTTTAGGCCCGGGGGGCGTTTTTACGCGGACTTTCGGCAGCCGTCCTACGCTCTCAAAATTTTTTTCGCAGTTTCACATGCCCATCTTCAAACGACGATTCCCAAGCAACTAAAAGAGTCTAACTATCGCAATCACTTTCATAATCTGCGGAATATATTCTAGTTTCATAATAACACCACCGGGAATTTTGCACGGTGAAACTTTAGGCCCGGGGGGCGTTTTTACGCGGACTTTCGGCAGCCGTCCTGCGCTCTCAAAATTTTTTTTCCGAGTTTCACATGCCCATCTTCAAACGACGATTCCCAAGCAACTAAAAGAGTCTAACTATCGCAATCACTTTCAGAATCTGCGGAATATATTCTAGTTTCATAATAACATCACCGGGAATTTTGCACGGTGAAACTTTAGGCCCGGGGGGCGTTTTTACGCGGACTTTCGGCAGCCGTCCTACGCTCTCAAAATTTTTTTCGCAGTTTCACATGCCCATCTTCAAACGACGATTCCCAAGCAACTAAAAGAGTCTAACTATCGCAATCACTTTCAGAATCTGCGGAATATATTCTAGTTTCATAATAACACCACCGGGAATTTTGCACGGTGAAACTTTAGGCCCGGGGGGCGTTTTTACGCGGACTTTCGGCAGCCGTCCTACGCTCTCAAAATTTTTTTCGCAGTTTCACATGCCCATCTTCACACGACGATTCCCAAGCAACTAAAAGAGTCTAACTATCGCAATCACTTTCAGAATCTGCGGAATATATTCTAGTTTCATAATAACACCACCGGGAATTTTGCACGGTGAAACTTTAGGCCCGGGGGCGTTTTTACGCGGACTTTCGGCAGCCGTCCTGCGCTCTCAAAATTTTTTTCCGAGTTTCACATGCCCATCTTCAAACGACGATTCCCAAGCAACTAAAAGAGTCTAACTATCGCAATCACTTTCAGAATCTGCGGAATATATTCTAGTTTCATAATAACATCACCGGGAATTTTGCACGGTGAAACTTTAGGCCCGGGGGGCGTTTTTACGCGGACTTTCGGCAGCCGTCCTACGCTCTCAAAATTTTTTTCGCAGTTTCACATGCCCATCTTCAAACGACGATTCCCAAGCAACTAAAAGAGTCTAACTATCGCAATCACTTTCAGAATCTGCGGAATATATTCTAGTTTCATAATAACACCACCGGGAATTTTGCACGGTGAAACTTTAGGCCCGGGGGGCGTTTTTACGCGGACTTTCGGCAGCCGTCCTGCGCTCTCAAAATTTTTTTCCGAGTTTCACGTGCCCATCTTTCAAACGACGATTCCCAAGCAACTAAAAGAGTCTAACTATCGCAATCACTTTCAGAATCTGCGGAATATATTCTAGTTTCATAATAACATCACCGGGAATTTTGCACGGTGAAACTTTAGGCCCGGGGGGCGTTTTTACGCGGACTTTCGGCAGCCGTCCTACGCTCTCAAAATTTTTTTCGCAGTTTCACATGCCCATCTTCAAACGACGATTCCCAAGCAACTAAAAGAGTCTAACTATCGCAATCACTTTCAGAATCTGCGGAATATATTCTAGTTTCATAATAACACCACCGGGAATTTTGCACGGTGAAACTTTAGGCCCGGGGGGCGTTTTTACGCGGACTTTCGGCAGCCGTCCTGCGCTCTCAAAATTTTTTTCCGAGTTTCACATGCCCATCTTCAAACGACGATTCCCAAGCAACTAAAAGAGTCTAACTATCGCAATCACTTTCAGAATCTGCGGAATATATTCTAGTTTCATAATAACATCACCGGGAATTTTGCACGGTGAAACTTTAGGCCCGGGGGGCGTTTTTACGCGGACTTTCGGCAGCCGTCCTACGCTCTCAAAATTTTTTTCGCAGTTTCACATGCCCATCTTCAAACGACGATTCCCAAGCAACTAAAAGAGTCTAACTATCGCAATCACTTTCAGAATCTGCGGAATATATTCTAGTTTCATAATAACACCACCGGGAATTTTGCACGGTGAAACTTTAGGCCCGGGGGGCGTTTTTACGCGGACTTTCGGCAGCCGTCCTACGCTCTCAAAATTTTTTTCGCAGTTTCACATGCCCATCTTCAAACGACGATTCCCAAGCAACTAAAAGAGTCTAACTATCGCAATCACTTTCAGAATCTGCGGAATATATTCTAGTTTCATAATAACACCACCGGGAATTTTGCACGGTGAAACTTTAGGCCCGGGGGGCGTTTTTACGCGGACTTTCGGCAGCCGTCCTGCGCTCTCAAAATTTTTTTCCGAGTTTCACATGCCCATCTTCAAACGACGATTCCCAAGCAACTAAAAGAGTCTAACTATCGCAATCACTTTCAGAATCTGCGGAATATATTCTAGTTTCATAATAACATCACCGGGAATTTTGCACGGTGAAACTTTAGGCCCGGGGGGCGTTTTTACGCGGACTTTCGGCAGCCGTCCTACGCTCTCAAAATTTTTTTCGCAGTTTCACATGCCCATCTTCAAACGACGATTCCCAAGCAACTAAAAGAGTCTAACTATCGCAATCACTTTCAGAATCTGCGGAATATATTCTAGTTTCATAATAACACCACCGGGAATTTTGCACGGTGAAACTTTAGGCCCGGGGGGCGTTTTTACGCGGACTTTCGGCAGCCGTCCTGCGCTCTCAAAATTTTTTTCCGAGTTTCACATGCCCATCTTCAAACGACGATTCCCAAGCAACTAAAAGAGTCTAACTATCGCAATCACTTTCAGAATCTGCGGAATATATTCTAGTTTCATAATAACATCACCGGGAATTTTGCACGGTGAAACTTTAGGCCCGGGGGGCGTTTTTACGCGGACTTTCGGCAGCCGTCCTACGCTCTCAAAATTTTTTTCGCAGTTTCACATGCCCATCTTCAAACGACGATTCCCAAGCAACTAAAAGAGTCTAACTATCGCAATCACTTTCAGAATCTGCGGAATATATTCTAGTTTCATAATAACACCACCGGGAATTTTGCACGGTGAAACTTTAGGCCCGGGGGGCGTTTTTACGCGGACTTTCGGCAGCCGTCCTACGCTCTCAAAATTTTTTTCGCAGTTTCACATGCCCATCTTCAAACGACGATTCCCAAGCAACTAAAAGAGTCTAACTATCGCAATCACTTTCAGAATCTGCGGAATATATTCTAGTTTCATAATAACACCACCGGGAATTTTGCACGGTGAAACTTTAGACCCGGGGGGCGTTTTTACGCGGACTTTCGGCAGCCGTCCTGCGCTCTCAAAATTTTTTTCCGAGTTTCACATGCCCATCTTCAAACGACGATTCCCAAGCAACTAAAAGAGTCTAACTATCGCAATCACTTTCAGAATCTGCGGAATATATTCTAGTTTCATAATAACATCACCGGGAATTTTGCACGGTGAAACTTTAGGCCCGGGGGGCGTTTTTACGCGGACTTTCGGCAGCCGTCCTACGCTCTCAAAATTTTTTTCGCAGTTTCACATGCCCATCTTCAAACGACGATTCCCAAGCAACTAAAAGAGTCTAACTATCGCAATCACTTTCAGAATCTGCGGAATATATTCTAGTTTCATAATAACACCACCGGGAATTTTGCACGGTGAAACTTTAGGCCCGGGGGGCGTTTTTACGCGGACTTTCGGCAGCCGTCCTGCGCTCTCAAAATTTTTTTCCGAGTTTCACATGCCCATCTTCAAACGACGATTCCCAAGCAACTAAAAGAGTCTAACTATCGCAATCACTTTCAGAATCTGCGGAATATATTCTAGTTTCATAATAACATCACCGGGAATTTTGCACGGTGAAACTTTAGGCCCGGGGGGCGTTTTTACGCGGACTTTCGGCAGCCGTCCTACGCTCTCAAAATTTTTTTCGCAGTTTCACATGCCCATCTTCAAACGACGATTCCCAAGCAACTAAAAGAGTCTAACTATCGCAATCACTTTCAGAATCTGCGGAATATATTCTAGTTTCATAATAACACCACCGGGAATTTTGCACGGTGAAACTTTAGGCCCGGGGGGCGTTTTTACGCGGACTTTCGGCAGCCGTCCTACGCTCTCAAAATTTTTTTCGCAGTTTCACATGCCCATCTTCAAACGACGATTCCCAAGCAACTAAAAGAGTCTAACTATCGCAATCACTTTCAGAATCTGCGGAATATATTCTAGTTTCATAATAACACCACCGGGAATTTTGCACGGTGAAACTTTAGGCCCGGGGGGCGTTTTTACGCGGACTTTCGGCAGCCGTCCTGCGCTCTCAAAATTTTTTTCCGAGTTTCACATGCCCATCTTCAAACGACGATTCCCAAGCAACTAAAAGAGTCTAACTATCGCAATCACTTTCAGAATCTGCGGAATATATTCTAGTTTCATAATAACATCACCGGGAATTTTGCACGGTGAAACTTTAGGCCCGGGGGGCGTTTTTACGCGGACTTTCGGCAGCCGTCCTACGCTCTCAAAATTTTTTTCGCAGTTTCACATGCCCATCTTCAAACGACGATTCCCAAGCAACTAAAAGAGTCTAACTATCGCAATCACTTTCAGAATCTGCGGAATATATTCTAGTTTCATAATAACACCACCGGGAATTTTGCACGGTGAAACTTTAGGCCCGGGGGGCGTTTTTACGCGGACTTTCGGCAGCCGTCCTGCGCTCTCAAAATTTTTTTCCGAGTTTCACATGCCCATCTTCAAACGACGATTCCCAAGCAACTAAAAGAGTCTAACTATCGCAATCACTTTCAGAATCTGCGGAATATATTCTAGTTTCATAATAACATCACCGGGAATTTTGCACGGTGAAACTTTAGGCCCGGGGGGCGTTTTTACGCGGACTTTCGGCAGCCGTCCTACGCTCTCAAAATTTTTTTCGCAGTTTCACATGCCCATCTTCAAACGACGATTCCCAAGCAACTAAAAGAGTCTAACTATCGCAATCACTTTCAGAATCTGCGGAATATATTCTAGTTTCATAATAACACCACCGGGAATTTTGCACGGTGAAACTTTAGGCCCGGGGGGCGTTTTTACGCGGACTTTCGGCAGCCGTCCTGCGCTCTCAAAATTTTTTTCCGAGTTTCACATGCCCATCTTCAAACGACGATTCCCAAGCAACTAAAAGAGTCTAACTATCGCAATCACTTTCAGAATCTGCGGAATATATTCTAGTTTCATAATAACATCACCGGGAATTTTGCACGGTGAAACTTTAGGCCCGGGGGGCGTTTTTACGCGGACTTTCGGCAGCCGTCCTACGCTCTCAAAATTTTTTTCGCAGTTTCACATGCCCATCTTCAAACGACGATTCCCAAGCAACTAAAAGAGTCTAACTATCGCAATCACTTTCAGAATCTGCGGAATATATTCTAGTTTCATAATAACACCACCGGGAATTTTGCACGGTGAAACTTTAGGCCCGGGGGGCGTTTTTACGCGGACTTTCGGCAGCCGTCCTACGCTCTCAAAATTTTTTTCGCAGTTTCACATGCCCATCTTCAAACGACGATTCCCAAGCAACTAAAAGAGTCTAACTATCGCAATCACTTTCAGAATCTGCGGAATATATTCTAGTTTCATAATAACACCACCGGGAATTTTGCACGGTGAAACTTTAGGCCCGGGGGGCGTTTTTACGCGGACTTTCGGCAGCCGTCCTGCGCTCTCAAAATTTTTTTCCGAGTTTCACATGCCCATCTTCAAACGACGATTCCCAAGCAACTAAAAGAGTCTAACTATCGCAATCACTTTCAGAATCTGCGGAATATATTCTAGTTTCATAATAACATCACCGGGAATTTTGCACGGTGAAACTTTAGGCCCGGGGGGCGTTTTTACGCGGACTTTCGGCAGCCGTCCTACGCTCTCAAAATTTTTTTCGCAGTTTCACATGCCCATCTTCAAACGACGATTCCCAAGCAACTAAAAGAGTCTAACTATCGCAATCACTTTCAGAATCTGCGGAATATATTCTAGTTTCATAATAACACCACCGGGAATTTTGCACGGTGAAACTTTAGGCCCGGGGGGCGTTTTTACGCGGACTTTCGGCAGCCGTCCTGCGCTCTCAAAATTTTTTTCCGAGTTTCACATGCCCATCTTCAAACGACGATTCCCAAGCAACTAAAAGAGTCTAACTATCGCAATCACTTTCAGAATCTGCGGAATATATTCTAGTTTCATAATAACATCACCGGGAATTTTGCACGGTGAAACTTTAGGCCCGGGGGGCGTTTTTACGCGGACTTTCGGCAGCCGTCCTACGCTCTCAAAATTTTTTTCGCAGTTTCACATGCCCATCTTCAAACGACGATTCCCAAGCAACTAAAAGAGTCTAACTATCGCAATCACTTTCAGAATCTGCGGAATATATTCTAGTTTCATAATAACACCACCGGGAATTTTGCACGGTGAAACTTTAGGCCCGGGGGGCGTTTTTACGCGGACTTTCGGCAGCCGTCCTGCGCTCTCAAAATTTTTTTCCGAGTTTCACATGCCCATCTTCAAACGACGATTCCCAAGCAACTAAAAGAGTCTAACTATCGCAATCACTTTCAGAATCTGCGGAATATATTCTAGTTTCATAATAACATCACCGGGAATTTTGCACGGTGAAACTTTAGGCCCGGGGGGCGTTTTTACGCGGACTTTCGGCAGCCGTCCTACGCTCTCAAAATTTTTTTCGCAGTTTCACATGCCCATCTTCAAACGACGATTCCCAAGCAACTAAAAGAGTCTAACTATCGCAATCACTTTCAGAATCTGCGGAATATATTCTAGTTTCATAATAACACCACCGGGAATTTTGCACGGTGAAACTTTAGGCCCGGGGGGCGTTTTTACGCGGACTTTCGGCAGCCGTCCTACGCTCTCAAAATTTTTTTCGCAGTTTCACATGCCCATCTTCAAACGACGATTCCCAAGCAACTAAAAGAGTCTAACTATCGCAATCACTTTCAGAATCTGCGGAATATATTCTAGTTTCATAATAACACCACCGGGAATTTTGCACGGTGAAACTTTAGGCCCGGGGGGCGTTTTTACGCGGACTTTCGGCAGCCGTCCTGCGCTCTCAAAATTTTTTTCCGAGTTTCACATGCCCATCTTCAAACGACGATTCCCAAGCAACTAAAAGAGTCTAACTATCGCAATCACTTTCAGAATCTGCGGAATATATTCTAGTTTCATAATAACATCACCGGGAATTTTGCACGGTGAAACTTTAGGCCCGGGGGGCGTTTTTACGCGGACTTTCGGCAGCCGTCCTACGCTCTCAAAATTTTTTTCGCAGTTTCACATGCCCATCTTCAAACGACGATTCCCAAGCAACTAAAAGAGTCTAACTATCGCAATCACTTTCAGAATCTGCGGAATATATTCTAGTTTCATAATAACACCACCGGGAATTTTGCACGGTGAAACTTTAGGCCCGGGGGGCGTTTTTACGCGGACTTTCGGCAGCCGTCCTGCGCTCTCAAAATTTTTTTCCGAGTTTCACATGCCCATCTTCAAACGACGATTCCCAAGCAACTAAAAGAGTCTAACTATCGCAATCACTTTCAGAATCTGCGGAATATATTCTAGTTTCATAATAACATCACCGGGAATTTTGCACGGTGAAACTTTAGGCCCGGGGGGCGTTTTTACGCGGACTTTCGGCAGCCGTCCTACGCTCTCAAAATTTTTTTCGCAGTTTCACATGCCCATCTTCAAACGACGATTCCCAAGCAACTAAAAGAGTCTAACTATCGCAATCACTTTCAGAATCTGCGGAATATATTCTAGTTTCATAATAACACCACCGGGAATTTTGCACGGTGAAACTTTAGGCCCGGGGGGCGTTTTTACGCGGACTTTCGGCAGCCGTCCTACGCTCTCAAAATTTTTTTCGCAGTTTCACATGCCCATCTTCAAACGACGATTCCCAAGCAACTAAAAGAGTCTAACTATCGCAATCACTTTCAGAATCTGCGGAATATATTCTAGTTTCATAATAACACCACCGGGAATTTTGCACGGTGAAACTTTAGGCCCGGGGGGCGTTTTTACGCGGACTTTCGGCAGCCGTCCTGCGCTCTCAAAATTTTTTTCCGAGTTTCACATGCCCATCTTCAAACGACGATTCCCAAGCAACTAAAAGAGTCTAACTATCGCAATCACTTTCAGAATCTGCGGAATATATTCTAGTTTCATAATAACATCACCGGGAATTTTGCACGGTGAAACTTTAGGCCCGGGGGGCGTTTTTACGCGGACTTTCGGCAGCCGTCCTACGCTCTCAAAATTTTTTTCGCAGTTTCACATGCCCATCTTCAAACGACGATTCCCAAGCAACTAAAAGAGTCTAACTATCGCAATCACTTTCAGAATCTGCGGAATATATTCTAGTTTCATAATAACACCACCGGGAATTTTGCACGGTGAAACTTTAGGCCCGGGGGGCGTTTTTACGCGGACTTTCGGCAGCCGTCCTGCGCTCTCAAAATTTTTTTCCGAGTTTCACATGCCCATCTTCAAACGACGATTCCCAAGCAACTAAAAGAGTCTAACTATCGCAATCACTTTCAGAATCTGCGGAATATATTCTAGTTTCATAATAACATCACCGGGAATTTTGCACGGTGAAACTTTAGGCCCGGGGGGCGTTTTTACGCGGACTTTCGGCAGCCGTCCTACGCTCTCAAAATTTTTTTCGCAGTTTCACATGCCCATCTTCAAACGACGATTCCCAAGCAACTAAAAGAGTCTAACTATCGCAATCACTTTCAGAATCTGCGGAATATATTCTAGTTTCATAATAACACCACCGGGAATTTTGCACGGTGAAACTTTAGGCCCGGGGGGCGTTTTTACGCGGACTTTCGGCAGCCGTCCTGCGCTCTCAAAATTTTTTTCCGAGTTTCACATGCCCATCTTCAAACGACGATTCCCAAGCAACTAAAAGAGTCTAACTATCGCAATCACTTTCAGAATCTGCGGAATATATTCTAGTTTCATAATAACATCACCGGGAATTTTGCACGGTGAAACTTTAGGCCCGGGGGGCGTTTTTACGCGGACTTTCGGCAGCCGTCCTACGCTCTCAAAATTTTTTTCGCAGTTTCACATGCCCATCTTCAAACGACGATTCCCAAGCAACTAAAAGAGTCTAACTATCGCAATCACTTTCAGAATCTGCGGAATATATTCTAGTTTCATAATAACACCACCGGGAATTTTGCACGGTGAAACTTTAGGCCCGGGGGGCGTTTTTACGCGGACTTTCGGCAGCCGTCCTACGCTCTCAAAATTTTTTTCGCAGTTTCACATGCCCATCTTCAAACGACGATTCCCAAGCAACTAAAAGAGTCTAACTATCGCAATCACTTTCAGAATCTGCGGAATATATTCTAGTTTCATAATAACACCACCGGGAATTTTGCACGGTGAAACTTTAGGCCCGGGGGGCGTTTTTACGCGGACTTTCGGCAGCCGTCCTGCGCTCTCAAAATTTTTTTCCGAGTTTCACATGCCCATCTTCAAACGACGATTCCCAAGCAACTAAAAGAGTCTAACTATCGCAATCACTTTCAGAATCTGCGGAATATATTCTAGTTTCATAATAACATCACCGGGAATTTTGCACGGTGAAACTTTAGGCCCGGGGGGCGTTTTTACGCGGACTTTCGGCAGCCGTCCTACGCTCTCAAAATTTTTTTCGCAGTTTCACATGTCCATCTTCAAACGACGATTCCCAAGCAACTAAAAGAGTCTAACTATCGCAATCACTTTCAGAATCTGCGGAATATATTCTAGTTTCATAATAACACCACCGGGAATTTTGCACGGTGAAACTTTTGGCCCGGGGGGCGTTTTTACGCGGACTTTCGGCAGCCGTCCTGCGCTCTCAAAATTTTTTTCCGAGTTTCACATGCCCATCTTCAAACGACGATTCCCAAGCAACTAAAAGAGTCTAACTATCGCAATCACTTTCAGAATCTGCGGAATATATTCTAGTTTCATAATAACATCACCGGGAATTTTGCACGGTGAAACTTTAGGCCCGGGGGGCGTTTTTACGCGGACTTTCGGCAGCCGTCCTACGCTCTCAAAATTTTTTTCGCAGTTTCACATGCCCATCTTCAAACGACGATTCCCAAGCAACTAAAAGAGTCTAACTATCGCAATCACTTTCAGAATCTGCGGAATATATTCTAGTTTCATAATAACACCACCGGGAATTTTGCACGGTGAAACTTTAGGCCCGGGGGGCGTTTTTACGCGGACTTTCGGCAGCCGTCCTGCGCTCTCAAAATTTTTTTCCGAGTTTCACATGCCCATCTTCAAACGACGATTCCCAAGCAACTAAAAGAGTCTAACTATCGCAATCACTTTCAGAATCTGCGGAATATATTCTAGTTTCATAATAACATCACCGGGAATTTTGCACGGTGAAACTTTAGGCCCGGGGGGCGTTTTTACGCGGACTTTCGGCAGCCGTCCTACGCTCTCAAAATTTTTTTCGCAGTTTCACATGCCCATCTTCAAACGACGATTCCCAAGCAACTAAAAGAGTCTAACTATCGCAATCACTTTCAGAATCTGCGGAATATATTCTAGTTTCATAATAACACCACCGGGAATTTTGCACGGTGAAACTTTAGGCCCGGGGGGCGTTTTTACGCGGACTTTCGGCAGCCGTCCTGCGCTCTCAAAATTTTTTTCCGAGTTTCACATGCCCATCTTCAAACGACGATTCCCAAGCAACTAAAAGAGTCTAACTATCGCAATCACTTTCAGAATCTGCGGAATATATTCTAGTTTCATAATAACACCACCGGGAATTTTGCACGGTGAAACTTTAGGCCCGGGGGGCGTTTTTACGCGGACTTTCGGCAGCCGTCCTGCGCTCTCAAAATTTTTTTCCGAGTTTCACATGCCCATCTTCAAACGACGATTCCCAAGCAACTAAAAGAGTCTAACTATCGCAATCACTTTCAGAATCTGCGGAATATATTCTAGTTTCATAATAACATCACCGGGAATTTTGCACGGTGAAACTTTAGGCCCGGGGGGCGTTTTTACGCGGACTTTCGGCAGCCGTCCTACGCTCTCAAAATTTTTTTCGCAGTTTCACATGCCCATCTTCAAACGACGATTCCCAAGCAACTAAAAGAGTCTAACTATCGCAATCACTTTCAGAATCTGCGGAATATATTCTAGTTTCATAATAACACCACCGGGAATTTTGCACGGTGAAACTTTAGGCCCGGGGGGCGTTTTTACGCGGACTTTCGGCAGCCGTCCTGCGCTCTCAAAATTTTTTTCCGAGTTTCACATGCCCATCTTCAAACGACGATTCCCAAGCAACTAAAAGAGTCTAACTATCGCAATCACTTTCAGAATCTGCGGAATATATTCTAGTTTCATAATAACATCACCGGGAATTTTGCACGGTGAAACTTTAGGCCCGGGGGGCGTTTTTACGCGGACTTTCGGCAGCCGTCCTACGCTCTCAAAATTTTTTTCGCAGTTTCACATGCCCATCTTCAAACGACGATTCCCAAGCAACTAAAAGAGTCTAACTATCGCAATCACTTTCAGAATCTGCGGAATATATTCTAGTTTCATAATAACACCACCGGGAATTTTGCACGGTGAAACTTTAGGCCCGGGGGGCGTTTTTACGCGGACTTTCGGCAGCCGTCCTGCGCTCTCAAAATTTTTTTCCGAGTTTCACATGCCCATCTTCAAACGACGATTCCCAAGCAACTAAAAGAGTCTAACTATCGCAATCACTTTCAGAATCTGCGGAATATATTCTAGTTTCATAATAACATCACCGGGAATTTTGCACGGTGAAACTTTAGGCCCGGGGGGCGTTTTTACGCGGACTTTCGGCAGCCGTCCTACGCTCTCAAAATTTTTTTCGCAGTTTCACATGCCCATCTTCAAACGACGATTCCCAAGCAACTAAAAGAGTCTAACTATCGCAATCACTTTCAGAATCTGCGGAATATATTCTAGTTTCATAATAACACCACCGGGAATTTTGCACGGTGAAACTTTAGGCCCGGGGGGCGTTTTTACGCGGACTTTCGGCAGCCGTCCTGCGCTCTCAAAATTTTTTTCCGAGTTTCACATGCCCATCTTCAAACGACGATTCCCAAGCAACTAAAAGAGTCTAACTATCGCAATCACTTTCAGAATCTGCGGAATATATTCTAGTTTCATAATAACATCACCGGGAATTTTGCACGGTGAAACTTTAGGCCCGGGGGGCGTTTTTACGCGGACTTTCGGCAGCCGTCCTACGCTCTCAAAATTTTTTTCGCAGTTTCACATGCCCATCTTCAAACGACGATTCCCAAGCAACTAAAAGAGTCTAACTATCGCAATCACTTTCAGAATCTGCGGAATATATTCTAGTTTCATAATAACACCACCGGGAATTTTGCACGGTGAAACTTTAGGCCCGGGGGGCGTTTTTACGCGGACTTTCGGCAGCCGTCCTGCGCTCTCAAAATTTTTTTCCGAGTTTCACATGCCCATCTTCAAACGACGATTCCCAAGCAACTAAAAGAGTCTAACTATCGCAATCACTTTCAGAATCTGCGGAATATATTCTAGTTTCATAATAACATCACCGGGAATTTTGCACGGTGAAACTTTAGGCCCGGGGGGCGTTTTTACGCGGACTTTCGGCAGCCGTCCTACGCTCTCAAAATTTTTTTCGCAGTTTCACATGCCCATCTTCAAACGACGATTCCCAAGCAACTAAAAGAGTCTAACTATCGCAATCACTTTCAGAATCTGCGGAATATATTCTAGTTTCATAATAACACCACCGGGAATTTTGCACGGTGAAACTTTAGGCCCGGGGGGCGTTTTTACGCGGACTTTCGGCAGCCGTCCTGCGCTCTCAAAATTTTTTTCCGAGTTTCACATGCCCATCTTCAAACGACGATTCCCAAGCAACTAAAAGAGTCTAACTATCGCAATCACTTTCAGAATCTGCGGAATATATTCTAGTTTCATAATAACATCACCGGGAATTTTGCACGGTGAAACTTTAGGCCCGGGGGGCGTTTTTACGCGGACTTTCGGCAGCCGTCCTACGCTCTCAAAATTTTTTTCGCAGTTTCACATGCCCATCTTCAAACGACGATTCCCAAGCAACTAAAAGAGTCTAACTATCGCAATCACTTTCAGAATCTGCGGAATATATTCTAGTTTCATAATAACACTACCGGGAATTTTGCACGGTGAAACTTTAGGCCCGGGGGGCGTTTTTACGCGGACTTTCGGCAGCCGTCCTGCGCTCTCAAAATTTTTTTCCGAGTTTCACATGCCCATCTTCAAACGACGATTCCCAAGCAACTAAAAGAGTCTAACTATCGCAATCACTTTCAGAATCTGCGGAATATATTCTAGTTTCATAATAACATCACCGGGAATTTTGCACGGTGAAACTTTAGGCCCGGGGGGCGTTTTTACGCGGACTTTCGGCAGCCGTCCTACGCTCTCAAAATTTTTTTCGCAGTTTCACATGCCCATCTTCAAACGACGATTCCCAAGCAACTAAAAGAGTCTAACTATCGCAATCACTTTCAGAATCTGCGGAATATATTCTAGTTTCATAATAACACCACCGGGAATTTTGCACGGTGAAACTTTAGGCCCGGGGGGCGTTTTTACGCGGACTTTCGGCAGCCGTCCTGCGCTCTCAAAATTTTTTTCCGAGTTTCACATGCCCATCTTCAAACGACGATTCCCAAGCAACTAAAAGAGTCTAACTATCGCAATCACTTTCAGAATCTGCGGAATATATTCTAGTTTCATAATAACATCACCGGGAATTTTGCACGGTGAAACTTTAGGCCCGGGGGGCGTTTTTACGCGGACTTTCGGCAGCCGTCCTACGCTCTCAAAATTTTTTTCGCAGTTTCACATGCCCATCTTCAAACGACGATTCCCAAGCAACTAAAAGAGTCTAACTATCGCAATCACTTTCAGAATCTGCGGAATATATTCTAGTTTCATAATAACACCACCGGGAATTTTGCACGGTGAAACTTTAGGCCCGGGGGGCGTTTTTACGCGGACTTTCGGCAGCCGTCCTGCGCTCTCAAAATTTTTTTCCGAGTTTCACATGCCCATCTTCAAACGACGATTCCCAAGCAACTAAAAGAGTCTAACTATCGCAATCACTTTCAGAATCTGCGGAATATATTCTAGTTTCATAATAACATCACCGGGAATTTTGCACGGTGAAACTTTAGGCCCGGGGGGCGTTTTTACGCGGACTTTCGGCAGCCGTCCTACGCTCTCAAAATTTTTTTCGCAGTTTCACATGCCCATCTTCAAACGACGATTCCCAAGCAACTAAAAGAGTCTAACTATCGCAATCACTTTCAGAATCTGCGGAATATATTCTAGTTTCATAATAACACCACCGGGAATTTTGCACGGTGAAACTTTAGGCCCGGGGGGCGTTTTTACGCGGACTTTCGGCAGCCGTCCTGCGCTCTCAAAATTTTTTTCCGAGTTTCACATGCCCATCTTCAAACGACGATTCCCAAGCAACTAAAAGAGTCTAACTATCGCAATCACTTTCAGAATCTGCGGAATATATTCTAGTTTCATAATAACATCACCGGGAATTTTGCACGGTGAAACTTTAGGCCCGGGGGGCGTTTTTACGCGGACTTTCGGCAGCCGTCCTACGCTCTCAAAATTTTTTTCGCAGTTTCACATGCCCATCTTCAAACGACGATTCCCAAGCAACTAAAAGAGTCTAACTATCGCAATCACTTTCAGAATCTGCGGAATATATTCTAGTTTCATAATAACACCACCGGGAATTTTGCACGGTGAAACTTTAGGCCCGGGGGGCGTTTTTACGCGGACTTTCGGCAGCCGTCCTGCGCTCTCAAAATTTTTTTCCGAGTTTCACATGCCCATCTTCAAACGACGATTCCCAAGCAACTAAAAGAGTCTAACTATCGCAATCACTTTCAGAATCTGCGGAATATATTCTAGTTTCATAATAACATCACCGGGAATTTTGCACGGTGAAACTTTAGGCCCGGGGGGCGTTTTTACGCGGACTTTCGGCAGCCGTCCTACGCTCTCAAAATTTTTTTCGCAGTTTCACATGCCCATCTTCAAACGACGATTCCCAAGCAACTAAAAGAGTCTAACTATCGCAATCACTTTCAGAATCTGCGGAATATATTCTAGTTTCATAATAACACCACCGGGAATTTTGCACGGTGAAACTTTAGGCCCGGGGGGCGTTTTTACGCGGACTTTCGGCAGCCGTCCTGCGCTCTCAAAATTTTTTTCCGAGTTTCACATGCCCATCTTCAAACGACGATTCCCAAGCAACTAAAAGAGTCTAACTATCGCAATCACTTTCAGAATCTGCGGAATATATTCTAGTTTCATAATAACATCACCGGGAATTTTGCACGGTGAAACTTTAGGCCCGGGGGGCGTTTTTACGCGGACTTTCGGCAGCCGTCCTACGCTCTCAAAATTTTTTTCGCAGTTTCACATGCCCATCTTCAAACGACGATTCCCAAGCAACTAAAAGAGTCTAACTATCGCAATCACTTTCAGAATCTGCGGAATATATTCTAGTTTCATAATAACACTACCGGGAATTTTGCACGGTGAAACTTTAGGCCCGGGGGGCGTTTTTACGCGGACTTTCGGCAGCCGTCCTACGCTCTCAAAATTTTTTTCGCAGTTTCACATGCCCATCTTCAAACGACGATTCCCAAGCAACTAAAAGAGTCTAACTATCGCAATCACTTTCAGAATCTGCGGAATATATTCTAGTTTCATAATAACACCACCGGGAATTTTGCACGGTGAAACTTTAGGCCCGGGGGGCGTTTTTACGCGGACTTTCGGCAGCCGTCCTACGCTCTCAAAATTTTTTTCGCAGTTTCACATGCCCATCTTCAAACGACGATTCCCAAGCAACTAAAAGAGTCTAACTATCGCAATCACTTTCAGAATCTGCGGAATATATTCTAGTTTCATAATAACACCACCGGGAATTTTGCACGGTGAAACTTTAGGCCCGGGGGGCGTTTTTACGCGGACTTTCGGCAGCCGTCCTGCGCTCTCAAAATTTTTTTCCGAGTTTCACATGCCCATCTTCAAACGACGATTCCCAAGCAACTAAAAGAGTCTAACTATCGCAATCACTTTCAGAATCTGCGGAATATATTCTAGTTTCATAATAACATCACCGGGAATTTTGCACGGTGAAACTTTAGGCCCGGGGGGCGTTTTTACGCGGACTTTCGGCAGCCGTCCTACGCTCTCAAAATTTTTTTCGCAGTTTCACATGCCCATCTTCAAACGACGATTCCCAAGCAACTAAAAGAGTCTAACTATCGCAATCACTTTCAGAATCTGCGGAATATATTCTAGTTTCATAATAACACCACCGGGAATTTTGCACGGTGAAACTTTAGGCCCGGGGGGCGTTTTTACGCGGACTTTCGGCAGCCGTCCTGCGCTCTCAAAATTTTTTTCCGAGTTTCACATGCCCATCTTCAAACGACGATTCCCAAGCAACTAAAAGAGTCTAACTATCGCAATCACTTTCAGAATCTGCGGAATATATTCTAGTTTCATAATAACATCACCGGGAATTTTGCACGGTGAAACTTTAGGCCCGGGGGGCGTTTTTACGCGGACTTTCGGCAGCCGTCCTACGCTCTCAAAATTTTTTTCGCAGTTTCACATGCCCATCTTCAAACGACGATTCACAAGCAACTAAAAGAGTCTAACTATTGCAATCACTTTCAGAATCTGCGGAATATATTCTAGTTTCATAATAACACCACCGGGAATTTTGCACGGTGAAACTTTAGGCCCGGGGGGCGTTTTTACGCGGACTTTCGGCAGCCGTCCTACGCTCTCAAAATTTTTTTCGCAGTTTCACATGCCCATCTTCAAACGACGATTCCCAAGCAACTAAAAGAGTCTAACTATCGCAATCACTTTCAGAATCTGCGGAATATATTCTAGTTTCATAATAACACCACCGGGAATTTTGCACGGTGAAACTTTAGGCCCGGGGGGCGTTTTTACGCGGACTTTCGGCAGCCGTCCTACGCTCTCAAAATTTTTTTCGCAGTTTCACATGCCCATCTTCAAACGACGATTCCCAAGCAACTAAAAGAGTCTAACTATCGCAATCACTTTCAGAATCTGCGGAATATATTCTAGTTTCATAATAACACCACCGGGAATTTTGCACGGTGAAACTTTAGGCCCGGGGGGCGTTTTTACGCGGACTTTCGGCAGCCGTCCTGCGCTCTCAAAATTTTTTTCCGAGTTTCACATGCCCATCTTCAAACGACGATTCCCAAGCAACTAAAAGAGTCTAACTATCGCAATCACTTTCAGAATCTGCGGAATATATTCTAGTTTCATAATAACATCACCGGGAATTTTGCACGGTGAAACTTTAGGCCCGGGGGGCGTTTTTACGCGGACTTTCGGCAGCCGTCCTACGCTCTCAAAATTTTTTTCGCAGTTTCACATGCCCATCTTCAAACGACGATTCCCAAGCAACTAAAAGAGTCTAACTATCGCAATCACTTTCAGAATCTGCGGAATATATTCTAGTTTCATAATAACACCACCGGGAATTTTGCACGGTGAAACTTTAGGCCCGGGGGGCGTTTTTACGCGGACTTTCGGCAGCCGTCCTGCGCTCTCAAAATTTTTTTCCGAGTTTCACATGCCCATCTTCAAACGACGATTCCCAAGCAACTAAAAGAGTCTAACTATCGCAATCACTTTCAGAATCTGCGGAATATATTCTAGTTTCATAATAACATCACCGGGAATTTTGCACGGTGAAACTTTAGGCCCGGGGGGCGTTTTTACGCGGACTTTCGGCAGCCGTCCTACGCTCTCAAAATTTTTTTCGCAGTTTCACATGCCCATCTTCAAACGACGATTCCCAAGCAACTAAAAGAGTCTAACTATCGCAATCACTTTCAGAATCTGCGGAATATATTCTAGTTTCATAATAACACCACCGGGAATTTTGCACGGTGAAACTTTAGGCCCGGGGGGCGTTTTTACGCGGACTTTCGGCAGCCGTCCTGCGCTCTCAAAATTTTTTTCCGAGTTTCACATGCCCATCTTCAAACGACGATTCCCAAGCAACTAAAAGAGTCTAACTATCGCAATCACTTTCAGAATCTGCGGAATATATTCTAGTTTCATAATAACATCACCGGGAATTTTGCACGGTGAAACTTTAGGCCCGGGGGGCGTTTTTACGCGGACTTTCGGCAGCCGTCCTACGCTCTCAAAATTTTTTTCGCAGTTTCACATGCCCATCTTCAAACGACGATTCCCAAGCAACTAAAAGAGTCTAACTATCGCAATCACTTTAAGAATCTGCGGAATATATTCTAGTTTCATAATAACACCACCGGGAATTTTGCACGGTGAAACTTTAGGCCCGGGGGGCGTTTTTACGCGGACTTTCGGCAGCCGTCCTACGCTCTCAAAATTTTTTTCGCAGTTTCACATGCCCATCTTCAAACGACGATTCCCAAGCAACTAAAAGAGTCTAACTATCGCAATCACTTTCAGAATCTGCGGAATATATTCTAGTTTCATAATAACACCACCGGGAATTTTGCACGGTGAAACTTTAGGCCCGGGGGGCGTTTTTACGCGGACTTTCGGCAGCCGTCCTGCGCTCTCAAAATTTTTTTCCGAGTTTCACATGCCCATCTTCAAACGACGATTCCCAAGCAACTAAAAGAGTCTAACTATCGCAATCACTTTCAGAATCTGCGGAATATATTCTAGTTTCATAATAACATCACCGGGAATTTTGCACGGTGAAACTTTAGGCCCGGGGGGCGTTTTTACGCGGACTTTCGGCAGCCGTCCTACGCTCTCAAAATTTTTTTCGCAGTTTCACATGCCCATCTTCAAACGACGATTCCCAAGCAACTAAAAGAGTCTAACTATCGCAATCACTTTCAGAATCTGCGGAATATATTCTAGTTTCATAATAACACCACCGGGAATTTTGCACGGTGAAACTTTAGGCCCGGGGGGCGTTTTTACGCGGACTTTCGGCAGCCGTCCTGCGCTCTCAAAATTTTTTTCCGAGTTTCACATGCCCATCTTCAAACGACGATTCCCAAGCAACTAAAAGAGTCTAACTATCGCAATCACTTTCAGAATCTGCGGAATATATTCTAGTTTCATAATAACATCACCGGGAATTTTGCACGGTGAAACTTTAGGCCCGGGGGGCGTTTTTACGCGGACTTTCGGCAGCCGTCCTACGCTCTCAAAATTTTTTTCGCAGTTTCACATGCCCATCTTCAAACGACGATTCCCAAGCAACTAAAAGAGTCTAACTATCGCAATCACTTTCAGAATCTGCGGAATATATTCTAGTTTCATAATAACACCACCGGGAATTTTGCACGGTGAAACTTTAGGCCCGGGGGGCGTTTTTACGCGGACTTTCGGCAGCCGTCCTACGCTCTCAAAATTTTTTTCGCAGTTTCACATGCCCATCTTCAAACGACGATTCCCAAGCAACTAAAAGAGTCTAACTATCGCAATCACTTTCAGAATCTGCGGAATATATTCTAGTTTCATAATAACACCACCGGGAATTTTGCACGGTGAAACTTTAGGCCCGGGGGGCGTTTTTACGCGGACTTTCGGCAGCCGTCCTGCGCTCTCAAAATTTTTTTCCGAGTTTCACATGCCCATCTTCAAACGACGATTCCCAAGCAACTAAAAGAGTCTAACTATCGCAATCACTTTCAGAATCTGCGGAATATATTCTAGTTTCATAATAACATCACCGGGAATTTTGCACGGTGAAACTTTAGGCCCGGGGGGCGTTTTTACGCGGACTTTCGGCAGCCGTCCTACGCTCTCAAAATTTTTTTCGCAGTTTCACATGCCCATCTTCAAACGACGATTCCCAAGCAACTAAAAGAGTCTAACTATCGCAATCACTTTCAGAATCTGCGGAATATATTCTAGTTTCATAATAACATCACCGGGAATTTTGCACGGTGAAACTTTAGGCCCGGGGGGCGTTTTTACGCGGACTTTCGGCAGCCGTCCTACGCTCTCAAAATTTTTTTCGCAGTTTCACATGCCCATCTTCAAACGACGATTCCCAAGCAACTAAAAGAGTCTAACTATCGCAATCACTTTCAGAATCTGCGGAATATATTCTAGTTTCATAATAACACCACCGGGAATTTTGCACGGTGAAACTTTAGGCCCGGGGGGCGTTTTTACGCGGACTTTCGGCAGCCGTCCTGCGCTCTCAAAATTTTTTTCCGAGTTTCACATGCCCATCTTCAAACGACGATTCCCAAGCAACTAAAAGAGTCTAACTATCGCAATCACTTTCAGAATCTGCGGAATATATTCTAGTTTCATAATAACATCACCGGGAATTTTGCACGGTGAAACTTTAGGCCCGGGGGGCGTTTTTACGCGGACTTTCGGCAGCCGTCCTACGCTCTCAAAATTTTTTTCGCAGTTTCACATGCCCATCTTCAAACGACGATTCCCAAGCAACTAAAAGAGTCTAACTATCGCAATCACTTTAAGAATCTGCGGAATATATTCTAGTTTCATAATAACACCACCGGGAATTTTGCACGGTGAAACTTTAGGCCCGGGGGGCGTTTTTACGCGGACTTTCGGCAGCCGTCCTACGCTCTCAAAATTTTTTTCGCAGTTTCACATGCCCATCTTCAAACGACGATTCCCAAGCAACTAAAAGAGTCTAACTATCGCAATCACTTTCAGAATCTGCGGAATATATTCTAGTTTCATAATAACACCACCGGGAATTTTGCACGGTGAAACTTTAGGCCCGGGGGGCGTTTTTACGCGGACTTTCGGCAGCCGTCCTGCGCTCTCAAAATTTTTTTCCGAGTTTCACATGCCCATCTTCAAACGACGATTCCCAAGCAACTAAAAGAGTCTAACTATCGCAATCACTTTCAGAATCTGCGGAATATATTCTAGTTTCATAATAACATCACCGGGAATTTTGCACGGTGAAACTTTAGGCCCGGGGGGCGTTTTTACGCGGACTTTCGGCAGCCGTCCTACGCTCTCAAAATTTTTTTCGCAGTTTCACATGCCCATCTTCAAACGACGATTCCCAAGCAACTAAAAGAGTCTAACTATCGCAATCACTTTCAGAATCTGCGGAATATATTCTAGTTTCATAATAACACCACCGGGAATTTTGCACGGTGAAACTTTAGGCCCGGGGGGCGTTTTTACGCGGACTTTCGGCAGCCGTCCTGCGCTCTCAAAATTTTTTTCCGAGTTTCACATGCCCATCTTCAAACGACGATTCCCAAGCAACTAAAAGAGTCTAACTATCGCAATCACTTTCAGAATCTGCGGAATATATTCTAGTTTCATAATAACATCACCGGGAATTTTGCACGGTGAAACTTTAGGCCCGGGGGGCGTTTTTACGCGGACTTTCGGCAGCCGTCCTACGCTCTCAAAATTTTTTTCGCAGTTTCACATGCCCATCTTCAAACGACGATTCCCAAGCAACTAAAAGAGTCTAACTATCGCAATCACTTTCAGAATCTGCGGAATATATTCTAGTTTCATAATAACACCACCGGGAATTTTGCACGGTGAAACTTTAGGCCCGGGGGGCGTTTTTACGCGGACTTTCGGCAGCCGTCCTACGCTCTCAAAATTTTTTTCGCAGTTTCACATGCCCATCTTCAAACGACGATTCCCAAGCAACTAAAAGAGTCTAACTATCGCAATCACTTTCAGAATCTGCGGAATATATTCTAGTTTCATAATAACACCACCGGGAATTTTGCACGGTGAAACTTTAGGCCCGGGGGGCGTTTTTACGCGGACTTTCGGCAGCCGTCCTGCGCTCTCAAAATTTTTTTCCGAGTTTCACATGCCCATCTTCAAACGACGATTCCCAAGCAACTAAAAGAGTCTAACTATCGCAATCACTTTCAGAATCTGCGGAATATATTCTAGTTTCATAATAACATCACCGGGAATTTTGCACGGTGAAACTTTAGGCCCGGGGGGCGTTTTTACGCGGACTTTCGGCAGCCGTCCTACGCTCTCAAAATTTTTTTCGCAGTTTCACATGCCCATCTTCAAACGACGATTCCCAAGCAACTAAAAGAGTCTAACTATCGCAATCACTTTCAGAATCTGCGGAATATATTCTAGTTTCATAATAACACCACCGGGAATTTTGCACGGTGAAACTTTAGGCCCGGGGGGCGTTTTTACGCGGACTTTCGGCAGCCGTCCTGCGCTCTCAAAATTTTTTTCCGAGTTTCACATGCCCATCTTCAAACGACGATTCCCAAGCAACTAAAAGAGTCTAACTATCGCAATCACTTTCAGAATCTGCGGAATATATTCTAGTTTCATAATAACATCACCGGGAATTTTGCACGGTGAAACTTTAGGCCCGGGGGGCGTTTTTACGCGGACTTTCGGCAGCCGTCCTACGCTCTCAAAATTTTTTTCGCAGTTTCACATGCCCATCTTCAAACGACGATTCCCAAGCAACTAAAAGAGTCTAACTATCGCAATCACTTTCAGAATCTGCGGAATATATTCTAGTTTCATAATAACACCACCGGGAATTTTGCACGGTGAAACTTTAGGCCCGGGGGGCGTTTTTACGCGGACTTTCGGCAGCCGTCCTGCGCTCTCAAAATTTTTTTCCGAGTTTCACATGCCCATCTTCAAACGACGATTCCCAAGCAACTAAAAGAGTCTAACTATCGCAATCACTTTCAGAATCTGCGGAATATATTCTAGTTTCATAATAACATCACCGGGAATTTTGCACGGTGAAACTTTAGGCCCGGGGGGCGTTTTTACGCGGACTTTCGGCAGCCGTCCTACGCTCTCAAAATTTTTTTCGCAGTTTCACATGCCCATCTTCAAACGACGATTCCCAAGCAACTAAAAGAGTCTAACTATCGCAATCACTTTCAGAATCTGCGGAATATATTCTAGTTTCATAATAACACCACCGGGAATTTTGCACGGTGAAACTTTAGGCCCGGGGGGCGTTTTTACGCGGACTTTCGGCAGCCGTCCTACGCTCTCAAAATTTTTTTCGCAGTTTCACATGCCCATCTTCAAACGACGATTCCCAAGCAACTAAAAGAGTCTAACTATCGCAATCACTTTCAGAATCTGCGGAATATATTCTAGTTTCATAATAACACCACCGGGAATTTTGCACGGTGAAACTTTAGGCCCGGGGGGCGTTTTTACGCGGACTTTCGGCAGCCGTCATGCGCTCTCAAAATTTTTTTCCGAGTTTCACATGCCCATCTTCAAACGACGATTCCCAAGCAACTAAAAGAGTCTAACTATCGCAATCACTTTCAGAATCTGCGGAATATATTCTAGTTTCATAATAACATCACCGGGAATTTTGCACGGTGAAACTTTAGGCCCGGGGGGCGTTTTTACGCGGACTTTCGGCAGCCGTCCTACGCTCTCAAAATTTTTTTCGCAGTTTCACATGCCCATCTTCAAACGACGATTCCCAAGCAACTAAAAGAGTCTAACTATCGCAATCACTTTCAGAATCTGCGGAATATATTCTAGTTTCATAATAACACCACCGGGAATTTTGCACGGTGAAACTTTAGGCCCGGGGGGCGTTTTTACGCGGACTTTCGGCAGCCGTCCTGCGCTCTCAAAATTTTTTTCCGAGTTTCACATGCCCATCTTCAAACGACGATTCCCAAGCAACTAAAAGAGTCTAACTATCGCAATCACTTTCAGAATCTGCGGAATATATTCTAGTTTCATAATAACATCACCGGGAATTTTGCACGGTGAAACTTTAGGCCCGGGGGGCGTTTTTACGCGGACTTTCGGCAGCCGTCCTACGCTCTCAAAATTTTTTTCGCAGTTTCACATGCCCATCTTCAAACGACGATTCCCAAGCAACTAAAAGAGTCTAACTATCGCAATCACTTTCAGAATCTGCGGAATATATTCTAGTTTCATAATAAAACCACCGGGAATTTTGCACGGTGAAACTTTAGGCCCGGGGGGCGTTTTTACGCGGACTTTCGGCAGCCGTCCTGCGCTCTCAAAATTTTTTTCCGAGTTTCACATGCCCATCTTCAAACGACGATTCCCAAGCAACTAAAAGAGTCTAACTATCGCAATCACTTTCAGAATCTGCGGAATATATTCTAGTTTCATAATAACATCACCGGGAATTTTGCACGGTGAAACTTTAGGCCCGGGGGGCGTTTTTACGCGGACTTTCGGCAGCCGTCCTACGCTCTCAAAATTTTTTTCGCAGTTTCACATGCCCATCTTCAAACGACGATTCCCAAGCAACTAAAAGAGTCTAACTATCGCAATCACTTTCAGAATCTGCGGAATATATTCTAGTTTCATAATAACACCACCGGGAATTTTGCACGGTGAAACTTTAGGCCCGGGGGGCGTTTTTACGCGGACTTTCGGCAGCCGTCCTACGCTCTCAAAATTTTTTTCGCAGTTTCACATGCCCATCTTCAAACGACGATTCCCAAGCAACTAAAAGAGTCTAACTATCGCAATCACTTTCAGAATCTGCGGAATATATTCTAGTTTCATAATAACACCACCGGGAATTTTGCACGGTGAAACTTTAGGCCCGGGGGGCGTTTTTACGCGGACTTTCGGCAGCCGTCCTGCGCTCTCAAAATTTTTTTCCGAGTTTCACATGCCCATCTTCAAACGACGATTCCCAAGCAACTAAAAGAGTCTAACTATCGCAATCACTTTCAGAATCTGCGGAATATATTCTAGTTTCATAATAACATCACCGGGAATTTTGCACGGTGAAACTTTAGGCCCGGGGGGCGTTTTTACGCGGACTTTCGGCAGCCGTCCTACGCTCTCAAAATTTTTTTCGCAGTTTCACATGCCCATCTTCAAACGACGATTCCCAAGCAACTAAAAGAGTCTAACTATCGCAATCACTTTCAGAATCTGCGGAATATATTCTAGTTTCATAATAACACCACCGGGAATTTTGCACGGTGAAACTTTAGGCCCGGGGGGCGTTTTTACGCGGACTTTCGGCAGCCGTCCTGCGCTCTCAAAATTTTTTTCCGAGTTTCACATGCCCATCTTCAAACGACAATTCCCAAGCAACTAAAAGAGTCTAACTATCGCAATCACTTTCAGAATCTGCGGAATATATTCTAGTTTCATAATAACATCACCGGGAATTTTGCACGGTGAAACTTTAGGCCCGGGGGGCGTTTTTACGCGGACTTTCGGCAGCCGTCCTACGCTCTCAAAATTTTTTTCGCAGTTTCACATGCCCATCTTCAAACGACGATTCCCAAGCAACTAAAAGAGTCTAACTATCGCAATCACTTTCAGAATCTGCGGAATATATTCTAGTTTCATAATAACACCACCGGGAATTTTGCACGGTGAAACTTTAGGCCCGGGGGGCGTTTTTACGCGGACTTTCGGCAGCCGTCCTACGCTCTCAAAATTTTTTTCGCAGTTTCACATGCCCATCTTCAAACGACGATTCCCAAGCAACTAAAAGAGTCTAACTATCGCAATCACTTTCAGAATCTGCGGAATATATTCTAGTTTCATAATAACACCACCGGGAATTTTGCACGGTGAAACTTTAGGCCCGGGGGGCGTTTTTACGCGGACTTTCGGCAGCCGTCCTGCGCTCTCAAAATTTTTTTCCGAGTTTCACATGCCCATCTTCAAACGACGATTCCCAAGCAACTAAAAGAGTCTAACTATCGCAATCACTTTCAGAATCTGCGGAATATATTCTAGTTTCATAATAACATCACCGGGAATTTTGCACGGTGAAACTTTAGGCCCGGGGGGCGTTTTTACGCGGACTTTCGGCAGCCGTCCTACGCTCTCAAAATTTTTTTCGCAGTTTCACATGCCCATCTTCAAACGACGATTCCCAAGCAACTAAAAGAGTCTAACTATCGCAATCACTTTCAGAATCTGCGGAATATATTCTAGTTTCATAATAACACCACCGGGAATTTTGCACGGTGAAACTTTAGGCCCGGGGGGCGTTTTTACGCGGACTTTCGGCAGCCGTCCTGCGCTCTCAAAATTTTTTTCCGAGTTTCACATGCCCATCTTCAAACGACGATTCCCAAGCAACTAAAAGAGTCTAACTATCGCAATCACTTTCAGAATCTGCGGAATATATTCTAGTTTCATAATAACATCACCGGGAATTTTGCACGGTGAAACTTTAGGCCCGGGGGGCGTTTTTACGCGGACTTTCGGCAGCCGTCCTACGCTCTCAAAATTTTTTTCGCAGTTTCACATGCCCATCTTCAAACGACGATTCCCAAGCAACTAAAAGAGTCTAACTATCGCAATCACTTTCAGAATCTGCGGAATATATTCTAGTTTCATAATAACACCACCGGGAATTTTGCACGGTGAAACTTTAGGCCCGGGGGGCGTTTTTACGCGGACTTTCGGCAGCCGTCCTGCGCTCTCAAAATTTTTTTCCGAGTTTCACATGCCCATCTTCAAACGACGATTCCCAAGCAACTAAAAGAGTCTAACTATCGCAATCACTTTCAGAATCTGCGGAATATATTCTAGTTTCATAATAACATCACCGGGAATTTTGCACGGTGAAACTTTAGGCCCGGGGGGCGTTTTTACGCGGACTTTCGGCAGCCGTCCTACGCTCTCAAAATTTTTTTCGCAGTTTCACATGCCCATCTTCAAACGACGATTCCCAAGCAACTAAAAGAGTCTAACTATCGCAATCACTTTCAGAATCTGCGGAATATATTCTAGTTTCATAATAACACCACCGGGAATTTTGCACGGTGAAACTTTAGGCCCGGGGGGCGTTTTTACGCGGACTTTCGGCAGCCGTCCTACGCTCTCAAAATTTTTTTCGCAGTTTCACATGCCCATCTTCAAACGACGATTCCCAAGCAACTAAAAGAGTCTAACTATCGCAATCACTTTCAGAATCTGCGGAATATATTCTAGTTTCATAATAACACCACCGGGAATTTTGCACGGTGAAACTTTAGGCCCGGGGGGCGTTTTTACGCGGACTTTCGGCAGCCGTCCTGCGCTCTCAAAATTTTTTTCCGAGTTTCACATGCCCATCTTCAAACGACGATTCCCAAGCAACTAAAAGAGTCTAACTATCGCAATCACTTTCAGAATCTGCGGAATATATTCTAGTTTCATAATAACATCACCGGGAATTTTGCACGGTGAAACTTTAGGCCCGGGGGGCGTTTTTACGCGGACTTTCGGCAGCCGTCCTACGCTCTCAAAATTTTTTTCGCAGTTTCACATGCCCATCTTCAAACGACGATTCCCAAGCAACTAAAAGAGTCTAACTATCGCAATCACTTTCAGAATCTGCGGAATATATTCTAGTTTCATAATAACACCACCGGGAATTTTGCACGGTGAAACTTTAGGCCCGGGGGGCGTTTTTACGCGGACTTTCGGCAGCCGTCCTGCGCTCTCAAAATTTTTTTCCGAGTTTCACATGCCCATCTTCAAACGACGATTCCCAAGCAACTAAAAGAGTCTAACTATCGCAATCACTTTCAGAATCTGCGGAATATATTCTAGTTTCATAATAACATCACCGGGAATTTTGCACGGTGAAACTTTAGGCCCGGGGGGCGTTTTTACGCGGACTTTCGGCAGCCGTCCTACGCTCTCAAAATTTTTTTCGCAGTTTCACATGCCCATCTTCAAACGACGATTCCCAAGCAACTAAAAGAGTCTAACTATCGCAATCACTTTCAGAATCTGCGGAATATATTCTAGTTTCATAATAACACCACCGGGAATTTTGCACGGTGAAACTTTAGGCCCGGGGGGCGTTTTTACGCGGACTTTCGGCAGCCGTCCTGCGCTCTCAAAATTTTTTTCCGAGTTTCACATGCCCATCTTCAAACGACGATTCCCAAGCAACTAAAAGAGTCTAACTATCGCAATCACTTTCAGAATCTGCGGAATATATTCTAGTTTCATAATAACATCACCGGGAATTTTGCACGGTGAAACTTTAGGCCCGGGGGGCGTTTTTACGCGGACTTTCGGCAGCCGTCCTACGCTCTCAAAATTTTTTTCGCAGTTTCACATGCCCATCTTCAAACGACGATTCCCAAGCAACTAAAAGAGTCTAACTATCGCAATCACTTTCAGAATCTGCGGAATATATTCTAGTTTCATAATAACACCACCGGGAATTTTGCACGGTGAAACTTTAGGCCCGGGGGGCGTTTTTACGCGGACTTTCGGCAGCCGTCCTACGCTCTCAAAATTTTTTCGCAGTTTCACATGCCCATCTTCAAACGACGATTCCCAAGCAACTAAAAGAGTCTAACTATCGCAATCACTTTCAGAATCTGCGGAATATATTCTAGTTTCATAATAACACCACCGGGAATTTTGCACGGTGAAACTTTAGGCCCGGGGGGCGTTTTTACGCGGACTTTCGGCAGCCGTCCTGCGCTCTCAAAATTTTTTTCCGAGTTTCACATGCCCATCTTCAAACGACGATTCCCAAGCAACTAAAAGAGTCTAACTATCGCAATCACTTTCAGAATCTGCGGAATATATTCTAGTTTCATAATAACATCACCGGGAATTTTGCACGGTGAAACTTTAGGCCCGGGGGGCGTTTTTACGCGGACTTTCGGCAGCCGTCCCTACGCTCTCAAAATTTTTTTCGCAGTTTCACATGCCCATCTTCAAACGACGATTCCCAAGCAACTAAAAGAGTCTAACTATCGCAATCACTTTCAGAATCTGCGGAATATATTCTAGTTTCATAATAACACCACCGGGAATTTTGCACGGTGAAACTTTAGGCCCGGGGGGCGTTTTTACGCGGACTTTCGGCAGCCGTCCTGCGCTCTCAAAATTTTTTTCCGAGTTTCACATGCCCATCTTCAAACGACGATTCCCAAGCAACTAAAAGAGTCTAACTATCGCAATCACTTTCAGAATCTGCGGAATATATTCTAGTTTCATAATAACATCACCGGGAATTTTGCACGGTGAAACTTTAGGCCCGGGGGGCGTTTTTACGCGGACTTTCGGCAGCCGTCCCTACGCTCTCAAAATTTTTTTCGCAGTTTCACATGCCCATCTTCAAACGACGATTCCCAAGCAACTAAAAGAGTCTAACTATCGCAATCACTTTCAGAATCTGCGGAATAGTATTCTAGTTTCATAATAACACCACCGGGAATTTTGCACGGTGAAACTTTAGGCCCGGGGGGCGTTTTTACGCGGACTTTCGGCAGCCGTCCTACGCTCTCAAAATTTTTTTCGCAGTTTCACATGCCCATCTTCAAACGACGATTCCCAAGCAACTAAAAGAGTCTAACTATCGCAATCACTTTCAGAATCTGCGGAATATATTCTAGTTTCATAATAACACCACCGGGAATTTTGCACGGTGAAACTTTAGGCCCGGGGGCGTTTTTACGCGGACTTTCGGCAGCCGTCCTGCGCTCTCAAAATTTTTTTCCGAGTTTCACATGCCCATCTTCAAACGACGATTCCCAAGCAACTAAAAGAGTCTAACTATCGCCAATCACTTTCAGAATCTGCGAATATATTCTAGTTTCATAATAACATCACCGGGGATTTTGCACGGTGAAACTTTAGGCCCGGGGGGCGTTTTTACGCGGACTTTCGGCAGCCGTCCTACGCTCTCAAAATTTTTTTCGCAGTTTCACATGCCCATCTTCAAACGACGATTCCCAAGCAACTAAAAGAGTCTAACTATCGCAATCACTTTCAGAATCTGCGGAATATATTCTAGTTTCATAATAACACCACCGGGAATTTTGCACGGTGAAACTTTAGGCCCGGGGGCGTTTTTACGCGGACTTTCGGCAGCCGTCCTGCGCTCTCAAAATTTTTTCCGAGTTTCACATGCCCATCTTCAAACGACGATTCCCAAGCAACTAAAAGAGTCTAACTATCGCAATCACTTTCAGAATCTGCGGAATATATTCTAGTTTCATAATAACATCACCGGGAATTTTGCACGGTGAAACTTTAGGCCCGGGGGGCGTTTTTACGCGGACTTTCGGCAGCCGTCCTACGCTCTCAAAATTTTTTTCGCAGTTTCACATGCCCATCTTCAAACGACGATTCCCAAGCAACTAAAAGAGTCTAACTATCGCAATCACTTTCAGAATCTGCGGAATATATTCTAGTTTCATAATAACACCACCGGGAATTTTGCACGGTGAAACTTTAGGCCCGGGGGGCGTTTTTACGCGGACTTTCGGCAGCCGTCCTGCGCTCTCAAAATTTTTTTCCGAGTTTCACATGCCCATCTTCAAACGACGATTCCCAAGCAACTAAAAGAGTCTAACTATCGCAATCACTTTCAGAATCTGCGGAATATATTCTAGTTTCATAATAACATCACCGGGAATTTTGCACGGTGAAACTTTAGGCCCGGGGGGCGTTTTTACGCGGACTTTCGGCAGCCGTCCTACGCTCTCAAAATTTTTTTCGCAGTTTCACATGCCCATCTTCAAACGACGATTCCCAAGCAACTAAAAGAGTCTAACTATCGCAATCACTTTCAGAATCTGCGGAATATATTCTAGTTTCATAATAACACCACCGGGAATTTTGCACGGTGAAACTTTAGGCCCGGGGGCGTTTTTACGCGGACTTTCGGCAGCCGTCCTACGCTCTCAAAATTTTTTCGCAGTTTCACATGCCCATCTTCAAACGACGATTCCCAAGCAACTAAAAGAGTCTAACTATCGCAATCACTTTCAGAATCTGCGGAATATATTCTAGTTTCATAATAACACCACCGGGAATTTGCACGGTGAAACTTTAGGCCCGGGGGCGTTTTTACGCGGGACTTTCGGCAGCCGTCCTACGCTCTCAAAATTTTTTTCGCAGTTTCACATGCCCATCTTCAAACGACGATTCCCAAGCAACTAAAAGAGTCTAACTATCGCAATCACTTTCAGAATCTGCGGAATATATTCTAGTTTCATAATAACATCACCGGGAATTTTGCACGGTGAAACTTTAGGCCCGGGGGGCGTTTTTACGCGGACTTTCGGCAGCCGTCCTACGCTCTCAAAATTTTTTTCGCAGTTTCACATGCCCATCTTCAAACGACGATTCCCAAGCAACTAAAAGAGTCTAACTATCGCAATCACTTTCAGAATCTGCGGAATATATTCTAGTTTCATAATAACACCACCGGGAATTTTGCACGGTGAAACTTTAGGCCCGGGGGCGTTTTTACGCGGACTTTCGGCAGCCGTCCTGCGCTCTCAAAATTTTTTTCCGAGTTTCACATGCCCATCTTCAAACGACGATTCCCAAGCAACTAAAAGAGTCTAACTATCGCAATCACTTTCAGAATCTGCGGAATATATTCTAGTTTCATAATAACATCACCGGGAATTTTGCACGGTGAAACTTTAGGCCCGGGGGGCGTTTTTACGCGGACTTTCGGCAGCCGTCCTACGCTCTCAAAATTTTTTTTCGCAGTTTCACATGCCCATCTTCAAACGACGATTCCCAAGCAACTAAAAGAGTCTAACTATCGCAATCACTTTCAGAATCTGCGGAATATATTCTAGTTTCATAATAACACCACCGGGAATTTTGCACGGTGAAACTTTAGGCCCGGGGGGCGTTTTTACGCGGACTTTCGGCAGCCGTCCTGCGCTCTCAAAATTTTTTTCCGAGTTTCACATGCCCATCTTCAAACGACGATTCCCAAGCAACTAAAAGAGTCTAACTATCGCAATCACTTTCAGAATCTGCGGAATATATTCTAGTTTCATAATAACATCACCGGGAATTTTGCACGGTGAAACTTTAGCCCGGGGGCGTTTTACGCGGACTTTCGGCAGCCGTCCTACGCTCTCAAAATTTTTTTCGCAGTTTCACATGCCCATCTTCAAACGACGATTCCCAAGCAACTAAAAGAGTCTAACTATCGCAATCACTTTCAGAATCTGCGGAATATATTCTAGTTTCATAATAACACCACCGGGAATTTTGCACGGTGAAACTTTAGGCCCGGGGGGCGTTTTACGCGGACTTTCGGCAGCCGTCCTGCGCTCTCAAAATTTTTTTCCGAGTTTCACATGCCCATCTTCAAACGACGATTCCCAAGCAACTAAAAGAGTCTAACTATCGCAATCACTTTCAGAATCTGCGGAATATATTCTAGTTTCATAATAACATCACCGGGAATTTTGCACGGTGAAACTTTAGGCCCGGGGGGCGTTTTTACGCGGACTTTCGGCAGCCGTCCTACGCTCTCAAAATTTTTTTCGCAGTTTCACATGCCCATCTTCAAACGACGATTCCCAAGCAACTAAAAGAGTCTAACTATCGCAATCACTTTCAGAATCTGCGGAATATATTCTAGTTTCATAATAACACCACCGGGAATTTTGCACGGTGAAACTTTAGGCCCGGGGGGCGTTTTTACGCGGACTTTCGGCAGCCGTCCTGCGCTCTCAAAATTTTTTTCCGAGTTTCACATGCCCATCTTCAAACGACGATTCCCAAGCAACTAAAAGAGTCTAACTATCGCAATCACTTTCAGAATCTGCGGAATATATTCTAGTTTCATAATAACATCACCGGGAATTTTGCACGGTGAAACTTTAGGCCCGGGGGGCGTTTTTACGCGGACTTTCGGCAGCCGTCCTACGCTCTCAAAATTTTTTTCGCAGTTTCACATGCCCATCTTCAAACGACGATTCCCAAGCAACTAAAAGAGTCTAACTATCGCAATCACTTTCAGAATCTGCGGAATATATTCTAGTTTCATAATAACACCACCGGGAATTTTGCACGGTGAAACTTTAGGCCCGGGGGGCGTTTTTACGCGGACTTTCGGCAGCCGTCCTGCGCTCTCAAAATTTTTTTCCGAGTTTCACATGCCCATCTTCAAACGACGATTCCCAAGCAACTAAAAGAGTCTAACTATCGCAATCACTTTCAGAATCTGCGGAATATATTCTAGTTTCATAATAACATCACCGGGAATTTTGCACGGTGAAACTTTAGGCCCGGGGGGCGTTTTTACGCGGACTTTCGGCAGCCGTCCTACGCTCTCAAAATTTTTTTCGCAGTTTCACATGCCCATCTTCAAACGACGATTCCCAAGCAACTAAAAGAGTCTAACTATCGCAATCACTTTCAGAATCTGCGGAATATATTCTAGTTTCATAATAACACACCGGGAATTTTGCACGGTGAAACTTTAGGCCCGGGGGGCGTTTTTACGCGGACTTTCGGCAGCCGTCCTACGCTCTCAAAATTTTTTTCGCAGTTTCACATGCCCATCTTCAAACGACGATTCCCAAGCAACTAAAAGAGTCTAACTATCGCAATCACTTTCAGAATCTGCGGAATTATTCTAGTTTCATAATAACACCACCGGGAATTTTGCACGGTGAAACTTTAGGCCCGGGGGGCGTTTTTACGCGGACTTTCGGCAGCCGTCCTACGCTCTCAAAATTTTTTTCGCAGTTTCACATGCCCATCTTCAAACGACGATTCCCAAGCAACTAAAAGAGTCTAACTATCGCAATCACTTTCAGAATCTGCGGAATATATTCTAGTTTCATAATAACACCACCGGGAATTTTGCACGGTGAAACTTTAGGCCCGGGGGGCGTTTTTACGCGGACTTTCGGCAGCCGTCCTACGCTCTCAAAATTTTTTTCGCAGTTTCACATGCCCATCTTCAAACGACGATTCCCAAGCAACTAAAAGAGTCTAACTATCGCAATCACTTTCAGAATCTGCGGAATATATTCTAGTTTCATAATAACACCACCGGGAATTTTGCACGGTGAAACTTTAGGCCCGGGGGGCGTTTTTACGCGGACTTTCGGCAGCCGTCCTACGCTCTCAAAATTTTTTTTCGCAGTTTCACATGCCCATCTTCAAACGACGATTCCCAAGCAACTAAAAGAGTCTAACTATCGCAATCACTTTCAGAATCTGCGGAATATATTCTAGTTTCATAATAACACCACCGGGAATTTTGCACGGTGAAACTTTAGGCCGGGGGGCGTTTTTACGCGGACTTTCGGCAGCCGTCCTGCGCTCTCAAAATTTTTTCCCGAGTTTCACATGCCCATCTTCAAACGACGATTCCCAAGCAACTAAAAGAGTCTAACTATCGCAATCACTTTCAGAATCTGCGGAATATATTCTAGTTTCATAATAACATCACCGGGAATTTTGCACGGTGAAACTTTAGGCCCGGGGGCGTTTTTACGCGGACTTTCGGCAGCCGTCCTACGCTCTCAAAATTTTTTTCGCAGTTTCACATGCCCATCTTCAAACGACGATTCCCAAGCAACTAAAAGAGTCTAACTATCGCAATCACTTTCAGAATCTGCGGAATATATTCTAGTTTCATAATAACACCACCGGGAATTTTGCACGGTGAAACTTTAGGCCCGGGGGGCGTTTTTACGCGGACTTTCGGCAGCCGTCCTGCGCTCTCAAAATTTTTTTCCGAGTTTCACATGCCCATCTTCAAACGACGATTCCCAAGCAACTAAAAGAGTCTAACTATCGCAATCACTTTCAGAATCTGCGGAATATATTCTAGTTTCATAATAACATCACCGGGAATTTTTGCACGGTGAAACTTTAGGCCCGGGGGCGTTTTTACGCGGACTTTCGGCAGCCGTCCTACGCTCTCAAAATTTTTTTCGCAGTTTCACATGCCCATCTTCAACGACGATTCCCAAGCAACTAAAAGAGTCTAACTATCGCAATCACTTTCAGAATCTGCGGAATATATTCTAGTTTCATAATACACCACCGGGAATTTTGCACGGTGAAACTTTAGGCCCGGGGGGCGTTTTTACGCGGACTTTCGGCAGCCGTCCTACGCTCTCAAAATTTTTTTCCGAGTTTCACATGCCCATCTTCAAACGACGATTCCCAAGCAACTAAAAGAGTCTAACTATCGCAATCACTTTCAGAATCTGCGGAATATATTCTAGTTTCATAATAACATCACCGGGATTTTGCACGGTGAAACTTTAGGCCCGGGGGGCGTTTTTTACGCGGACTTTCGGCAGCCGTCCTGCGCTCTCAAAATTTTTTTCCGAGTTTCACATGCCCATCTTCAAACGACGATTCCCAAGCAACTAAAAGAGTCTAACTATCGCAATCACTTTCAGAATCTGCGGAATATATTCTAGTTTCATAATAACACCACCGGGAATTTTGCACGGTGAAACTTTAGGCCCGGGGGGCGTTTTTACGCGGACTTTCGGCAGCCGTCCTACGCTCTCAAAATTTTTTTCGCAGTTTCACATGCCCATCTTCAAACGACGATTCCCAAGCAACTAAAAGAGTCTAACTATCGCAATCACTTTCAGAATCTGCGGAATATATTCTAGTTTCATAATAACACCACCGGGAATTTTGCACGGTGAAACTTTAGGCCGGGGGGCGTTTTTACGCGGACTTTCGGCAGCCGTCCTGCGCTCTCAAAATTTTTTTTCCGAGTTTCACATGCCCATCTTCAAACGACGATTCCCAAGCAACTAAAAGAGTCTAACTATCGCAATCACTTTCAGAATCTGCGGAATATATTCTAGTTTCATAATAACATCACCGGGAATTTTGCACGGTGAAACTTAGGCCCGGGGGGCGTTTTTACGCGGACTTTCGGCAGCCGTCCTACGCTCTCAAAATTTTTTCGCAGTTTCACATGCCCATCTTCAAACGACGATTCCCAAGCAACTAAAAGAGTCTAACTATCGCAATCACTTTCAGAATCTGCGGAATATATTCTAGTTTCATAATAACACCACCGGGAATTTTGCACGGTGAAACTTTAGGCCCGGGGGCGTTTTTACGCGGACTTTCGGCAGCCGTCCTGCGCTCTCAAAATTTTTTTCCGAGTTCACATGCCCATCTTCAAACGACGATTCCCAAGCAACTAAAAGAGTCTAACTATCGCAATCACTTTCAGAATCTGCGGAATATATTCTAGTTCATAATAACATCACCGGGAATTTTGCACGGTGAAACTTTAGGCCCGGGGGGCGTTTTTACGCGGACTTTCGGCAGCCGTCTACGCTCTCAAAATTTTTTTCGCAGTTTCACATGCCCATCTTCAAACGACGATTCCAAGCAACTAAAAGAGTCTAACTATCGCAATCACTTTCAGAATCTGCGGAATATATTCTAGTTTCATAATAACACCACCGGGAATTTTGCACGGTGAAACTTTAGGCCCGGGGGGCGTTTTTACGCGGACTTTCGGCAGCCGTCCTACGCTCTCAAAATTTTTTTCGCAGTTTCACATGCCCATCTTCAAACGACGATTCCCAAGCAACTAAAAGAGTCTAACTATCGCAATCACTTTCAGAAGTCTGCGGAATATATTCTAGTTTCATAATAACACCACCGGGAATTTTGCACGGTGAAACTTTAGGCCCGGGGGGCGTTTTTACGCGGACTTTCGGCAGCCGTCCTGCGCTCTCAAAATTTTTTTCGCAGTTTCACATGCCCATCTTCAAACGACGATTCCCAAGCAACTAAAAGAGTCTAACTATCGCAATCACTTTCAGAATCTGCGGAATATATTCTAGTTTCATAATAACATCACCGGGAATTTTGCACGGTGAAACTTTAGGCCCGGGGGGCGTTTTTACGCGGACTTTCGGCAGCCGTCCTACGCTCTCAAAATTTTTTTCGCAGTTTCACATGCCCATCTTCAAACGACGATTCCCAAGCAACTAAAAGAGTCTAACTATCGCAATCCACTTTCAGAATCTGCGGAATATATTCTAGTTTCATAATAACACCACCGTTCATAATAACACCACCGGGAATTTTGCACGGTGAAACTTTAGGCCCGGGGGGCGTTTTTACGCGGACTTTCGGCAGCCGTCCTGCGCTCTCAAAATTTTTTTCCGAGTTTCACATGCCCATCTTCAAACGACGATTCCCAAGCAACTAAAAGAGTCTAACTATCGCAATCACTTTCAGAATCTGCGGAATATATTCTAGTTTCATAATAACATCACCGGGAATTTTGCACGGTGAAACTTTAGGCCCGGGGGGCGTTTTTACGCGGACTTTCGGCAGCCGTCCTACGCTCTCAAAATTTTTTTCGCAGTTTCACATGCCCATCTTCAAACGACGATTCCCAAGCAACTAAAAGAGTCTAACTATCGCAATCACTTTCAGAATCTGCGGAATATATTCTAGTTTCATAATAACACCACCGGGAATTTTGCACGGTGAAACTTTAGGCCCGGGGGGCGTTTTTACGCGGACTTTCGGCAGCCGTCCTACGCTCTCAAAATTTTTTTCGCAGTTTCACATGCCCATCTTCAAACGACGATTCCCAAGCAACTAAAAGAGTCTAACTATCGCAATCACTTTCAGAATCTGCGGAATATATTCTAGTTTCATAATAACACCACCGGGAATTTTGCACGGTGAAACTTTAGGCCCGGGGGGCGTTTTTACGCGGACTTTCGGCAGCCGTCCTGCGCTCTCAAAATTTTTTTCCGAGTTTCACATGCCCATCTTCAAACGACGATTCCCAAGCAACTAAAAGAGTCTAACTATCGCAATCACTTTCAGAATCTGCGGAATATATTCTAGTTTCATAATAACATCACCGGGAATTTTGCACGGTGAAACTTTAGGCCCGGGGGGCGTTTTTACGCGGACTTTCGGCAGCCGTCCTACGCTCTCAAAATTTTTTTCGCAGTTTCACATGCCCATCTTCAAACGACGATTCCCAAGCAACTAAAAGAGTCTAACTATCGCAATCACTTTCAGAATCTGCGGAATATATTCTAGTTTCATAATAACACCACCGGGAATTTTGCACGGTGAAACTTTAGGCCCGGGGGGCGTTTTTACGCGGACTTTCGGCAGCCGTCCTGCGCTCTCAAAATTTTTTTCCGAGTTTCACATGCCCATCTTCAAACGACGATTCCCAAGCAACTAAAAGAGTCTAACTATCGCAATCACTTTCAGAATCTGCGGAATATATTCTAGTTTCATAATAACATCACCGGGAATTTTGCACGGTGAAACTTTAGGCCCGGGGGGCGTTTTTACGCGGACTTTCGGCAGCCGTCCTACGCTCTCAAAATTTTTTTCGCAGTTTCACATGCCCATCTTCAAACGACGATTCCCAAGCAACTAAAAGAGTCTAACTATCGCAATCACTTTCAGAATCTGCGGAATATATTCTAGTTTCATAATAACACCACCGGGAATTTTGCACGGTGAAACTTTAGGCCCGGGGGGCGTTTTTACGCGGACTTTCGGCAGCCGTCCTGCGCTCTCAAAATTTTTTTCCGAGTTTCACATGCCCATCTTCAAACGACGATTCCCAAGCAACTAAAAGAGTCTAACTATCGCAATCACTTTCAGAATCTGCGGAATATATTCTAGTTTCATAATAACATCACCGGGAATTTTGCACGGTGAAACTTTAGGCCCGGGGGGCGTTTTTACGCGGACTTTCGGCAGCCGTCCTACGCTCTCAAAATTTTTTTCGCAGTTTCACATGCCCATCTTCAAACGACGATTCCCAAGCAACTAAAAGAGTCTAACTATCGCAATCACTTTCAGAATCTGCGGAATATATTCTAGTTTCATAATAACACCACCGGGAATTTTGCACGGTGAAACTTTAGGCCCGGGGGGCGTTTTTACGCGGACTTTCGGCAGCCGTCCTACGCTCTCAAAATTTTTTTCGCAGTTTCACATGCCCATCTTCAAACGACGATTCCCAAGCAACTAAAAGAGTCTAACTATCGCAATCACTTTCAGAATCTGCGGAATATATTCTAGTTTCATAATAACACCACCGGGAATTTTGCACGGTGAAACTTTAGGCCCGGGGGGCGTTTTTACGCGGACTTTCGGCAGCCGTCCTGCGCTCTCAAAATTTTTTTCCGAGTTTCACATGCCCATCTTCAAACGACGATTCCCAAGCAACTAAAAGAGTCTAACTATCGCAATCACTTTCAGAATCTGCGGAATATATTCTAGTTTCATAATAACATCACCGGGAATTTTGCACGGTGAAACTTTAGGCCCGGGGGGCGTTTTTACGCGGACTTTCGGCAGCCGTCCTACGCTCTCAAAATTTTTTTCGCAGTTTCACATGCCCATCTTCAAACGACGATTCCCAAGCAACTAAAAGAGTCTAACTATCGCAATCACTTTCAGAATCTGCGGAATATATTCTAGTTTCATAATAACACCACCGGGAATTTTGCACGGTGAAACTTTAGGCCCGGGGGGCGTTTTTACGCGGACTTTCGGCAGCCGTCCTGCGCTCTCAAAATTTTTTTCCGAGTTTCACATGCCCATCTTCAAACGACGATTCCCAAGCAACTAAAAGAGTCTAACTATCGCAATCACTTTCAGAATCTGCGGAATATATTCTAGTTTCATAATAACATCACCGGGAATTTTGCACGGTGAAACTTTAGGCCCGGGGGGCGTTTTTACGCGGACTTTCGGCAGCCGTCCTACGCTCTCAAAATTTTTTTCGCAGTTTCACATGCCCATCTTCAAACGACGATTCCCAAGCAACTAAAAGAGTCTAACTATCGCAATCACTTTCAGAATCTGCGGAATATATTCTAGTTTCATAATAACACCACCGGGAATTTTGCACGGTGAAACTTTAGGCCCGGGGGGCGTTTTTACGCGGACTTTCGGCAGCCGTCCTGCGCTCTCAAAATTTTTTTCCGAGTTTCACATGCCGATCTTCAAACGACGATTCCCAAGCAACTAAAAGAGTCTAACTATCGCAATCACTTTCAGAATCTGCGGAATATATTCTAGTTTCATAATAACATCACCGGGAATTTTGCACGGTGAAACTTTAGGCCCGGGGGGCGTTTTTACGCGGACTTTCGGCAGCCGTCCTACGCTCTCAAAATTTTTTTCGCAGTTTCACATGCCCATCTTCAAACGACGATTCCCAAGCAACTAAAAGAGTCTAACTATCGCAATCACTTTCAGAATCTGCGGAATATATTCTAGTTTCATAATAACACCACCGGGAATTTTGCACGGTGAAACTTTAGGCCCGGGGGGCGTTTTTACGCGGACTTTCGGCAGCCGTCCTGCGCTCTCAAAATTTTTTTCCGAGTTTCACATGCCCATCTTCAAACGACGATTCCCAAGCAACTAAAAGAGTCTAACTATCGCAATCACTTTCAGAATCTGCGGAATATATTCTAGTTTCATAATAACATCACCGGGAATTTTGCACGGTGAAACTTTAGGCCCGGGGGGCGTTTTTACGCGGACTTTCGGCAGCCGTCCTACGCTCTCAAAATTTTTTTCGCAGTTTCACATGCCCATCTTCAAACGACGATTCCCAAGCAACTAAAAGAGTCTAACTATCGCAATCACTTTCAGAATCTGCGGAATATATTCTAGTTTCATAATAACACCACCGGGAATTTTGCACGGTGAAACTTTAGGCCCGGGGGGCGTTTTTACGCGGACTTTCGGCAGCCGTCCTGCGCTCTCAAAATTTTTTTCCGAGTTTCACATGCCCATCTTCAAACGACGATTCCCAAGCAACTAAAAGAGTCTAACTATCGCAATCACTTTCAGAATCTGCGGAATATATTCTAGTTTCATAATAACATCACCGGGAATTTTGCACGGTGAAACTTTAGGCCCGGGGGGCGTTTTTACGCGGACTTTCGGCAGCCGTCCTACGCTCTCAAAATTTTTTCGCAGTTTCACATGCCCATCTTCAAACGACGATTCCCAAGCAACTAAAAGAGTCTAACTATCGCAATCACTTTCAGAATCTGCGGGAATATATTCTAGTTTCATAATAACACCACCGGGAATTTTGCACGGTGAAACTTTAGGCCCGGGGGGCGTTTTTACGCGGACTTTCGGCAGCCGTCCTACGCTCTCAAAATTTTTTTCGCAGTTTCACATGCCCATCTTCAAACGACGATTCCCAAGCAACTAAAAGAGTCTAACTATCGCAATCACTTTCAGAATCTGCGGAATATATTCTAGTTTCATAATAACACCACCGGGAATTTTTGCACGGTGAAACTTTAGGCCCGGGGGGCGTTTTTACGCGGACTTTCGGCAGCCGTCCTACGCTCTCAAAATTTTTTTCGCAGTTTCACATGCCCATCTTCAAACGACGATTCCCAAGCAACTAAAAGAGTCTAACTATCGCAATCACTTTCAGAATCTGCGGAATATATTCTAGTTTCATAATAACACCACCGGGAATTTTGCACGGTGAAACTTTAGGCCCGGGGGGCGTTTTTTACGCGGACTTTCGGCAGCCGTCCTGCGCTCTCAAAATTTTTTTCCGAGTTTCACATGCCCATCTTCAAACGACGATTCCCAAGCAACTAAAAGAGTCTAACTATCGCAATCACTTTCAGAATCTGCGGAATATATTCTAGTTTCATAATAACACCACCGGGAATTTTGCACGGTGAAACTTTAGGCCCGGGGGGCGTTTTTACGCGGACTTTCGGCAGCCGTCCTGCGCTCTCAAAATTTTTTTCCGAGTTTCACATGCCATCTTCAAACGACGATTCCCAAGCAACTAAAAGAGTCTAACTATCGCAATCACTTTCAGAATCTGCGGAATATATTCTAGTTTCATAATAACACCACCGGGAATTTTGCACGGTGAAACTTTAGGCCCGGGGGGCGTTTTACGCGGACTTTCGGCAGCCGTCCTACGCTCTCAAAATTTTTTTCGCAGTTTCACATGCCCATCTTCAAACGACGATTCCCAAGCAACTAAAAGAGTCTAACTATCGCAATCACTTTCAGAATCTGCGGAATATATTCTAGTTTCATAATAACACACACCGGGAATTTTGCACGGTGAAACTTAGGCCCGGGGGGCGTTTTTACGCGGACTTTCGGCAGCCGTCCTGCGCTCTCAAAATTTTTTTCCGAGTTTCACATGCCCATCTTCAAACGACGATTCCCAAGCAACTAAAAGAGTCTAACTATCGCAATCACTTTCAGAATCTGCGGAATATATTCTAGTTTCATAATAACATCACCGGGAATTTTGCACGGTGAAACTTTAGGCCCGGGGGGCGTTTTTACGCGGACTTTCGGCAGCCGTCCTACGCTCTCAAAATTTTTTTCGCAGTTTCACATGCCCATCTTCAAACGACGATTCCCAAGCAACTAAAAGAGTCTAACTATCGCAATCACTTTCAGAATCTGCGGAATATATTCTAGTTTCATAATAACACCACCGGGAATTTTGCACGGTGAAACTTTAGGCCCGGGGGGCGTTTTTACGCGGACTTTCGGCAGCCGTCCTGCGCTCTCAAAATTTTTTTCCGAGTTTCACATGCCCATCTTCAAACGACGATTCCCAAGCAACTAAAAGAGTCTAACTATCGCAATCACTTTCAGAATCTGCGGAATATATTCTAGTTTCATAATAACATCACCGGGAATTTTGCACGGTGAAACTTTAGGCCCGGGGGGCGTTTTTACGCGGACTTTCGGCAGCCGTCCTACGCTCTCAAAATTTTTTTCGCAGTTTCACATGCCCATCTTCAAACGACGATTCCCAAGCAACTAAAAGAGTCTAACTATCGCAATCACTTTCAGAATCTGCGGAATATATTCTAGTTTCATAATAACACCACCGGGAATTTTGCACGGTGAAACTTTAGGCCCGGGGGGCGTTTTTACGCGGACTTTCGGCAGCCGTCCTGCGCTCTCAAAATTTTTTTCCGAGTTTCACATGCCCATCTTCAAACGACGATTCCCAAGCAACTAAAAGAGTCTAACTATCGCAATCACTTTCAGAATCTGCGGAATATATTCTAGTTTCATAATAACATCACCGGGAATTTTGCACGGTGAAACTTTAGGCCCGGGGGGCGTTTTTACGCGGACTTTCGGCAGCCGTCCTACGCTCTCAAAATTTTTTTCGCAGTTTCACATGCCCATCTTCAAACGACGATTCCCAAGCAACTAAAAGAGTCTAACTATCGCAATCACTTTCAGAATCTGCGGAATATATTCTAGTTTCATAATAACACCACCGGGAATTTTGCACGGTGAAACTTTAGGCCCGGGGGGCGTTTTTACGCGGACTTTCGGCAGCCGTCCTACGCTCTCAAAATTTTTTTCGCAGTTTCACATGCCCATCTTCAAACGACGATTCCCAAGCAACTAAAAGAGTCTAACTATCGCAATCACTTTCAGAATCTGCGGAATATATTCTAGTTTCATAATAACACCACCGGGAATTTTGCACGGTGAAACTTTAGGCCCGGGGGGCGTTTTTACGCGGACTTTCGGCAGCCGTCCTGCGCTCTCAAAATTTTTTTCCGAGTTTCACATGCCCATCTTCAAACGACGATTCCCAAGCAACTAAAAGAGTCTAACTATCGCAATCACTTTCAGAATCTGCGGAATATATTCTAGTTTCATAATAACATCACCGGGAATTTTGCACGGTGAAACTTTAGGCCCGGGGGGCGTTTTTACGCGGACTTTCGGCAGCCGTCCTACGCTCTCAAAATTTTTTTCGCAGTTTCACATGCCCATCTTCAAACGACGATTCCCAAGCAACTAAAAGAGTCTAACTATCGCAATCACTTTCAGAATCTGCGGAATATATTCTAGTTTCATAATAACACCACCGGGAATTTTGCACGGTGAAACTTTAGGCCCGGGGGGCGTTTTTACGCGGACTTTCGGCAGCCGTCCTGCGCTCTCAAAATTTTTTTCCGAGTTTCACATGCCCATCTTCAAACGACGATTCCCAAGCAACTAAAAGAGTCTAACTATCGCAATCACTTTCAGAATCTGCGGAATATATTCTAGTTTCATAATAACATCACCGGGAATTTTGCACGGTGAAACTTTAGGCCCGGGGGGCGTTTTTACGCGGACTTTCGGCAGCCGTCCTACGCTCTCAAAATTTTTTTCGCAGTTTCACATGCCCATCTTCAAACGACGATTCCCAAGCAACTAAAGAGTCTAACTATCGCAATCACTTTCAGAATCTGCGGAATATATTCTAGTTTCATAATAACACCACCGGGAATTTTGCACGGTGAAACTTTAGGCCCGGGGGGCGTTTTTACGCGGACTTTCGGCAGCCGTCCTACGCTCTCAAAATTTTTTTCGCAGTTTCACATGCCCATCTTCAAACGACGATTCCCAAGCAACTAAAAGAGTCTAACTATCGCAATCACTTTCAGAATCTGCGGAATATATTCTAGTTTCATAATAACACCACCGGGAATTTTGCACGGTGAAACTTTAGGCCCGGGGGGCGTTTTTACGCGGACTTTCGGCAGCCGTCCTGCGCTCTCAAAATTTTTTTCCGAGTTTCACATGCCCATCTTCAAACGACGATTCCCAAGCAACTAAAAGAGTCTAACTATCGCAATCACTTTCAGAATCTGCGGAATATATTCTAGTTTCATAATAACATCACCGGGAATTTTGCACGGTGAAACTTTAGGCCCGGGGGGCGTTTTTACGCGGACTTTCGGCAGCCGTCCTACGCTCTCAAAATTTTTTTCGCAGTTTCACATGCCCATCTTCAAACGACGATTCCCAAGCAACTAAAAGAGTCTAACTATCGCAATCACTTTCAGAATCTGCGGAATATATTCTAGTTTCATAATAACACCACCGGGAATTTTGCACGGTGAAACTTTAGGCCCGGGGGGCGTTTTTACGCGGACTTTCGGCAGCCGTCCTGCGCTCTCAAAATTTTTTTCCGAGTTTCACATGCCCATCTTCAAACGACGATTCCCAAGCAACTAAAAGAGTCTAACTATCGCAATCACTTTCAGAATCTGCGGAATATATTCTAGTTTCATAATAACATCACCGGGAATTTTGCACGGTGAAACTTTAGGCCCGGGGGGCGTTTTTACGCGGACTTTCGGCAGCCGTCCTACGCTCTCAAAATTTTTTTCGCAGTTTCACATGCCCATCTTCAAACGACGATTCCCAAGCAACTAAAAGAGTCTAACTATCGCAATCACTTTCAGAATCTGCGGAATATATTCTAGTTTCATAATAACACCACCGGGAATTTTGCACGGTGAAACTTTAGGCCCGGGGGGCGTTTTTACGCGGACTTTCGGCAGCCGTCCTGCGCTCTCAAAATTTTTTTCCGAGTTTCACATGCCCATCTTCAAACGACGATTCCCAAGCAACTAAAAGAGTCTAACTATCGCAATCACTTTCAGAATCTGCGGAATATATTCTAGTTTCATAATAACATCACCGGGAATTTTGCACGGTGAAACTTTAGGCCCGGGGGGCGTTTTTACGCGGACTTTCGGCAGCCGTCCTACGCTCTCAAAATTTTTTTCGCAGTTTCACATGCCCATCTTCAAACGACGATTCCCAAGCAACTAAAAGAGTCTAACTATCGCAATCACTTTCAGAATCTGCGGAATATATTCTAGTTTCATAATAACACCACCGGGAATTTTGCACGGTGAAACTTTAGGCCCGGGGGGCGTTTTTACGCGGACTTTCGGCAGCCGTCCTACGCTCTCAAAATTTTTTTCGCAGTTTCACATGCCCATCTTCAAACGACGATTCCCAAGCAACTAAAAGAGTCTAACTATCGCAATCACTTTCAGAATCTGCGGAATATATTCTAGTTTCATAATAACACCACCGGGAATTTTGCACGGTGAAACTTTAGGCCCGGGGGGCGTTTTTACGCGGACTTTCGGCAGCCGTCCTGCGCTCTCAAAATTTTTTTCCGAGTTTCACATGCCCATCTTCAAACGACGATTCCCAAGCAACTAAAAGAGTCTAACTATCGCAATCACTTTCAGAATCTGCGGAATATATTCTAGTTTCATAATAACATCACCGGGAATTTTGCACGGTGAAACTTTAGGCCCGGGGGGCGTTTTTACGCGGACTTTCGGCAGCCGTCCTACGCTCTCAAAATTTTTTTCGCAGTTTCACATGCCCATCTTCAAACGACGATTCCCAAGCAACTAAAAGAGTCTAACTATCGCAATCACTTTCAGAATCTGCGGAATATATTCTAGTTTCATAATAACACCACCGGGAATTTTGCACGGTGAAACTTTAGGCCCGGGGGGCGTTTTTACGCGGACTTTCGGCAGCCGTCCTGCGCTCTCAAAATTTTTTTCCGAGTTTCACATGCCCATCTTCAAACGACGATTCCCAAGCAACTAAAAGAGTCTAACTATCGCAATCACTTTCAGAATCTGCGGAATATATTCTAGTTTCATAATAACATCACCGGGAATTTTGCACGGTGAAACTTTAGGCCCGGGGGGCGTTTTTACGCGGACTTTCGGCAGCCGTCCTACGCTCTCAAAATTTTTTTCGCAGTTTCACATGCCCATCTTCAAACGACGATTCCCAAGCAACTAAAAGAGTCTAACTATCGCAATCACTTTCAGAATCTGCGGAATATATTCTAGTTTCATAATAACACCACCGGGAATTTTGCACGGTGAAACTTTAGGCCCGGGGGGCGTTTTTACGCGGACTTTCGGCAGCCGTCCTGCGCTCTCAAAATTTTTTTCCGAGTTTCACATGCCCATCTTCAAACGACGATTCCCAAGCAACTAAAAGAGTCTAACTATCGCAATCACTTTCAGAATCTGCGGAATATATTCTAGTTTCATAATAACATCACCGGGAATTTTGCACGGTGAAACTTTAGGCCCGGGGGGCGTTTTTACGCGGACTTTCGGCAGCCGTCCTACGCTCTCAAAATTTTTTTCGCAGTTTCACATGCCCATCTTCAAACGACGATTCCCAAGCAACTAAAAGAGTCTAACTATCGCAATCACTTTCAGAATCTGCGGAATATATTCTAGTTTCATAATAACACCACCGGGAATTTTGCACGGTGAAACTTTAGGCCCGGGGGGCGTTTTTACGCGGACTTTCGGCAGCCGTCCTACGCTCTCAAAATTTTTTTCGCAGTTTCACATGCCCATCTTGAAACGACGATTCCCAAGCAACTAAAAGAGTCTAACTATCGCAATCACTTTCAGAATCTGCGGAATATATTCTAGTTTCATAATAACACCACCGGGAATTTTGCACGGTGAAACTTTAGGCCCGGGGGGCGTTTTTACGCGGACTTTCGGCAGCCGTCCTGCGCTCTCAAAATTTTTTTCCGAGTTTCACATGCCCATCTTCAAACGACGATTCCCAAGCAACTAAAAGAGTCTAACTATCGCAATCACTTTCAGAATCTGCGGAATATATTCTAGTTTCATAATAACATCACCGGGAATTTTGCACGGTGAAACTTTAGGCCCGGGGGGCGTTTTTACGCGGACTTTCGGCAGCCGTCCTACGCTCTCAAAATTTGTTTCGCAGTTTCACATGCCCATCTTCAAACGACGATTCCCAAGCAACTAAAAGAGTCTAACTATCGCAATCACTTTCAGAATCTGCGGAATATATTCTAGTTTCATAATAACACCACCGGGAATTTTGCACGGTGAAACTTTAGGCCCGGGGGGCGTTTTTACGCGGACTTTCGGCAGCCGTCCTGCGCTCTCAAAATTTTTTTCCGAGTTTCACATGCCCATCTTCAAACGACGATTCCCAAGCAACTAAAAGAGTCTAACTATCGCAATCACTTTCAGAATCTGCGGAATATATTCTAGTTTCATAATAACATCACCGGGAATTTTGCACGGTGAAACTTTAGGCCCGGGGGGCGTTTTTACGCGGACTTTCGGCAGCCGTCCTACGCTCTCAAAATTTTTTTCGCAGTTTCACATGCCCATCTTCAAACGACGATTCCCAAGCAACTAAAAGAGTCTAACTATCGCAATCACTTTCAGAATCTGCGGAATATATTCTAGTTTCATAATAACACCACCGGGAATTTTGCACGGTGAAACTTTAGGCCCGGGGGGCGTTTTTACGCGGACTTTCGGCAGCCGTCCTGCGCTCTCAAAATTTTTTTCCGAGTTTCACATGCCCATCTTCAAACGACGATTCCCAAGCAACTAAAAGAGTCTAACTATCGCAATCACTTTCAGAATCTGCGGAATATATTCTAGTTTCATAATAACATCACCGGGAATTTTGCACGGTGAAACTTTAGGCCCGGGGGGCGTTTTTACGCGGACTTTCGGCAGCCGTCCTACGCTCTCAAAATTTTTTTCGCAGTTTCACATGCCCATCTTCAAACGACGATTCCCAAGCAACTAAAAGAGTCTAACTATCGCAATCACTTTCAGAATCTGCGGAATATATTCTAGTTTCATAATAACACCACCGGGAATTTTGCACGGTGAAACTTTAGGCCCGGGGGGCGTTTTTACGCGGACTTTCGGCAGCCGTCCTACGCTCTCAAAATTTTTTTCGCAGTTTCACATGCCCATCTTCAAACGACGATTCCCAAGCAACTAAAAGAGTCTAACTATCGCAATCACTTTCAGAATCTGCGGAATATATTCTAGTTTCATAATAACACCACCGGGAATTTTGCACGGTGAAACTTTAGGCCCGGGGGGCGTTTTTACGCGGACTTTCGGCAGCCGTCCTGCGCTCTCAAAATTTTTTTCCGAGTTTCACATGCCCATCTTCAAACGACGATTCCCAAGCAACTAAAAGAGTCTAACTATCGCAATCACTTTCAGAATCTGCGGAATATATTCTAGTTTCATAATAACATCACCGGGAATTTTGCACGGTGAAACTTTAGGCCCGGGGGGCGTTTTTACGCGGACTTTCGGCAGCCGTCCTACGCTCTCAAAATTTTTTTCGCAGTTTCACATGCCCATCTTCAAACGACGATTCCCAAGCAACTAAAAGAGTCTAACTATCGCAATCACTTTCAGAATCTGCGGAATATATTCTAGTTTCATAATAACACCACCGGGAATTTTGCACGGTGAAACTTTAGGCCCGGGGGGCGTTTTTACGCGGACTTTCGGCAGCCGTCCTGCGCTCTCAAAATTTTTTTCCGAGTTTCACATGCCCATCTTCAAACGACGATTCCCAAGCAACTAAAAGAGTCTAACTATCGCAATCACTTTCAGAATCTGCGGAATATATTCTAGTTTCATAATAACATCACCGGGAATTTTGCACGGTGAAACTTTAGGCCCGGGGGGCGTTTTTACGCGGACTTTCGGCAGCCGTCCTACGCTCTCAAAATTTTTTTCGCAGTTTCACATGCCCATCTTCAAACGACGATTCCCAAGCAACTAAAAGAGTCTAACTATCGCAATCACTTTCAGAATCTGCGGAATATATTCTAGTTTCATAATAACACCACCGGGAATTTTGCACGGTGAAACTTTAGGCCCGGGGGGCGTTTTTACGCGGACTTTCGGCAGCCGTCCTGCGCTCTCAAAATTTTTTTCCGAGTTTCACATGCCCATCTTCAAACGACGATTCCCAAGCAACTAAAAGAGTCTAACTATCGCAATCACTTTCAGAATCTGCGGAATATATTCTAGTTTCATAATAACATCACCGGGAATTTTGCACGGTGAAACTTTAGGCCCGGGGGGCGTTTTTACGCGGACTTTCGGCAGCCGTCCTACGCTCTCAAAATTTTTTTCGCAGTTTCACATGCCCATCTTCAAACGACGATTCCCAAGCAACTAAAAGAGTCTAACTATCGCAATCACTTTCAGAATCTGCGGAATATATTCTAGTTTCATAATAACACCACCGGGAATTTTGCACGGTGAAACTTTAGGCCCGGGGGGCGTTTTTACGCGGACTTTCGGCAGCCGTCCTACGCTCTCAAAATTTTTTTCGCAGTTTCACATGCCCATCTTCAAACGACGATTCCCAAGCAACTAAAAGAGTCTAACTATCGCAATCACTTTCAGAATCTGCGGAATATATTCTAGTTTCATAATAACACCACCGGGAATTTTGCACGGTGAAACTTTAGGCCCGGGGGGCGTTTTTACGCGGACTTTCGGCAGCCGTCCTGCGCTCTCAAAATTTTTTTCCGAGTTTCACATGCCCATCTTCAAACGACGATTCCCAAGCAACTAAAAGAGTCTAACTATCGCAATCACTTTCAGAATCTGCGGAATATATTCTAGTTTCATAATAACATCACCGGGAATTTTGCACGGTGAAACTTTAGGCCCGGGGGGCGTTTTTACGCGGACTTTCGGCAGCCGTCCTACGCTCTCAAAATTTTTTTCGCAGTTTCACATGCCCATCTTCAAACGACGATTCCCAAGCAACTAAAAGAGTCTAACTATCGCAATCACTTTCAGAATCTGCGGAATATATTCTAGTTTCATAATAACACCACCGGGAATTTTGCACGGTGAAACTTTAGGCCCGGGGGGCGTTTTTACGCGGACTTTCGGCAGCCGTCCTGCGCTCTCAAAATTTTTTTCCGAGTTTCACATGCCCATCTTCAAACGACGATTCCCAAGCAACTAAAAGAGTCTAACTATCGCAATCACTTTCAGAATCTGCGGAATATATTCTAGTTTCATAATAACATCACCGGGAATTTTGCACGGTGAAACTTTAGGCCCGGGGGGCGTTTTTACGCGGACTTTCGGCAGCCGTCCTACGCTCTCAAAATTTTTTTCGCAGTTTCACATGCCCATCTTCAAACGACGATTCCCAAGCAACTAAAAGAGTCTAACTATCGCAATCACTTTCAGAATCTGCGGAATATATTCTAGTTTCATAATAACACCACCGGGAATTTTGCACGGTGAAACTTTAGGCCCGGGGGGCGTTTTTACGCGGACTTTCGGCAGCCGTCCTGCGCTCTCAAAATTTTTTTCCGAGTTTCACATGCCCATCTTCAAACGACGATTCCCAAGCAACTAAAAGAGTCTAACTATCGCAATCACTTTCAGAATCTGCGGAATATATTCTAGTTTCATAATAACATCACCGGGAATTTTGCACGGTGAAACTTTAGGCCCGGGGGGCGTTTTTACGCGGACTTTCGGCAGCCGTCCTACGCTCTCAAAATTTTTTTCGCAGTTTCACATGCCCATCTTCAAACGACGATTCCCAAGCAACTAAAAGAGTCTAACTATCGCAATCACTTTCAGAATCTGCGGAATATATTCTAGTTTCATAATAACACCACCGGGAATTTTGCACGGTGAAACTTTAGGCCCGGGGGGCGTTTTTACGCGGACTTTCGGCAGCCGTCCTACGCTCTCAAAATTTTTTTCGCAGTTTCACATGCCCATCTTCAAACGACGATTCCCAAGCAACTAAAAGAGTCTAACTATCGCAATCACTTTCAGAATCTGCGGAATATATTCTAGTTTCATAATAACACCACCGGGAATTTTGCACGGTGAAACTTTAGGCCCGGGGGGCGTTTTTACGCGGACTTTCGGCAGCCGTCCTGCGCTCTCAAAATTTTTTTCGCAGTTTCACATGCCCATCTTCAAACGACGATTCCCAAGCAACTAAAAGAGTCTAACTATCGCAATCACTTTCAGAATCTGCGGAATATATTCTAGTTTCATAATAACATCACCGGGAATTTTGCACGGTGAAACTTTAGGCCCGGGGGGCGTTTTTACGCGGACTTTCGGCAGCCGTCCTACGCTCTCAAAATTTTTTTCGCAGTTTCACATGCCCATCTTCAAACGACGATTCCCAAGCAACTAAAAGAGTCTAACTATCGCAATCACTTTCAGAATCTGCGGAATATATTCTAGTTTCATAATAACACCACCGGGAATTTTGCACGGTGAAACTTTAGGCCCGGGGGGCGTTTTTACGCGGACTTTCGGCAGCCGTCCTGCGCTCTCAAAATTTTTTTCCGAGTTTCACATGCCCATCTTCAAACGACGATTCCCAAGCAACTAAAAGAGTCTAACTATCGCAATCACTTTCAGAATCTGCGGAATATATTCTAGTTTCATAATAACATCACCGGGAATTTTGCACGGTGAAACTTTAGGCCCGGGGGCGTTTTTACGCGGACTTTCGGCAGCCGTCCTACGCTCTCAAAATTTTTTTCGCAGTTTCACATGCCATCTTCAAACGACGATTCCCAAGCAACTAAAAGAGTCTAACTATCGCAATCACTTTCAGAATCTGCGGAATATATTCTAGTTTCATAATAACACCACCGGAATTTTGCACGGTGAAACTTTAGGCCCGGGGGGCGTTTTTACGCGGACTTTCGGCAGCCGTCCTGCGCTCTCAAAATTTTTTTCCGAGTTTCACATGCCCATCTTCAAACGACGATTCCCAAGCAACTAAAAGAGTCTAACTATCGCAATCACTTTCAGAATCTGCGGAATATATTCTAGTTTCATAATAACATCACCGGGAATTTGCACGGTGAAACTTTAGGCCCGGGGGGCGTTTTTACGCGGACTTTCGGCAGCCGTCCTACGCTCTCAAAATTTTTTTCGCAGTTTCACATGCCCATCTTCAAACGACGATTCCCAAGCAACTAAAAGAGTCTAACTATCGCAATCACTTTCAGAATCTGCGGAATATATTCTAGTTTCATAATAACACCACCGGGAATTTTGCACGGTGAAACTTTAGGCCCGGGGGGCGTTTTTACGCGGACTTTCGGCAGCCGTCCTGCGCTCTCAAAATTTTTTTCCGAGTTTCACATGCCCATCTTCAAACGACGATTCCCAAGCAACTAAAAGAGTCTAACTATCGCAATCACTTTCAGAATCTGCGGAATATATTCTAGTTTCATAATAACATCACCGGGAATTTTGCACGGTGAAACTTTAGGCCCGGGGGGCGTTTTTACGCGGACTTTCGGCAGCCGTCCTACGCTCTCAAAATTTTTTTCGCAGTTTCACATGCCCATCTTCAAACGACGATTCCCAAGCAACTAAAAGAGTCTAACTATCGCAATCACTTTCAGAATCTGCGGAATATATTCTAGTTTCATAATAACACCACCGGGAATTTTGCACGGTGAAACTTTAGGCCCGGGGGGCGTTTTTACGCGGACTTTCGGCAGCCGTCCTGCGCTCTCAAAATTTTTTTCCGAGTTTCACATGCCCATCTTCAAACGACGATTCCCAAGCAACTAAAAGAGTCTAACTATCGCAATCACTTTCAGAATCTGCGGAATATATTCTAGTTTCATAATAACATCACCGGGAATTTTGCACGGTGAAACTTTAGGCCCGGGGGGCGTTTTTACGCGGACTTTCGGCAGCCGTCCTACGCTCTCAAAATTTTTTCTGCAGTTTCACATGCCCATCTTCAAACGACGATTCCCAAGCAACTAAAAGAGTCTAACTATCGCAATCACTTTCAGAATCTGCGGAATATTCTAGTTTCATAATAACACCACCGGGAATTTTGCACGGTGAAACTTTAGGCCCGGGGGGCGTTTTTACGCGGACTTTCGGCAGCCGTCCTACGCTCTCAAAATTTTTTTCGCAGTTTCACATGCCCATCTTCAAACGACCGATTCCCAAGCAACTAAAAGAGTCTAACTATCGCAATCACTTTCAGAATCTGCGGAATATATTCTAGTTTCATAATAACACCACCGGGAATTTTGCACGGTGAAACTTTAGGCCCGGGGGGCGTTCTTACGCGGACTTTCGGCAGCCGTCTGCGCTCTCAAATTTTTTTCCGAGTTTCACATGCCCATCTTCAAACGACGATTCCCAAGCAACTAAAAGAGTCTAACTATCGCAATCACTTTCAGAATCTGCGGAATATATTCTAGTTTCATAATAACATCACCGGAATTTTGCACGGTGAAACTTTAGGCCCGGGGGGCGTTTTTACGCGGACTTTCGGCAGCCGTCCTACGCTCTCAAAATTTTTTTCGCAGTTTCACATGCCCATCTTCAAACGACGATTCCCAAGCAACTAAAAGAGTCTAACTATCGCAATCACTTTCAGAATCTGCGGAATATATTCTAGTTTCATAATAACACCATCGGAATTTTGCACGGTGAAACTTTAGGCCCGGGGGGCGTTTTTACGCGGACTTTCGGCAGCCGTCCTGCGCTCTCAAAATTTTTTTCCGAGTTTCACATGCCCATCTTCAAACGACGATTCCCAAGCAACTAAAAGAGTCTAACTATCGCAATCACTTTCAGAATCTGCGGAATATATTCTAGTTTCATAATAACATCACCGGGAATTTTGCACGGTGAAACTTTAGGCCCGGGGGGCGTTTTTACGCGGACTTTCGGCAGCCGTCCTACGCTCTCAAATTTTTTTCGCAGTTTCACATGCCCATCTTCAAACGACGATTCCCAAGCAACTAAAAGAGTCTAACTATCGCAATCACTTTCAGAATCTGCGGAATATATTCTAGTTTCATAATAACACCACCGGGAATTTTGCACGGTGAAACTTTAGGCCCGGGGGGCGTTTTTACGCGGACTTTCGGCAGCCGTCCTGCGCTCTCAAAATTTTTTTCCGAGTTTCACATGCCCATCTTCAAACGACGATTCCAAGCAACTAAAAGAGTCTAACTATCGCAATCACTTTCAGAATCTGCGGAATATATTCTAGTTTCATAATAACATCACCGGGAATTTTGCACGGTGAAACTTTAGGCCCGGGGGGCGTTTTTACGCGGACTTTCGGCAGCCGTCCTACGCTCTCAAAATTTTTTTTCGCAGTTTCACATGCCCATCTTCAAACGACGATTCCCAAGCAACTAAAAGAGTCTAACTATCGCAATCACTTTCAGAATCTGCGGAATATATTCTAGTTTTCATAATAACACCACCGGGAATTTTGCACGGTGAAACTTTAGGCCCGGGGGGCGTTTTTACGCGGACTTTCGGCAGCCGTCCTACGCTCTCAAAATTTTTTCGCAGTTTCACATGCCCATCTTCAAACGACGATTCCCAAGCAACTAAAAGAGTCTAACTATCGCAATCACTTTCAGAATCTGCGGAATATATTCTAGTTTCATAATAACACCACCGGGAATTTTGCACGGTGAAACTTTAGGCCCGGGGGGCGTTTTTACGCGGACTTTCGGCAGCCGTCCTGCGCTCTCAAATTTTTTCCGAGTTTCACATGCCCATCTTCAAACGACGATTCCCAAGCAACTAAAAGAGTCTAACTATCGCAATCACTTTCAGAATCTGCGGAATATATTCTAGTTTCATAATAACATCACCGGGAATTTTGCACGGTGAAACTTTAGGCCCGGGGGGCGTTTTTACGCGGACTTTCGGCAGCCGTCCTACGCTCTCAAAATTTTTTTCGCAGTTTCACATGCCATCTTCAAACGACGATTCCCAAGCAACTAAAAGAGTCTAACTATCGCAATCACTTTCAGAATCTGCGGAATATATTCTAGTTTCATAATAACACCACCGGGAATTTTGCACGGTGAAACTTAGGCCCGGGGGGCGTTTTTACGCGGACTTTCGGCAGCCGTCCTGCGCTCTCAAAATTTTTTTCCGAGTTTCACATGCCCCATCTTCAAACGACGATTCCCAAGCAACTAAAAGAGTCTAACTATCGCAATCACTTTCAGAATCTGCGGAATATATTCTAGTTTCATAATAACATCACCTACCGGGAATTTTGCACGGTGAAACTTTAGGCCCGGGGGGCGTTTTTACGCGGACTTTCGGCAGCCGTCCTACGCTCTCAAAATTTTTTTCGCAGTTTCACATGCCCATCTTCAAACGACGATTCCCAAGCAACTAAAAGAGTCTAACTATCGCAATCACTTTCAGAATCTGCGGAATATATTCTAGTTTCATAATAACACCACCGGGAATTTTGCACGGTGAAACTTTAGGCCCGGGGGCGTTTTTACGCGGACTTTCGGCAGCCGTCCTACGCTCTCAAAATTTTTTTCGCAGTTTCACATGCCCATCTTCAAACGACGATTCCCAAGCAACTAAAAGAGTCTAACTATCGCAATCACTTTCAGAATCTGCGGAATATATTCTAGTTTCATAATAACACCACCGGGAATTTTGCACGGTGAAACTTTAGGCCCGGGGGGCGTTTTTACGCGGACTTTCGGCAGCCGTCCTGCGCTCTCAAAATTTTTTTCCGAGTTTCACATGCCCATCTTCAAACGACGATTCCCAAGCAACTAAAAGAGTCTAACTATCGCAATCACTTTCAGAATCTGCGGAATATATTCTAGTTTCATAATAACATCACCGGGAATTTTGCACGGTGAAACTTTAGGCCCGGGGGGCGTTTTTACGCGGACTTTCGGCAGCCGTCCTACGCTCTCAAAATTTTTTTCGCAGTTTCACATGCCCATCTTCAAACGACGATTCCCAAGCAACTAAAAGAGTCTAACTATCGCAATCACTTTCAGAATCTGCGGAATATATTCTAGTTTCATAATAACACCACCGGGAATTTTGCACGGTGAAACTTTAGGCCCGGGGGGCGTTTTTACGCGGACTTTCGGCAGCCGTCCTGCGCTCTCAAAATTTTTTTCCGAGTTTCACATGCCCATCTTCAAACGACGATTCCCAAGCAACTAAAAGAGTCTAACTATCGCAATCACTTTCAGAATCTGCGGAATATATTCTAGTTTCATAATAACATCACCGGGAATTTTGCACGGTGAAACTTTAGGCCCGGGGGGCGTTTTTTACGCGGACTTTCGGCAGCCGTCCTACGCTCTCAAATTTTTTTCGCAGTTTCACATGCCCATCTTCAAACGACGATTCCCAAGCAACTAAAAGAGTCTAACTATCGCAATCACTTTCAGAATCTGCGGAATATATTCTAGTTTCATAATAACACCACCGGGAATTTTGCACGGTGAAACTTTAGGCCCGGGGGCGTTTTTACGCGGACTTTCGGCAGCCGTCCTGCGCTCTCAAAATTTTTTTCCGAGTTTCACATGCCCATCTTCAAACGACGATTCCCAAGCAACTAAAAGAGTCTAACTATCGCAATCACTTTCAGAATCTGCGGAATATATTCTAGTTTCATAATAACACCACCGGGAATTTTGCACGGTGAAACTTTAGGCCCGGGGGGCGTTTTTACGCGGACTTTCGGCAGCCGTCCTACGCTCTCAAAATTTTTTTCGCAGTTTCACATGCCCATCTTCAAACGACGATTCCCAAGCAACTAAAAGAGTCTAACTATCGCAATCACTTTCAGAATCTGCGGAATATATTCTAGTTTCATAATAACACCACCGGGAATTTTGCACGGTGAAACTTTAGGCCGGGGGGCGTTTTTACGCGGACTTTCGGCAGCCGTCCTGCGCTCTCAAAATTTTTTTCCGAGTTTCACATGCCCATCTTCAAACGACGATTCCCAAGCAACTAAAAGAGTCTAACTATCGCAATCACTTTCAGAATCTGCGGAATATATTCTAGTTTCATAATAACATCACCGGGAATTTTGCACGGTGAAACTTTAGGCCCGGGGGGCGTTTTTACGCGGACTTTCGGCAGCCGTCCTACGCTCTCAAAATTTTTTTTCGCAGTTTCACATGCCCATCTTCAAACGACGATTCCCAAGCAACTAAAAGAGTCTAACTATCGCAATCACTTTCAGAATCTGCGGAATATATTCTAGTTTCATAATAACACCACCGGGAATTTTGCACGGTGAAACTTTAGGCCCGGGGGGCGTTTTTACGCGGACTTTCGGCAGCCGTCCTGCGCTCTCAAAATTTTTTTCCGAGTTTCACATGCCCATCTTCAAACGACGATTCCCAAGCAACTAAAAGAGTCTAACTATCGCAATCACTTTCAGAATCTGCGGAATATATTCTAGTTTCATAATAACATCACCGGGAATTTTGCACGGTGAAACTTTAGGCCCGGGGGGCGTTTTTACGCGGACTTTCGGCAGCCGTCCTACGCTCTCAAAATTTTTTTCGCAGTTTCACATGCCCATCTTCAAACGACGATTCCCAAGCAACTAAAAGAGTCTAACTATCGCAATCACTTTCAGAATCTGCGGAATATATTCTAGTTTCATAATAACACCACCGGGAATTTTGCACGGTGAAACTTTAGGCCCGGGGGGCGTTTTTACGCGGACTTTCGGCAGCCGTCCTGCGCTCTCAAAATTTTTTTCCGAGTTTCACATGCCCATCTTCAAACGACGATTCCAAGCAACTAAAAGAGTCTAACTATCGCAATCACTTTCAGAATCTGCGGAATATATTCTAGTTTCATAATAACATCACCGGGAATTTTGCACGGTGAAACTTTAGGCCCGGGGGGCGTTTTTACGCGGACTTTCGGCAGCCGTCCTACGCTCTCAAAATTTTTTTCGCAGTTTCACATGCCCATCTTCAAACGACGATTCCCAAGCAACTAAAAGAGTCTAACTATCGCAATCACTTTCAGAATCTGCGGAATATATTCTAGTTTCATAATAACACCACCGGGAATTTTGCACGGTGAAACTTTAGGCCCGGGGGCGTTTTTACGCGGACTTTCGGCAGCCGTCCTACGCTCTCAAAATTTTTTTCGCAGTTTCACATGCCCATCTTGAAACGACGATTCCCAAGCAACTAAAAGAGTCTAACTATCGCAATCACTTTCAGAATCTGCGGAATATATTCTAGTTTCATAATAACACCACCGGGAATTTTGCACGGTGAAACTTTAGGCCCGGGGGGCGTTTTTACGCGGACTTTCGGCAGCCGTCCTGCGCTCTCAAAATTTTTTTTCCGAGTTTCACATGCCCATCTTCAAACGACGATTCCCAAGCAACTAAAAGAGTCTAACTATCGCAATCACTTTCAGAATCTGCGGAATATATTCTAGTTTCATAATAACATCACCGGGAATTTTGCACGGTGAAACTTTAGGCCCGGGGGGCGTTTTTACGCGGACTTTCGGCAGCCGTCCTACGCTCTCAAAAATTTTTTTCGCAGTTTCACATGCCCATCTTCAAACGACGATTCCCAAGCAACTAAAAGAGTCTAACTATCGCAATCACTTTCAGAATCTGCGGAATATATTCTAGTTTCATAATAACACCACCGGGAATTTTGCACGGTGAAACTTTAGGCCCGGGGGGCGTTTTTACGCGGACTTTCGGCAGCCGTCCTGCGCTCTCAAAATTTTTTTCCGAGTTTCACATGCCCATCTTCAAACGACGATTCCCAAGCAACTAAAAGAGTCTAACTATCGCAATCACTTTCAGAATCTGCGGAATATATTCTAGTTTCATAATAACATCACCGGGAATTTTGCACGGTGAAACTTTAGGCCCGGGGGGCGTTTTTACGCGGACTTTCGGCAGCCGTCCTACGCTCTCAAAATTTTTTTCGCAGTTTCACATGCCCATCTTCAAACGACGATTCCCAAGCAACTAAAAGAGTCTAACTATCGCAATCACTTTCAGAATCTGCGGAATATATTCTAGTTTCATAATAACACCACCGGGAATTTTGCACGGTGAAACTTTAGGCCCGGGGGGCGTTTTTACGCGGACTTTCGGCAGCCGTCCTGCGCTCTCAAAATTTTTTTCCGAGTTTCACATGCCCATCTTCAAACGACGATTCCCAAGCAACTAAAAGAGTCTAACTATCGCAATCACTTTCAGAATCTGCGGAATATATTCTAGTTTCATAATAACATCACCGGGAATTTTGCACGGTGAAACTTTAGGCCCGGGGGGCGTTTTTACGCGGACTTTCGGCAGCCGTCCTACGCTCTCAAAATTTTTTTCGCAGTTTCACATGCCCATCTTCAAACGACGATTCCCAAGCAACTAAAAGAGTCTAACTATCGCAATCACTTTCAGAATCTGCGGAATATATTCTAGTTTCATAATAACACCACCGGGAATTTTGCACGGTGAAACTTTAGGCCCGGGGGGCGTTTTTACGCGGACTTTCGGCAGCCGTCCTACGCTCTCAAAATTTTTTTTCGCAGTTTCACATGCCCATCTTCAAACGACGATTCCCAAGCAACTAAAAGAGTCTAACTATCGCAATCACTTTCAGAATCTGCGGAATATATTCTAGTTTCATAATAACACCACCGGGAATTTTGCACGGTGAAACTTTAGGCCCGGGGGGCGTTTTTACGCGGACTTTCGGCAGCCGTCCTGCGCTCTCAAAAATTTTTTTCCGAGTTTCACATGCCCATCTTCAAACGACGATTCCCAAGCAACTAAAAGAGTCTAACTATCGCAATCACTTTCAGAATCTGCGGAATATATTCTAGTTTCATAATAACATCACCGGGAATTTTGCACGGTGAAACTTTAGGCCCGGGGGGCGTTTTTACGCGGACTTTCGGCAGCCGTCCTACGCTCTCAAAATTTTTTTCGCAGTTTCACATGCCCATCTTCAAACGACGATTCCCAAGCAACTAAAAGAGTCTAACTATCGCAATCACTTTCAGAATCTGCGGAATATATTCTAGTTTCATAATAACACCACCGGGAATTTTGCACGGTGAAACTTAACCCTGGCGTTTTTACGCGGACTTTCGGCAGCCGTCCTGCGCTCTCAAAATTTTTTTCCGAGTTTCACATGCCCATCTTCAAACGACGATTCCCAAGCAACTAAAAGAGTCTAACTATCGCAATCACTTTCAGAATCTGCGGAATATATTCTTTCATAATAACATCACCGGGAATTTTGCACGGTGAAACTTTAGGCCCGGGGGGCGTTTTTACGCGGACTTTCGGCAGCCGTCCTACGCTCTCAAAATTTTTTCGCAGTTTCACATGCCCATCTTCAAACGACGATTCCCAAGCAACTAAAAGAGTCTAACTATCGCAATCACTTTCAGAATCTGCGGAATATATTCTAGTTTCATAATAACACCACCGGGAATTTTGCACGGTGAAACTTTAGGCCCGGGGGGCGTTTTTACGCGGACTTTCGGCAGCCGTCCTGCGCTCTCAAAATTTTTTTCCGAGTTTCACATGCCCATCTTCAAACGACGATTCCCAAGCAACTAAAAGAGTCTAACTATCGCAATCACTTTCAGAATCTGCGGAATATATTCTAGTTTCATAATAACATCACCGGGAATTTTGCACGGTGAAACTTTAGGCCCGGGGGGCGTTTTTACGCGGACTTTCGGCAGCCGTCCTACGCTCTCAAAATTTTTTCGCAGTTTCACATGCCCATCTTCAAACGACGATTCCCAAGCAACTAAAAGAGTCTAACTATCGCAATCACTTTCAGAATCTGCGGAATATATTCTAGTTTCATAATAACACCACCGGGAATTTTGCACGGTGAAACTTTAGGCCCGGGGGGCGTTTTTACGCGGACTTTCGGCAGCCGTCCTACGCTCTCAAAATTTTTTTCGCAGTTTCACATGCCCATCTTCAAACGACGATTCCCAAGCAACTAAAAGAGTCTAACTATCGCAATCACTTTCAGAATCTGCGGAATATATTCTAGTTTCATAATAACACCACCGGGAATTTTGCACGGTGAAACTTTAGGCCCGGGGGGCGTTTTTACGCGGACTTTCGGCAGCCGTCCTGCGCTCTCAAAATTTTTTTCCGAGTTTCACATGCCCATCTTCAAACGACGATTCCCAAGCAACTAAAAGAGTCTAACTATCGCAATCACTTTCAGAATCTGCGGAATATATTCTAGTTTCATAATAACATCACCGGGAATTTTGCACGGTGAAACTTTAGGCCCGGGGGGCGTTTTTACGCGGACTTTCGGCAGCCGTCCTACGCTCTCAAAATTTTTTTCGCAGTTTCACATGCCCATCTTCAAACGACGATTCCAAGCAACTAAAAGAGTCTAACTATCGCAATCACTTTCAGAATCTGCGGAATATATTCTAGTTTCATAATAACACCACCGGGAATTTTGCACGGTGAAACTTTAGGCCCGGGGGGCGTTTTTACGCGGACTTTCGGCAGCCGTCCTGCGCTCTCAAAATTTTTTTCCGAGTTTCACATGCCCATCTTCAAACGACGATTCCCAAGCAACTAAAAGAGTCTAACTATCGCAATCACTTTCAGAATCTGCGGAATATATTCTAGTTTCATAATAACATCACCGGGAATTTTGCACGGTGAAACTTTAGGCCCGGGGGGCGTTTTTACGCGGACTTTCGGCAGCCGTCCTACGCTCTCAAAATTTTTTTCGCAGTTTCACATGCCCATCTTCAAACGACGATTCCCAAGCAACTAAAAGAGTCTAACTATCGCAATCACTTTCAGAATCTGCGGAATATATTCTAGTTTCATAATAACACCACCGGGAATTTTGCACGGTGAAACTTTAGGCCCGGGGGGCGTTTTTACGCGGACTTTCGGCAGCCGTCCTGCGCTCTCAAAATTTTTTTCCGAGTTTCACATGCCCATCTTCAAACGACGATTCCCAAGCAACTAAAAGAGTCTAACTATCGCAATCACTTTCAGAATCTGCGGAATATATTCTAGTTTCATAATAACATCACCGGGAATTTTGCACGGTGAAACTTTAGGCCCGGGGGGCGTTTTTACGCGGACTTTCGGCAGCCGTCCTACGCTCTCAAAATTTTTTTCGCAGTTTCACATGCCCATCTTCAAACGACGATTCCCAAGCAACTAAAGAGTCTAACTATCGCAATCACTTTCAGAATCTGCGGAATATATTCTAGTTTCATAATAACACCACCGGGAATTTTGCACGGTGAAACTTTAGGCCCGGGGGGCGTTTTTACGCGGACTTTCGGCAGCCGTCCTACGCTCTCAAAATTTTTTTCGCAGTTTCACATGCCCATCTTCAAACGACGATTCCCAAGCAACTAAAAGAGTCTAACTATCGCAATCACTTTCAGAATCTGCGGAATATATTCTAGTTTCATAATAACACCACCGGGAATTTTGCACGGTGAAACTTTAGGCCCGGGGGGCGTTTTTACGCGGACTTTCGGCAGCCGTCCTGCGCTCTCAAAATTTTTTTCCGAGTTTCACATGCCCATCTTCAAACGACGATTCCCAAGCAACTAAAAGAGTCTAACTATCGCAATCACTTTCAGAATCTGCGGAATATATTCTAGTTTCATAATAACATCACCGGGAATTTTGCACGGTGAAACTTTAGGCCCGGGGGGCGTTTTTACGCGGACTTTCGGCAGCCGTCCTACGCTCTCAAATTTTTTTCGCAGTTTCACATGCCCATCTTCAAACGACGATTCCCAAGCAACTAAAAGAGTCTAACTATCGCAATCACTTTCAGAATCTGCGGAATATATTCTAGTTTCATAATAACACCACCGGGAATTTTGCACGGTGAAACTTTAGGCCCGGGGGGCGTTTTTACGCGGACTTTCGGCAGCCGTCCTGCGCTCTCAAAATTTTTTTCCGAGTTTCACATGCCCATCTTCAAACGACGATTCCCAAGCAACTAAAAGAGTCTAACTATCGCAATCACTTTCAGAATCTGCGGAATATATTCTAGTTTCATAATAACATCACCGGGAATTTTGCACGGTGAAACTTTAGGCCCGGGGGGCGTTTTTACGCGGACTTTCGGCAGCCGTCCTACGCTCTCAAAATTTTTTTCGCAGTTTCACATGCCCATCTTCAAACGACGATTCCCAAGCAACTAAAAGAGTCTAACTATCGCAATCACTTTCAGAATCTGCGGAATATATTCTAGTTTCATAATAACACCACCGGGAATTTTGCACGGTGAAACTTTAGGCCCGGGGGGCGTTTTTACGCGGACTTTCGGCAGCCGTCCTGCGCTCTCAAAATTTTTTTCCGAGTTTCACATGCCCATCTTCAAACGACGATTCCCAAGCAACTAAAAGAGTCTAACTATCGCAATCACTTTCAGAATCTGCGGAATATATTCTAGTTTCATAATAACATCACCGGGAATTTTGCACGGTGAAACTTTAGGCCCGGGGGGCGTTTTTACGCGGACTTTCGGCAGCCGTCCTACGCTCTCAAAATTTTTTTCGCAGTTTCACATGCCCATCTTCAAACGACGATTCCCAAGCAACTAAAAGAGTCTAACTATCGCAATCACTTTCAGAATCTGCGGAATATATTCTAGTTTCATAATAACACCACCGGGAATTTTGCACGGTGAAACTTTAGGCCCGGGGGGCGTTTTTACGCGGACTTTCGGCAGCCGTCCTACGCTCTCAAAATTTTTTTCGCAGTTTCACATGCCCATCTTCAAACGACGATTCCCAAGCAACTAAAAGAGTCTAACTATCGCAATCACTTTCAGAATCTGCGGAATATATTCTAGTTTCATAATAACACCACCGGGAATTTTGCACGGTGAAACTTTAGGCCCGGGGGGCGTTTTTACGCGGACTTTCGGCAGCCGTCCTGCGCTCTCAAAATTTTTTTCCGAGTTTCACATGCCCATCTTCAAACGACGATTCCCAAGCAACTAAAAGAGTCTAACTATCGCAATCACTTTCAGAATCTGCGGAATATATTCTAGTTTCATAATAACATCACCGGGAATTTTGCACGGTGAAACTTTAGGCCCGGGGGGCGTTTTTACGCGGACTTTCGGCAGCCGTCCTACGCTCTCAAAATTTTTTTCGCAGTTTCACATGCCCATCTTCAAACGACGATTCCCAAGCAACTAAAAGAGTCTAACTATCGCAATCACTTTCAGAATCTGCGGAATATATTCTAGTTTCATAATAACACCACCGGGAATTTTGCACGGTGAAACTTTAGGCCCGGGGGGCGTTTTTACGCGGACTTTCGGCAGCCGTCCTGCGCTCTCAAAATTTTTTTCCGAGTTTCACATGCCCATCTTCAAACGACGATTCCCAAGCAACTAAAAGAGTCTAACTATCGCAATCACTTTCAGAATCTGCGGAATATATTCTAGTTTCATAATAACATCACCGGGAATTTTGCACGGTGAAACTTTAGGCCCGGGGGGCGTTTTTACGCGGACTTTCGGCAGCCGTCCTACGCTCTCAAAATTTTTTTCGCAGTTTCACATGCCCATCTTCAAACGACGATTCCCAAGCAACTAAAAGAGTCTAACTATCGCAATCACTTTCAGAATCTGCGGAATATATTCTAGTTTCATAATAACACCACCGGGAATTTTGCACGGTGAAACTTTAGGCCCGGGGGGCGTTTTTACGCGGACTTTCGGCAGCCGTCCTGCGCTCTCAAAATTTTTTTCGAGTTTCACATGCCCATCTTCAAACGACGATTCCCAAGCAACTAAAAGAGTCTAACTATCGCAATCACTTTCAGAATCTGCGGAATATATTCTAGTTTCATAATAACATCACCGGGAATTTTGCACGGTGAAACTTTAGGCCCGGGGGGCGTTTTACGCGGACTTTCGGCAGCCGTCCTACGCTCTCAAAATTTTTTTCGCAGTTTCACATGCCCATCTTCAAACGACGATTCCCAAGCAACTAAAAGAGTCTAACTATCGCAATCACTTTCAGAATCTGCGGAATATATTCTAGTTTCATAATAACACCACCGGGAATTTTGCACGGTGAAACTTTAGGCCCGGGGGGCGTTTTTACGCGGACTTTCGGCAGCCGTCCTACGCTCTCAAAATTTTTTTCGCAGTTTCACATGCCCATCTTCAAACGACGATTCCCAAGCAACTAAAAGAGTCTAACTATCGCAATCACTTTCAGAATCTGCGGAATATATTCTAGTTTCATAATAACACCACCGGGAATTTTGCACGGTGAAACTTTAGGCCCGGGGGGCGTTTTTACGCGGACTTTCGGCAGCCGTCCTGCGCTCTCAAAATTTTTTTCCGAGTTTCACATGCCCATCTTCAAACGACGATTCCCAAGCAACTAAAAGAGTCTAACTATCGCAATCACTTTCAGAATCTGCGGAATATATTCTAGTTTCATAATAACATCACCGGGAATTTTGCACGGTGAAACTTTAGGCCCGGGGGGCGTTTTTACGCGGACTTTCGGCAGCCGTCCTACGCTCTCAAAATTTTTTTCGCAGTTTCACATGCCCATCTTCAAACGACGATTCCCAAGCAACTAAAAGAGTCTAACTATCGCAATCACTTTCAGAATCTGCGGAATATATTCTAGTTTCATAATAACACCACCGGGAATTTTGCACGGTGAAACTTTAGGCCCGGGGGGCGTTTTTACGCGGACTTTCGGCAGCCGTCCTGCGCTCTCAAAATTTGTTTCCGAGTTTCACATGCCCATCTTCAAACGACGATTCCCAAGCAACTAAAAGAGTCTAACTATCGCAATCACTTTCAGAATCTGCGGAATATATTCTAGTTTCATAATAACATCACCGGGAATTTTGCACGGTGAAACTTTAGGCCCGGGGGGCGTTTTTACGCGGACTTTCGGCAGCCGTCCTACGCTCTCAAAATTTTTTTCGCAGTTTCACATGCCCATCTTCAAACGACGATTCCCAAGCAACTAAAAGAGTCTAACTATCGCAATCACTTTCAGAATCTGCGGAATATATTCTAGTTTCATAATAACACCACCGGGAATTTTGCACGGTGAAACTTTAGGCCCGGGGGGCGTTTTTACGCGGACTTTCGGCAGCCGTCCTGCGCTCTCAAAATTTTTTTCCGAGTTTCACATGCCCATCTTCAAACGACGATTCCCAAGCAACTAAAAGAGTCTAACTATCGCAATCACTTTCAGAATCTGCGGAATATATTCTAGTTTCATAATAACATCACCGGGAATTTTGCACGGTGAAACTTTAGGCCCGGGGGGCGTTTTTACGCGGACTTTCGGCAGCCGTCCTACGCTCTCAAAATTTTTTTCGCAGTTTCACATGCCCATCTTCAAACGACGATTCCCAAGCAACTAAAAGAGTCTAACTATCGCAATCACTTTCAGAATCTGCGGAATATATTCTAGTTTCATAATAACACCACCGGGAATTTTGCACGGTGAAACTTTAGGCCCGGGGGGCGTTTTTACGCGGACTTTCGGCAGCCGTCCTACGCTCTCAAAATTTTTTTCGCAGTTTCACATGCCCATCTTCAAACGACGATTCCCAAGCAACTAAAAGAGTCTAACTATCGCAATCACTTTCAGAATCTGCGGAATATATTCTAGTTTCATAATAACACCACCGGGAATTTTGCACGGTGAAACTTTAGGCCCGGGGGGCGTTTTTACGCGGACTTTCGGCAGCCGTCCTGCGCTCTCAAAATTTTTTTCCGAGTTTCACATGCCCATCTTCAAACGACGATTCCCAAGCAACTAAAAGAGTCTAACTATCGCAATCACTTTCAGAATCTGCGGAATATATTCTAGTTTCATAATAACATCACCGGGAATTTTGCACGGTGAAACTTTAGGCCCGGGGGGCGTTTTTACGCGGACTTTCGGCAGCCGTCCTACGCTCTCAAAATTTTTTTCGCAGTTTCACATGCCCATCTTCAAACGACGATTCCCAAGCAACTAAAAGAGTCTAACTATCGCAATCACTTTCAGAATCTGCGGAATATATTCTAGTTTCATAATAACACCACCGGGAATTTTGCACGGTGAAACTTTAGGCCCGGGGGGCGTTTTTACGCGGACTTTCGGCAGCCGTCCTGCGCTCTCAAAATTTTTTTCCGAGTTTCACATGCCCATCTTCAAACGACGATTCCCAAGCAACTAAAAGAGTCTAACTATCGCAATCACTTTCAGAATCTGCGGAATATATTCTAGTTTCATAATAACATCACCGGGAATTTTGCACGGTGAAACTTTAGGCCCGGGGGGCGTTTTTACGCGGACTTTCGGCAGCCGTCCTACGCTCTCAAAATTTTTTTCGCAGTTTCACATGCCCATCTTCAAACGACGATTCCCAAGCAACTAAAAGAGTCTAACTATCGCAATCACTTTCAGAATCTGCGGAATATATTCTAGTTTCATAATAACACCACCGGGAATTTTGCACGGTGAAACTTTAGGCCCGGGGGGCGTTTTTACGCGGACTTTCGGCAGCCGTCCTACGCTCTCAAAATTTTTTTCGCAGTTTCACATGCCTATCTTCAAACGACGATTCCCAAGCAACTAAAAGAGTCTAACTATCGCAATCACTTTCAGAATCTGCGGAATATATTCTAGTTTCATAATAACACCACCGGGAATTTTGCACGGTGAAACTTTAGGCCCGGGGGGCGTTTTTACGCGGACTTTCGGCAGCCGTCCTGCGCTCTCAAAATTTTTTTCCGAGTTTCACATGCCCATCTTCAAACGACGATTCCCAAGCAACTAAAAGAGTCTAACTATCGCAATCACTTTCAGAATCTGCGGAATATATTCTAGTTTCATAATAACATCACCGGGAATTTTGCACGGTGAAACTTTAGGCCCGGGGGGCGTTTTTACGCGGACTTTCGGCAGCCGTCCTACGCTCTCAAAATTTTTTTCGCAGTTTCACATGCCCATCTTCAAACGACGATTCCCAAGCAACTAAAAGAGTCTAACTATCGCAATCACTTTCAGAATCTGCGGAATATATTCTAGTTTCATAATAACACCACCGGGAATTTTGCACGGTGAAACTTTAGGCCCGGGGGGCGTTTTTACGCGGACTTTCGGCAGCCGTCCTGCGCTCTCAAAATTTTTTTCCGAGTTTCACATGCCCATCTTCAAACGACGATTCCCAAGCAACTAAAAGAGTCTAACTATCGCAATCACTTTCAGAATCTGCGGAATATATTCTAGTTTCATAATAACATCACCGGGAATTTTGCACGGTGAAACTTTAGGCCCGGGGGGCGTTTTTACGCGGACTTTCGGCAGCCGTCCTACGCTCTCAAAATTTTTTTCGCAGTTTCACATGCCCATCTTCAAACGACGATTCCCAAGCAACTAAAAGAGTCTAACTATCGCAATCACTTTCAGAATCTGCGGAATATATTCTAGTTTCATAATAACACCACCGGGAATTTTGCACGGTGAAACTTTAGGCCCGGGGGGCGTTTTTACGCGGACTTTCGGCAGCCGTCCTGCGCTCTCAAAATTTTTTTCCGAGTTTCACATGCCCATCTTCAAACGACGATTCCCAAGCAACTAAAAGAGTCTAACTATCGCAATCACTTTCAGAATCTGCGGAATATATTCTAGTTTCATAATAACATCACCGGGAATTTTGCACGGTGAAACTTTAGGCCCGGGGGGCGTTTTTACGCGGACTTTCGGCAGCCGTCCTACGCTCTCAAAATTTTTTTCGCAGTTTCACATGCCCATCTTCAAACGACGATTCCCAAGCAACTAAAAGAGTCTAACTATCGCAATCACTTTCAGAATCTGCGGAATATATTCTAGTTTCATAATAACACCACCGGGAATTTTGCACGGTGAAACTTTAGGCCCGGGGGGCGTTTTTACGCGGACTTTCGGCAGCCGTCCTGCGCTCTCAAAATTTTTTTCCGAGTTTCACATGCCCATCTTCAAACGACGATTCCCAAGCAACTAAAAGAGTCTAACTATCGCAATCACTTTCAGAATCTGCGGAATATATTCTAGTTTCATAATAACATCACCGGGAATTTTGCACGGTGAAACTTTAGGCCCGGGGGGCGTTTTTACGCGGACTTTCGGCAGCCGTCCTACGCTCTCAAAATTTTTTTCGCAGTTTCACATGCCCATCTTCAAACGACGATTCCCAAGCAACTAAAAGAGTCTAACTATCGCAATCACTTTCAGAATCTGCGGAATATATTCTAGTTTCATAATAACACCACCGGGAATTTTGCACGTGAAACTTTAGGCCCGGGGGGCGTTTTTACGCGGACTTTCGGCAGCCGTCCTACGCTCTCAAAATTTTTTTCGCAGTTTCACATGCCCATCTTCAAACGACGATTCCCAAGCAACTAAAAGAGTCTAACTATCGCAATCACTTTCAGAATCTGCGGAATATATTCTAGTTTCATAATAACACCACCGGGAATTTTGCACGGTGAAACTTTAGGCCCGGGGGGCGTTTTTACGCGGACTTTCGGCAGCCGTCCTGCGCTCTCAAAATTTTTTTCCGAGTTTCACATGCCCATCTTCAAACGACGATTCCCAAGCAACTAAAAGAGTCTAACTATCGCAATCACTTTCAGAATCTGCGGAATATATTCTAGTTTCATAATAACATCACCGGGAATTTTTGCACGGTGAAACTTTAGGCCCGGGGGGCGTTTTTACGCGGACTTTCGGCAGCCGTCCTACGCTCTCAAAATTTTTTTCGCAGTTTCACATGCCCATCTTCAAACGACGATTCCCAAGCAACTAAAAGAGTCTAACTATCGCAATCACTTTCAGAATCTGCGGAATATATTCTAGTTTCATAATAACACCACCGGGAATTTTGCACGGTGAAACTTTAGGCCCGGGGGGCGTTTTTACGCGGACTTTCGGCAGCCGTCCTGCGCTCTCAAAATTTTTTTCCGAGTTTCACATGCCCATCTTCAAACGACGATTCCCAAGCAACTAAAAGAGTCTAACTATCGCAATCACTTTCAGAATCTGCGGAATATATTCTAGTTTCATAATAACATCACCGGGAATTTTGCACGGTGAAACTTTAGGCCCGGGGGGCGTTTTTACGCGGACTTTCGGCAGCCGTCCTACGCTCTCAAAATTTTTTTCGCAGTTTCACATGCCCATCTTCAAACGACGATTCCCAAGCAACTAAAAGAGTCTAACTATCGCAATCACTTTCAGAATCTGCGGAATATATTCTAGTTTCATAATAACACCACCGGGAATTTTGCACGGTGAAACTTTAGGCCCGGGGGGCGTTTTTACGCGGACTTTCGGCAGCCGTCCTACGCTCTCAAAATTTTTTTCGCAGTTTCACATGCCCATCTTCAAACGACGATTCCCAAGCAACTAAAAGAGTCTAACTATCGCAATCACTTTCAGAATCTGCGGAATATATTCTAGTTTCATAATAACACCACCGGGAATTTTGCACGGTGAAACTTTAGGCCCGGGGGGCGTTTTTACGCGGACTTTCGGCAGCCGTCCTGCGCTCTCAAAATTTTTTTCCGAGTTTCACATGCCCATCTTCAAACGACGATTCCCAAGCAACTAAAAGAGTCTAACTATCGCAATCACTTTCAGAATCTGCGGAATATATTCTAGTTTCATAATAACATCACCGGGAATTTTGCACGGTGAAACTTTAGGCCCGGGGGGCGTTTTTACGCGGACTTTCGGCAGCCGTCCTACGCTCTCAAAATTTTTTTCGCAGTTTCACATGCCCATCTTCAAACGACGATTCCCAAGCAACTAAAAGAGTCTAACTATCGCAATCACTTTCAGAATCTGCGGAATATATTCTAGTTTCATAATAACACCACCGGGAATTTTGCACGGTGAAACTTTAGGCCCGGGGGGCGTTTTTACGCGGACTTTCGGCAGCCGTCCTGCGCTCTCAAAATTTTTTTCCGAGTTTCACATGCCCATCTTCAAACGACGATTCCCAAGCAACTAAAAGAGTCTAACTATCGCAATCACTTTCAGAATCTGCGGAATATATTCTAGTTTCATAATAACATCACCGGGAATTTTGCACGGTGAAACTTTAGGCCCGGGGGGCGTTTTTACGCGGACTTTCGGCAGCCGTCCTACGCTCTCAAAATTTTTTTCGCAGTTTCACATGCCCATCTTCAAACGACGATTCCCAAGCAACTAAAAGAGTCTAACTATCGCAATCACTTTCAGAATCTGCGGAATATATTCTAGTTTCATAATAACACCACCGGGAATTTTGCACGGTGAAACTTTAGGCCCGGGGGGCGTTTTTACGCGGACTTTCGGCAGCCGTCCTGCGCTCTCAAAATTTTTTTCCGAGTTTCACATGCCCATCTTCAAACGACGATTCCCAAGCAACTAAAAGAGTCTAACTATCGCAATCACTTTCAGAATCTGCGGAATATATTCTAGTTTCATAATAACATCACCGGGAATTTTGCACGGTGAAACTTTAGGCCCGGGGGGCGTTTTTACGCGGACTTTCGGCAGCCGTCCTACGCTCTCAAAATTTTTTTCGCAGTTTCACATGCCCATCTTCAAACGACGATTCCCAAGCAACTAAAAGAGTCTAACTATCGCAATCACTTTCAGAATCTGCGGAATATATTCTAGTTTCATAATAACACCACCGGGAATTTTGCACGGTGAAACTTTAGGCCCGGGGGGCGTTTTTACGCGGACTTTCGGCAGCCGTCCTACGCTCTCAAAATTTTTTTCGCAGTTTCACATGCCCATCTTCAAACGACGATTCCCAAGCAACTAAAAGAGTCTAACTATCGCAATCACTTTCAGAATCTGCGGAATATATTCTAGTTTCATAATAACACCACCGGGAATTTTGCACGGTGAAACTTTAGGCCCGGGGGGCGTTTTTACGCGGACTTTCGGCAGCCGTCCTGCGCTCTCAAAATTTTTTTCCGAGTTTCACATGCCCATCTTCAAACGACGATTCCCAAGCAACTAAAAGAGTCTAACTATCGCAATCACTTTCAGAATCTGCGGAATATATTCTAGTTTCATAATAACATCACCGGGAATTTTGCACGGTGAAACTTTAGGCCCGGGGGGCGTTTTTACGCGGACTTTCGGCAGCCGTCCTACGCTCTCAAAATTTTTTTCGCAGTTTCACATGCCCATCTTCAAACGACGATTCCCAAGCAACTAAAAGAGTCTAACTATCGCAATCACTTTCAGAATCTGCGGAATATATTCTAGTTTCATAATAACACCACCGGGAATTTTGCACGGTGAAACTTTAGGCCCGGGGGGCGTTTTTACGCGGACTTTCGGCAGCCGTCCTGCGCTCTCAAAATTTTTTTCCGAGTTTCACATGCCCATCTTCAAACGACGATTCCCAAGCAACTAAAAGAGTCTAACTATCGCAATCACTTTCAGAATCTGCGGAATATATTCTAGTTTCATAATAACATCACCGGGAATTTTGCACGGTGAAACTTTAGGCCCGGGGGGCGTTTTTACGCGGACTTTCGGCAGCCGTCCTACGCTCTCAAAATTTTTTTCGCAGTTTCACATGCCCATCTTCAAACGACGATTCCCAAGCAACTAAAAGAGTCTAACTATCGCAATCACTTTCAGAATCTGCGGAATATATTCTAGTTTCATAATAACACCACCGGGAATTTTGCACGGTGAAACTTTAGGCCCGGGGGGCGTTTTTACGCGGACTTTCGGCAGCCGTCCTGCGCTCTCAAAATTTTTTTCCGAGTTTCACATGCCCATCTTCAAACGACGATTCCCAAGCAACTAAAAGAGTCTAACTATCGCAATCACTTTCAGAATCTGCGGAATATATTCTAGTTTCATAATAACATCACCGGGAATTTTGCACGGTGAAACTTTAGGCCCGGGGGGCGTTTTTACGCGGACTTTCGGCAGCCGTCCTACGCTCTCAAAATTTTTTTCGCAGTTTCACATGCCCATCTTCAAACGACGATTCCCAAGCAACTAAAAGAGTCTAACTATCGCAATCACTTTCAGAATCTGCGGAATATATTCTAGTTTCATAATAACACCACCGGGAATTTTGCACGGTGAAACTTTAGGCCCGGGGGGCGTTTTTACGCGGACTTTCGGCAGCCGTCCTACGCTCTCAAAATTTTTTTCGCAGTTTCACATGCCCATCTTCAAACGACGATTCCCAAGCAACTAAAAGAGTCTAACTATCGCAATCACTTTCAGAATCTGCGGAATATATTCTAGTTTCATAATAACACCACCGGGAATTTTGCACGGTGAAACTTTAGGCCCGGGGGGCGTTTTTACGCGGACTTTCGGCAGCCGTCCTGCGCTCTCAAAATTTTTTTCCGAGTTTCACATGCCCATCTTCAAACGACGATTCCCAAGCAACTAAAAGAGTCTAACTATCGCAATCACTTTCAGAATCTGCGGAATATATTCTAGTTTCATAATAACATCACCGGGAATTTTGCACGGTGAAACTTTAGGCCCGGGGGGCGTTTTTACGCGGACTTTCGGCAGCCGTCCTACGCTCTCAAAATTTTTTTCGCAGTTTCACATGCCCATCTTCAAACGACGATTCCCAAGCAACTAAAAGAGTCTAACTATCGCAATCACTTTCAGAATCTGCGGAATATATTCTAGTTTCATAATAACACCACCGGGAATTTTGCACGGTGAAACTTTAGGCCCGGGGGGCGTTTTTACGCGGACTTTCGGCAGCCGTCCTGCGCTCTCAAAATTTTTTTCCGAGTTTCACATGCCCATCTTCAAACGACGATTCCCAAGCAACTAAAAGAGTCTAACTATCGCAATCACTTTCAGAATCTGCGGAATATATTCTAGTTTCATAATAACATCACCGGGAATTTTGCACGGTGAAACTTTAGGCCCGGGGGGCGTTTTTACGCGGACTTTCGGCAGCCGTCCTACGCTCTCAAAATTTTTTTCGCAGTTTCACATGCCCATCTTCAAACGACGATTCCCAAGCAACTAAAAGAGTCTAACTATCGCAATCACTTTCAGAATCTGCGGAATATATTCTAGTTTCATAATAACACCACCGGGAATTTTGCACGGTGAAACTTTAGGCCCGGGGGGCGTTTTTACGCGGACTTTCGGCAGCCGTCCTGCGCTCTCAAAATTTTTTTCCGAGTTTCACATGCCCATCTTCAAACGACGATTCCCAAGCAACTAAAAGAGTCTAACTATCGCAATCACTTTCAGAATCTGCGGAATATATTCTAGTTTCATAATAACATCACCGGGAATTTTGCACGGTGAAACTTTAGGCCCGGGGGGCGTTTTTACGCGGACTTTCGGCAGCCGTCCTACGCTCTCAAAATTTTTTTCGCAGTTTCACATGCCCATCTTCAAACGACGATTCCCAAGCAACTAAAAGAGTCTAACTATCGCAATCACTTTCAGAATCTGCGGAATATATTCTAGTTTCATAATAACACCACCGGGAATTTTGCACGGTGAAACTTTAGGCCCGGGGGGCGTTTTTACGCGGACTTTCGGCAGCCGTCCTACGCTCTCAAAATTTTTTTCGCAGTTTCACATGCCCATCTTCAAACGACGATTCCCAAGCAACTAAAAGAGTCTAACTATCGCAATCACTTTCAGAATCTGCGGAATATATTCTAGTTTCATAATAACACCACCGGGAATTTTGCACGGTGAAACTTTAGGCCCGGGGGGCGTTTTTACGCGGACTTTCGGCAGCCGTCCTGCGCTCTCAAAATTTTTTTCCGAGTTTCACATGCCCATCTTCAAACGACGATTCCCAAGCAACTAAAAGAGTCTAACTATCGCAATCACTTTCAGAATCTGCGGAATATATTCTAGTTTCATAATAACATCACCGGGAATTTTGCACGGTGAAACTTTAGGCCCGGGGGGCGTTTTTACGCGGACTTTCGGCAGCCGTCCTACGCTCTCAAAATTTTTTTCGCAGTTTCACATGCCCATCTTCAAACGACGATTCCCAAGCAACTAAAAGAGTCTAACTATCGCAATCACTTTCAGAATCTGCGGAATATATTCTAGTTTCATAATAACACCACCGGGAATTTTGCACGGTGAAACTTTAGGCCCGGGGGGCGTTTTTACGCGGACTTTCGGCAGCCGTCCTGCGCTCTCAAAATTTTTTTCCGAGTTTCACATGCCCATCTTCAAACGACGATTCCCAAGCAACTAAAAGAGTCTAACTATCGCAATCACTTTCAGAATCTGCGGAATATATTCTAGTTTCATAATAACATCACCGGGAATTTTGCACGGTGAAACTTTAGGCCCGGGGGGCGTTTTTACGCGGACTTTCGGCAGCCGTCCTACGCTCTCAAAATTTTTTTCGCAGTTTCACATGCCCATCTTCAAACGACGATTCCCAAGCAACTAAAAGAGTCTAACTATCGCAATCACTTTCAGAATCTGCGGAATATATTCTAGTTTCATAATAACACCACCGGGAATTTTGCACGGTGAAACTTTAGGCCCGGGGGGCGTTTTTACGCGGACTTTCGGCAGCCGTCCTGCGCTCTCAAAATTTTTTTCCGAGTTTCACATGCCCATCTTCAAACGACGATTCCCAAGCAACTAAAAGAGTCTAACTATCGCAATCACTTTCAGAATCTGCGGAATATATTCTAGTTTCATAATAACATCACCGGGAATTTTGCACGGTGAAACTTTAGGCCCGGGGGGCGTTTTTACGCGGACTTTCGGCAGCCGTCCTACGCTCTCAAAATTTTTTTCGCAGTTTCACATGCCCATCTTCAAACGACGATTCCCAAGCAACTAAAAGAGTCTAACTATCGCAATCACTTTCAGAATCTGCGGAATATATTCTAGTTTCATAATAACACCACCGGGAATTTTGCACGGTGAAACTTTAGGCCCGGGGGGCGTTTTTACGCGGACTTTCGGCAGCCGTCCTACGCTCTCAAAATTTTTTTCGCAGTTTCACATGCCCATCTTCAAACGACGATTCCCAAGCAACTAAAAGAGTCTAACTATCGCAATCACTTTCAGAATCTGCGGAATATATTCTAGTTTCATAATAACACCACCGGGAATTTTGCACGGTGAAACTTTAGGCCCGGGGGGCGTTTTTACGCGGACTTTCGGCAGCCGTCCTGCGCTCTCAAAATTTTTTTCCGAGTTTCACATGCCCATCTTCAAACGACGATTCCCAAGCAACTAAAAGAGTCTAACTATCGCAATCACTTTCAGAATCTGCGGAATATATTCTAGTTTCATAATAACATCACCGGGAATTTTGCACGGTGAAACTTTAGGCCCGGGGGGCGTTTTTACGCGGACTTTCGGCAGCCGTCCTACGCTCTCAAAATTTTTTTCGCAGTTTCACATGCCCATCTTCAAACGACGATTCCCAAGCAACTAAAAGAGTCTAACTATCGCAATCACTTTCAGAATCTGCGGAATATATTCTAGTTTCATAATAACACCACCGGGAATTTTGCACGGTGAAACTTTAGGCCCGGGGGGCGTTTTTACGCGGACTTTCGGCAGCCGTCCTACGCTCTCAAAATTTTTTTCGCAGTTTCACATGCCCATCTTCAAACGACGATTCCCAAGCAACTAAAAGAGTCTAACTATCGCAATCACTTTCAGAATCTGCGGAATATATTCTAGTTTCATAATAACATCACCGGGAATTTTGCACGGTGAAACTTTAGGCCCGGGGGGCGTTTTTACGCGGACTTTCGGCAGCCGTCCTACGCTCTCAAAATTTTTTTCGCAGTTTCACATGCCCATCTTCAAACGACGATTCCCAAGCAACTAAAAGAGTCTAACTATCGCAATCACTTTCAGAATCTGCGGAATATATTCTAGTTTCATAATAACACCACCGGGAATTTTGCACGGTGAAACTTTAGGCCCGGGGGGCGTTTTTACGCGGACTTTCGGCAGCCGTCCTACGCTCTCAAAATTTTTTTCGCAGTTTCACATGCCCATCTTCAAACGACGATTCCCAAGCAACTAAAAGAGTCTAACTATCGCAATCACTTTCAGAATCTGCGGAATATATTCTAGTTTCATAATAACACCACCGGGAATTTTGCACGGTGAAACTTTAGGCCCGGGGGGCGTTTTTACGCGGACTTTCGGCAGCCGTCCTGCGCTCTCAAAATTTTTTTCCGAGTTTCACATGCCCATCTTCAAACGACGATTCCCAAGCAACTAAAAGAGTCTAACTATCGCAATCACTTTCAGAATCTGCGGAATATATTCTAGTTTCATAATAACATCACCGGGAATTTTGCACGGTGAAACTTTAGGCCCGGGGGGCGTTTTTACGCGGACTTTCGGCAGCCGTCCTACGCTCTCAAAATTTTTTTCGCAGTTTCACATGCCCATCTTCAAACGACGATTCCCAAGCAACTAAAAGAGTCTAACTATCGCAATCACTTTCAGAATCTGCGGAATATATTCTAGTTTCATAATAACACCACCGGGAATTTTGCACGGTGAAACTTTAGGCCCGGGGGGCGTTTTTACGCGGACTTTCGGCAGCCGTCCTGCGCTCTCAAAATTTTTTTCCGAGTTTCACATGCCCATCTTCAAACGACGATTCCCAAGCAACTAAAAGAGTCTAACTATCGCAATCACTTTCAGAATCTGCGGAATATATTCTAGTTTCATAATAACATCACCGGGAATTTTGCACGGTGAAACTTTAGGCCCGGGGGGCGTTTTTACGCGGACTTTCGGCAGCCGTCCTACGCTCTCAAAATTTTTTTCGCAGTTTCACATGCCCATCTTCAAACGACGATTCCCAAGCAACTAAAAGAGTCTAACTATCGCAATCACTTTCAGAATCTGCGGAATATATTCTAGTTTCATAATAACACCACCGGGAATTTTGCACGGTGAAACTTTAGGCCCGGGGGGCGTTTTTACGCGGACTTTCGGCAGCCGTCCTGCGCTCTCAAAATTTTTTTCCGAGTTTCACATGCCCATCTTCAAACGACGATTCCCAAGCAACTAAAAGAGTCTAACTATCGCAATCACTTTCAGAATCTGCGGAATATATTCTAGTTTCATAATAACATCACCGGGAATTTTGCACGGTGAAACTTTAGGCCCGGGGGGCGTTTTTACGCGGACTTTCGGCAGCCGTCCTACGCTCTCAAAATTTTTTTCGCAGTTTCACATGCCCATCTTCAAACGACGATTCCCAAGCAACTAAAAGAGTCTAACTATCGCAATCACTTTCAGAATCTGCGGAATATATTCTAGTTTCATAATAACACCACCGGGAATTTTGCACGGTGAAACTTTAGGCCCGGGGGGCGTTTTTACGCGGACTTTCGGCAGCCGTCCTACGCTCTCAAAATTTTTTTCGCAGTTTCACATGCCCATCTTCAAACGACGATTCCCAAGCAACTAAAAGAGTCTAACTATCGCAATCACTTTCAGAATCTGCGGAATATATTCTAGTTTCATAATAACACCACCGGGAATTTTGCACGGTGAAACTTTAGGCCCGGGGGGCGTTTTTACGCGGACTTTCGGCAGCCGTCCTGCGCTCTCAAAATTTTTTTCCGAGTTTCACATGCCCATCTTCAAACGACGATTCCCAAGCAACTAAAAGAGTCTAACTATCGCAATCACTTTCAGAATCTGCGGAATATATTCTAGTTTCATAATAACATCACCGGGAATTTTGCACGGTGAAACTTTAGGCCCGGGGGGCGTTTTTACGCGGACTTTCGGCAGCCGTCCTACGCTCTCAAAATTTTTTTCGCAGTTTCACATGCCCATCTTCAAACGACGATTCCCAAGCAACTAAAAGAGTCTAACTATCGCAATCACTTTCAGAATCTGCGGAATATATTCTAGTTTCATAATAACACCACCGGGAATTTTGCACGGTGAAACTTTAGGCCCGGGGGGCGTTTTTACGCGGACTTTCGGCAGCCGTCCTGCGCTCTCAAAATTTTTTTCCGAGTTTCACATGCCCATCTTCAAACGACGATTCCCAAGCAACTAAAAGAGTCTAACTATCGCAATCACTTTCAGAATCTGCGGAATATATTCTAGTTTCATAATAACATCACCGGGAATTTTGCACGGTGAAACTTTAGGCCCGGGGGGCGTTTTTACGCGGACTTTCGGCAGCCGTCCTACGCTCTCAAAATTTTTTTCGCAGTTTCACATGCCCATCTTCAAACGACGATTCCCAAGCAACTAAAAGAGTCTAACTATCGCAATCACTTTCAGAATCTGCGGAATATATTCTAGTTTCATAATAACACCACCGGGAATTTTGCACGGTGAAACTTTAGGCCCGGGGGGCGTTTTTACGCGGACTTTCGGCAGCCGTCCTGCGCTCTCAAAATTTTTTTCCGAGTTTCACATGCCCATCTTCAAACGACGATTCCCAAGCAACTAAAAGAGTCTAACTATCGCAATCACTTTCAGAATCTGCGGAATATATTCTAGTTTCATAATAACATCACCGGGAATTTTGCACGGTGAAACTTTAGGCCCGGGGGGCGTTTTTACGCGGACTTTCGGCAGCCGTCCTACGCTCTCAAAATTTTTTTCGCAGTTTCACATGCCCATCTTCAAACGACGATTCCCAAGCAACTAAAAGAGTCTAACTATCGCAATCACTTTCAGAATCTGCGGAATATATTCTAGTTTCATAATAACACCACCGGGAATTTTGCACGGTGAAACTTTAGGCCCGGGGGGCGTTTTTACGCGGACTTTCGGCAGCCGTCCTACGCTCTCAAAATTTTTTTCGCAGTTTCACATGCCCATCTTCAAACGACGATTCCCAAGCAACTAAAAGAGTCTAACTATCGCAATCACTTTCAGAATCTGCGGAATATATTCTAGTTTCATAATAACACCACCGGGAATTTTGCACGGTGAAACTTTAGGCCCGGGGGGCGTTTTTACGCGGACTTTCGGCAGCCGTCCTGCGCTCTCAAAATTTTTTTCCGAGTTTCACATGCCCATCTTCAAACGACGATTCCCAAGCAACTAAAAGAGTCTAACTATCGCAATCACTTTCAGAATCTGCGGAATATATTCTAGTTTCATAATAACATCACCGGGAATTTTGCACGGTGAAACTTTAGGCCCGGGGGGCGTTTTTACGCGGACTTTCGGCAGCCGTCCTACGCTCTCAAAATTTTTTTCGCAGTTTCACATGCCCATCTTCAAACGACGATTCCCAAGCAACTAAAAGAGTCTAACTATCGCAATCACTTTCAGAATCTGCGGAATATATTCTAGTTTCATAATAACACCACCGGGAATTTTGCACGGTGAAACTTTAGGCCCGGGGGGCGTTTTTACGCGGACTTTCGGCAGCCGTCCTGCGCTCTCAAAATTTTTTTCCGAGTTTCACATGCCCATCTTCAAACGACGATTCCCAAGCAACTAAAAGAGTCTAACTATCGCAATCACTTTCAGAATCTGCGGAATATATTCTAGTTTCATAATAACATCACCGGGAATTTTGCACGGTGAAACTTTAGGCCCGGGGGGCGTTTTTACGCGGACTTTCGGCAGCCGTCCTACGCTCTCAAAATTTTTTTCGCAGTTTCACATGCCCATCTTCAAACGACGATTCCCAAGCAACTAAAAGAGTCTAACTATCGCAATCACTTTCAGAATCTGCGGAATATATTCTAGTTTCATAATAACACCACCGGGAATTTTGCACGGTGAAACTTTAGGCCCGGGGGGCGTTTTTACGCGGACTTTCGGCAGCCGTCCTGCGCTCTCAAAATTTTTTTCCGAGTTTCACATGCCCATCTTCAAACGACGATTCCCAAGCAACTAAAAGAGTCTAACTATCGCAATCACTTTCAGAATCTGCGGAATATATTCTAGTTTCATAATAACATCACCGGGAATTTTGCACGGTGAAACTTTAGGCCCGGGGGGCGTTTTTACGCGGACTTTCGGCAGCCGTCCTACGCTCTCAAAATTTTTTTCGCAGTTTCACATGCCCATCTTCAAACGACGATTCCCAAGCAACTAAAAGAGTCTAACTATCGCAATCACTTTCAGAATCTGCGGAATATATTCTAGTTTCATAATAACACCACCGGGAATTTTGCACGGTGAAACTTTAGGCCCGGGGGGCGTTTTTACGCGGACTTTCGGCAGCCGTCCTACGCTCTCAAAATTTTTTTCGCAGTTTCACATGCCCATCTTCAAACGACGATTCCCAAGCAACTAAAAGAGTCTAACTATCGCAATCACTTTCAGAATCTGCGGAATATATTCTAGTTTCATAATAACACCACCGGGAATTTTGCACGGTGAAACTTTAGGCCCGGGGGGCGTTTTTACGCGGACTTTCGGCAGCCGTCCTGCGCTCTCAAAATTTTTTTCCGAGTTTCACATGCCCATCTTCAAACGACGATTCCCAAGCAACTAAAAGAGTCTAACTATCGCAATCACTTTCAGAATCTGCGGAATATATTCTAGTTTCATAATAACATCACCGGGAATTTTGCACGGTGAAACTTTAGGCCCGGGGGGCGTTTTTACGCGGACTTTCGGCAGCCGTCCTATGCTCTCAAAATTTTTTTCGCAGTTTCACATGCCCATCTTCAAACGACGATTCCCAAGCAACTAAAAGAGTCTAACTATCGCAATCACTTTCAGAATCTGCGGAATATATTCTAGTTTCCTAATAACACCACCGGGAATTTTGCACGGTGAAACTTTAGGCCCGGGGGGCGTTTTTACGCGGACTTTCGGCAGCCGTCCTGCGCTCTCAAAATTTTTTTCCGAGTTTCACATGCCCATATTCAAACGACGATTCCCAAGCAACTAAAAGAGTCTAACTATCGCAATCACTTTCAGAATCTGCGGAATATATTCTAGTTTCATAATAACACCACCGGGAATTTTGCACGGTGAAACTTTAGGCCCGGGGGGCGTTTTTACGCGGACTTTCGGCAGCCGTCCTGCGCTCTCAAAATTTTTTTCCGAGTTTCACATGCCCATCTTCAAACGACGATTCCCAAGCAACTAAAAGAGTCTAACTATCGCAATCACTTTCAGAATCTGCGGAATATATTCTAGTTTCATAATAACATCACCGGGAATTTTGCACGGTGAAACTTTAGGCCCGGGGGGCGTTTTTACGCGGACTTTCGGCAGCCGTCCTACGCTCTCAAAATTTTTTTCGCAGTTTCACATGCCCATCTTCAAACGACGATTCCCAAGCAACTAAAAGAGTCTAACTATCGCAATCACTTTCAGAATCTGCGGAATATATTCTAGTTTCATAATAACACCACCGGGAATTTTGCACGGTGAAACTTTAGGCCCGGGGGGCGTTTTTACGCGGACTTTCGGCAGCCGTCCTGCGCTCTCAAAATTTTTTTCCGAGTTTCACATGCCCATCTTCAAACGACGATTCCCAAGCAACTAAAAGAGTCTAACTATCGCAATCACTTTCAGAATCTGCGGAATATATTCTAGTTTCATAATAACATCACCGGGAATTTTGCACGGTGAAACTTTAGGCCCGGGGGGCGTTTTTACGCGGACTTTCGGCAGCCGTCCTACGCTCTCAAAATTTTTTTCGCAGTTTCACATGCCCATCTTCAAACGACGATTCCCAAGCAACTAAAAGAGTCTAACTATCGCAATCACTTTCAGAATCTGCGGAATATATTCTAGTTTCATAATAACACCACCGGGAATTTTGCACGGTGAAACTTTAGGCCCGGGGGGCGTTTTTACGCGGACTTTCGGCAGCCGTCCTGCGCTCTCAAAATTTTTTTCCGAGTTTCACATGCCCATCTTCAAACGACGATTCCCAAGCAACTAAAAGAGTCTAACTATCGCAATCACTTTCAGAATCTGCGGAATATATTCTAGTTTCATAATAACATCACCGGGAATTTTGCACGGTGAAACTTTAGGCCCGGGGGGCGTTTTTACGCGGACTTTCGGCAGCCGTCCTACGCTCTCAAAATTTTTTTCGCAGTTTCACATGCCCATCTTCAAACGACGATTCCCAAGCAACTAAAAGAGTCTAACTATCGCAATCACTTTCAGAATCTGCGGAATATATTCTAGTTTCATAATAACACCACCGGGAATTTTGCACGGTGAAACTTTAGGCCCGGGGGGCGTTTTTACGCGGACTTTCGGCAGCCGTCCTACGCTCTCAAAATTTTTTTCGCAGTTTCACATGCCCATCTTCAAACGACGATTCCCAAGCAACTAAAAGAGTCTAACTATCGCAATCACTTTCAGAATCTGCGGAATATATTCTAGTTTCATAATAACACCACCGGGAATTTTGCACGGTGAAACTTTAGGCCCGGGGGGCGTTTTTACGCGGACTTTCGGCAGCCGTCCTGCGCTCTCAAAATTTTTTTCCGAGTTTCACATGCCCATCTTCAAACGACGATTCCCAAGCAACTAAAAGAGTCTAACTATCGCAATCACTTTCAGAATCTGCGGAATATATTCTAGTTTCATAATAACATCACCGGGAATTTTGCACGGTGAAACTTTAGGCCCGGGGGGCGTTTTTACGCGGACTTTCGGCAGCCGTCCTACGCTCTCAAAATTTTTTTCGCAGTTTCACATGCCCATCTTCAAACGACGATTCCCAAGCAACTAAAAGAGTCTAACTATCGCAATCACTTTCAGAATCTGCGGAATATATTCTAGTTTCATAATAACACCACCGGGAATTTTGCACGGTGAAACTTTAGGCCCGGGGGGCGTTTTTACGCGGACTTTCGGCAGCCGTCCTGCGCTCTCAAAATTTTTTTCCGAGTTTCACATGCCCATCTTCAAACGACGATTCCCAAGCAACTAAAAGAGTCTAACTATCGCAATCACTTTCAGAATCTGCGGAATATATTCTAGTTTCATAATAACATCACCGGGAATTTTGCACGGTGAAACTTTAGGCCCGGGGGGCGTTTTTACGCGGACTTTCGGCAGCCGTCCTACGCTCTCAAAATTTTTTTCGCAGTTTCACATGCCCATCTTCAAACGACGATTCCCAAGCAACTAAAAGAGTCTAACTATCGCAATCACTTTCAGAATCTGCGGAATATATTCTAGTTTCATAATAACACCACCGGGAATTTTGCACGGTGAAACTTTAGGCCCGGGGGGCGTTTTTACGCGGACTTTCGGCAGCCGTCCTGCGCTCTCAAAATTTTTTTCCGAGTTTCACATGCCCATCTTCAAACGACGATTCCCAAGCAACTAAAAGAGTCTAACTATCGCAATCACTTTCAGAATCTGCGGAATATATTCTAGTTTCATAATAACATCACCGGGAATTTTGCACGGTGAAACTTTAGGCCCGGGGGGCGTTTTTACGCGGACTTTCGGCAGCCGTCCTACGCTCTCAAAATTTTTTTCGCAGTTTCACATGCCCATCTTCAAACGACGATTCCCAAGCAACTAAAAGAGTCTAACTATCGCAATCACTTTCAGAATCTGCGGAATATATTCTAGTTTCATAATAACACCACCGGGAATTTTGCACGGTGAAACTTTAGGCCCGGGGGGCGTTTTTACGCGGACTTTCGGCAGCCGTCCTGCGCTCTCAAAATTTTTTTCCGAGTTTCACATGCCCATCTTCAAACGACGATTCCCAAGCAACTAAAAGAGTCTAACTATCGCAATCACTTTCAGAATCTGCGGAATATATTCTAGTTTCATAATAACATCACCGGGAATTTTGCACGGTGAAACTTTAGGCCCGGGGGGCGTTTTTACGCGGACTTTCGGCAGCCGTCCTACGCTCTCAAAATTTTTTTCGCAGTTTCACATGCCCATCTTCAAACGACGATTCCCAAGCAACTAAAAGAGTCTAACTATCGCAATCACTTTCAGAATCTGCGGAATATATTCTAGTTTCATAATAACACCACCGGGAATTTTGCACGGTGAAACTTTAGGCCCGGGGGGCGTTTTTACGCGGACTTTCGGCAGCCGTCCTACGCTCTCAAAATTTTTTTCGCAGTTTCACATGCCCATCTTCAAACGACGATTCCCAAGCAACTAAAAGAGTCTAACTATCGCAATCACTTTCAGAATCTGCGGAATATATTCTAGTTTCATAATAACACCACCGGGAATTTTGCACGGTGAAACTTTAGGCCCGGGGGGCGTTTTTACGCGGACTTTCGGCAGCCGTCCTGCGCTCTCAAAATTTTTTTCCGAGTTTCACATGCCCATCTTCAAACGACGATTCCCAAGCAACTAAAAGAGTCTAACTATCGCAATCACTTTCAGAATCTGCGGAATATATTCTAGTTTCATAATAACATCACCGGGAATTTTGCACGGTGAAACTTTAGGCCCGGGGGGCGTTTTTACGCGGACTTTCGGCAGCCGTCCTACGCTCTCAAAATTTTTTTCGCAGTTTCACATGCCCATCTTCAAACGACGATTCCCAAGCAACTAAAAGAGTCTAACTATCGCAATCACTTTCAGAATCTGCGGAATATATTCTAGTTTCATAATAACACCACCGGGAATTTTGCACGGTGAAACTTTAGGCCCGGGGGGCGTTTTTACGCGGACTTTCGGCAGCCGTCCTGCGCTCTCAAAATTTTTTTCCGAGTTTCACATGCCCATCTTCAAACGACGATTCCCAAGCAACTAAAAGAGTCTAACTATCGCAATCACTTTCAGAATCTGCGGAATATATTCTAGTTTCATAATAACATCACCGGGAATTTTGCACGGTGAAACTTTAGGCCCGGGGGGCGTTTTTACGCGGACTTTCGGCAGCCGTCCTACGCTCTCAAAATTTTTTTCGCAGTTTCACATGCCCATCTTCAAACGACGATTCCCAAGCAACTAAAAGAGTCTAACTATCGCAATCACTTTCAGAATCTGCGGAATATATTCTAGTTTCATAATAACACCACCGGGAATTTTGCACGGTGAAACTTTAGGCCCGGGGGGCGTTTTTACGCGGACTTTCGGCAGCCGTCCTGCGCTCTCAAAATTTTTTTCCGAGTTTCACATGCCCATCTTCAAACGACGATTCCCAAGCAACTAAAAGAGTCTAACTATCGCAATCACTTTCAGAATCTGCGGAATATATTCTAGTTTCATAATAACATCACCGGGAATTTTGCACGGTGAAACTTTAGGCCCGGGGGGCGTTTTTACGCGGACTTTCGGCAGCCGTCCTACGCTCTCAAAATTTTTTTCGCAGTTTCACATGCCCATCTTCAAACGACGATTCCCAAGCAACTAAAAGAGTCTAACTATCGCAATCACTTTCAGAATCTGCGGAATATATTCTAGTTTCATAATAACACCACCGGGAATTTTGCACGGTGAAACTTTAGGCCCGGGGGGCGTTTTTACGCGGACTTTCGGCAGCCGTCCTACGCTCTCAAAATTTTTTTCGCAGTTTCACATGCCCATCTTCAAACGACGATTCCCAAGCAACTAAAAGAGTCTAACTATCGCAATCACTTTCAGAATCTGCGGAATATATTCTAGTTTCATAATAACACCACCGGGAATTTTGCACGGTGAAACTTTAGGCCCGGGGGGCGTTTTTACGCGGACTTTCGGCAGCCGTCCTGCGCTCTCAAAATTTTTTTCCGAGTTTCACATGCCCATCTTCAAACGACGATTCCCAAGCAACTAAAAGAGTCTAACTATCGCAATCACTTTCAGAATCTGCGGAATATATTCTAGTTTCATAATAACATCACCGGGAATTTTGCACGGTGAAACTTTAGGCCCGGGGGGCGTTTTTACGCGGACTTTCGGCAGCCGTCCTACGCTCTCAAAATTTTTTTCGCAGTTTCACATGCCCATCTTCAAACGACGATTCCCAAGCAACTAAAAGAGTCTAACTATCGCAATCACTTTCAGAATCTGCGGAATATATTCTAGTTTCATAATAACACCACCGGGAATTTTGCACGGTGAAACTTTAGGCCCGGGGGGCGTTTTTACGCGGACTTTCGGCAGCCGTCCTGCGCTCTCAAAATTTTTTTCCGAGTTTCACATGCCCATCTTCAAACGACGATTCCCAAGCAACTAAAAGAGTCTAACTATCGCAATCACTTTCAGAATCTGCGGAATATATTCTAGTTTCATAATAACATCACCGGGAATTTTGCACGGTGAAACTTTAGGCCCGGGGGGCGTTTTTACGCGGACTTTCGGCAGCCGTCCTACGCTCTCAAAATTTTTTTCGCAGTTTCACATGCCCATCTTCAAACGACGATTCCCAAGCAACTAAAAGAGTCTAACTATCGCAATCACTTTCAGAATCTGCGGAATATATTCTAGTTTCATAATAACACCACCGGGAATTTTGCACGGTGAAACTTTAGGCCCGGGGGGCGTTTTTACGCGGACTTTCGGCAGCCGTCCTGCGCTCTCAAAATTTTTTTCCGAGTTTCACATGCCCATCTTCAAACGACGATTCCCAAGCAACTAAAAGAGTCTAACTATCGCAATCACTTTCAGAATCTGCGGAATATATTCTAGTTTCATAATAACATCACCGGGAATTTTGCACGGTGAAACTTTAGGCCCGGGGGGCGTTTTTACGCGGACTTTCGGCAGCCGTCCTACGCTCTCAAAATTTTTTTCGCAGTTTCACATGCCCATCTTCAAACGACGATTCCCAAGCAACTAAAAGAGTCTAACTATCGCAATCACTTTCAGAATCTGCGGAATATATTCTAGTTTCATAATAACACCACCGGGAATTTTGCACGGTGAAACTTTAGGCCCGGGGGGCGTTTTTACGCGGACTTTCGGCAGCCGTCCTACGCTCTCAAAATTTTTTTCGCAGTTTCACATGCCCATCTTCAAACGACGATTCCCAAGCAACTAAAAGAGTCTAACTATCGCAATCACTTTCAGAATCTGCGGAATATATTCTAGTTTCATAATAACACCACCGGGAATTTTGCACGGTGAAACTTTAGGCCCGGGGGGCGTTTTTACGCGGACTTTCGGCAGCCGTCCTGCGCTCTCAAAATTTTTTTCCGAGTTTCACATGCCCATCTTCAAACGACGATTCCCAAGCAACTAAAAGAGTCTAACTATCGCAATCACTTTCAGAATCTGCGGAATATATTCTAGTTTCATAATAACATCACCGGGAATTTTGCACGGTGAAACTTTAGGCCCGGGGGGCGTTTTTACGCGGACTTTCGGCAGCCGTCCTACGCTCTCAAAATTTTTTTCGCAGTTTCACATGCCCATCTTCAAACGACGATTCCCAAGCAACTAAAAGAGTCTAACTATCGCAATCACTTTCAGAATCTGCGGAATATATTCTAGTTTCATAATAACACCACCGGGAATTTTGCACGGTGAAACTTTAGGCCCGGGGGGCGTTTTTACGCGGACTTTCGGCAGCCGTCCTGCGCTCTCAAAATTTTTTTCCGAGTTTCACATGCCCATCTTCAAACGACGATTCCCAAGCAACTAAAAGAGTCTAACTATCGCAATCACTTTCAGAATCTGCGGAATATATTCTAGTTTCATAATAACATCACCGGGAATTTTGCACGGTGAAACTTTAGGCCCGGGGGGCGTTTTTACGCGGACTTTCGGCAGCCGTCCTACGCTCTCAAAATTTTTTTCGCAGTTTCACATGCCCATCTTCAAACGACGATTCCCAAGCAACTAAAAGAGTCTAACTATCGCAATCACTTTCAGAATCTGCGGAATATATTCTAGTTTCATAATAACACCACCGGGAATTTTGCACGGTGAAACTTTAGGCCCGGGGGGCGTTTTTACGCGGACTTTCGGCAGCCGTCCTGCGCTCTCAAAATTTTTTTCCGAGTTTCACATGCCCATCTTCAAACGACGATTCCCAAGCAACTAAAAGAGTCTAACTATCGCAATCACTTTCAGAATCTGCGGAATATATTCTAGTTTCATAATAACATCACCGGGAATTTTGCACGGTGAAACTTTAGGCCCGGGGGGCGTTTTTACGCGGACTTTCGGCAGCCGTCCTACGCTCTCAAAATTTTTTTCGCAGTTTCACATGCCCATCTTCAAACGACGATTCCCAAGCAACTAAAAGAGTCTAACTATCGCAATCACTTTCAGAAAATGCGGAATATATTCTAGTTTCATAATAACACCACCGGGAATTTTGCACGGTGAAACTTTAGGCCCGGGGGGCGTTTTTACGCGGACTTTCGGCAGCCGTCCTACGCTCTCAAAATTTTTTTCGCAGTTTCACATGCCCATCTTCAAACGACGATTCCCAAGCAACTAAAAGAGTCTAACTATCGCAATCACTTTCAGAATCTGCGGAATATATTCTAGTTTCATAATAACACCACCGGGAATTTTGCACGGTGAAACTTTAGGCCCGGGGGGCGTTTTTACGCGGACTTTCGGCAGCCGTCCTGCGCTCTCAAAATTTTTTTCCGAGTTTCACATGCCCATCTTCAAACGACGATTCCCAAGCAACTAAAAGAGTCTAACTATCGCAATCACTTTCAGAATCTGCGGAATATATTCTAGTTTCATAATAACATCACCGGGAATTTTGCACGGTGAAACTTTAGGCCCGGGGGGCGTTTTTACGCGGACTTTCGGCAGCCGTCCTACGCTCTCAAAATTTTTTTCGCAGTTTCACATGCCCATCTTCAAACGACGATTCCCAAGCAACTAAAAGAGTCTAACTATCGCAATCACTTTCAGAATCTGCGGAATATATTCTAGTTTCATAATAACACCACCGGGAATTTTGCACGGTGAAACTTTAGGCCCGGGGGGCGTTTTTACGCGGACTTTCGGCAGCCGTCCTGCGCTCTCAAAATTTTTTTCCGAGTTTCACATGCCCATCTTCAAACGACGATTCCCAAGCAACTAAAAGAGTCTAACTATCGCAATCACTTTCAGAATCTGCGGAATATATTCTAGTTTCATAATAACATCACCGGGAATTTTGCACGGTGAAACTTTAGGCCCGGGGGGCGTTTTTACGCGGACTTTCGGCAGCCGTCCTACGCTCTCAAAATTTTTTTCGCAGTTTCACATGCCCATCTTCAAACGACGATTCCCAAGCAACTAAAAGAGTCTAACTATCGCAATCACTTTCAGAATCTGCGGAATATATTCTAGTTTCATAATAACACCACCGGGAATTTTGCACGGTGAAACTTTAGGCCCGGGGGGCGTTTTTACGCGGACTTTCGGCAGCCGTCCTGCGCTCTCAAAATTTTTTTCCGAGTTTCACATGCCCATCTTCAAACGACGATTCCCAAGCAACTAAAAGAGTCTAACTATCGCAATCACTTTCAGAATCTGCGGAATATATTCTAGTTTCATAATAACATCACCGGGAATTTTGCACGGTGAAACTTTAGGCCCGGGGGGCGTTTTTACGCGGACTTTCGGCAGCCGTCCTACGCTCTCAAAATTTTTTTCGCAGTTTCACATGCCCATCTTCAAACGACGATTCCCAAGCAACTAAAAGAGTCTAACTATCGCAATCACTTTCAGAATCTGCGGAATATATTCTAGTTTCATAATAACACCACCGGGAATTTTGCACGGTGAAACTTTAGGCCCGGGGGGCGTTTTTACGCGGACTTTCGGCAGCCGTCCTACGCTCTCAAAATTTTTTTCGCAGTTTCACATGCCCATCTTCAAACGACGATTCCCAAGCAACTAAAAGAGTCTAACTATCGCAATCACTTTCAGAATCTGCGGAATATATTCTAGTTTCATAATAACACCACCGGGAATTTTGCACGGTGAAACTTTAGGCCCGGGGGGCGTTTTTACGCGGACTTTCGGCAGCCGTCCTGCGCTCTCAAAATTTTTTTCCGAGTTTCACATGCCCATCTTCAAACGACGATTCCCAAGCAACTAAAAGAGTCTAACTATCGCAATCACTTTCAGAATCTGCGGAATATATTCTAGTTTCATAATAACATCACCGGGAATTTTGCACGGTGAAACTTTAGGCCCGGGGGGCGTTTTTACGCGGACTTTCGGCAGCCGTCCTACGCTCTCAAAATTTTTTTCGCAGTTTCACATGCCCATCTTCAAACGACGATTCCCAAGCAACTAAAAGAGTCTAACTATCGCAATCACTTTCAGAATCTGCGGAATATATTCTAGTTTCATAATAACACCACCGGGAATTTTGCACGGTGAAACTTTAGGCCCGGGGGGCGTTTTTACGCGGACTTTCGGCAGCCGTCCTGCGCTCTCAAAATTTTTTTCCGAGTTTCACATGCCCATCTTCAAACGACGATTCCCAAGCAACTAAAAGAGTCTAACTATCGCAATCACTTTCAGAATCTGCGGAATATATTCTAGTTTCATAATAACATCACCGGGAATTTTGCACGGTGAAACTTTAGGCCCGGGGGGCGTTTTTACGCGGACTTTCGGCAGCCGTCCTACGCTCTCAAAATTTTTTTCGCAGTTTCACATGCCCATCTTCAAACGACGATTCCCAAGCAACTAAAAGAGTCTAACTATCGCAATCACTTTCAGAATCTGCGGAATATATTCTAGTTTCATAATAACACCACCGGGAATTTTGCACGGTGAAACTTTAGGCCCGGGGGGCGTTTTTACGCGGACTTTCGGCAGCCGTCCTGCGCTCTCAAAATTTTTTTCCGAGTTTCACATGCCCATCTTCAAACGACGATTCCCAAGCAACTAAAAGAGTCTAACTATCGCAATCACTTTCAGAATCTGCGGAATATATTCTAGTTTCATAATAACATCACCGGGAATTTTGCACGGTGAAACTTTAGGCCCGGGGGGCGTTTTTACGCGGACTTTCGGCAGCCGTCCTACGCTCTCAAAATTTTTTTCGCAGTTTCACATGCCCATCTTCAAACGACGATTCCCAAGCAACTAAAAGAGTCTAACTATCGCAATCACTTTCAGAATCTGCGGAATATATTCTAGTTTCATAATAACACCACCGGGAATTTTGCACGGTGAAACTTTAGGCCCGGGGGGCGTTTTTACGCGGACTTTCGGCAGCCGTCCTACGCTCTCAAAATTTTTTTCGCAGTTTCACATGCCCATCTTCAAACGACGATTCCCAAGCAACTAAAAGAGTCTAACTATCGCAATCACTTTCAGAATCTGCGGAATATATTCTAGTTTCATAATAACACCACCGGGAATTTTGCACGGTGAAACTTTAGGCCCGGGGGGCGTTTTTACGCGGACTTTTGGCAGCCGTCCTGCGCTCTTAAAATTTTTTTCCGAGTTTCACATGCCCATCTTCAAACGACGATTCCCAAGCAACTAAAAGAGTCTAACTATCGCAATCACTTTCAGAATCTGCGGAATATATTCTAGTTTCATAATAACATCACCGGGAATTTTGCACGGTGAAACTTTAGGCCCGGGGGGCGTTTTTACGCGGACTTTCGGCAGCCGTCCTACGCTCTCAAAATTTTTTTCGCAGTTTCACATGCCCATCTTCAAACGACGATTCCCAAGCAACTAAAAGAGTCTAACTATCGCAATCACTTTCAGAATCTGCGGAATATATTCTAGTTTCATAATAACACCACCGGGAATTTTGCACGGTGAAACTTTAGGCCCGGGGGGCGTTTTTACGCGGACTTTCGGCAGCCGTCCTGCGCTCTCAAAATTTTTTTCCGAGTTTCACATGCCCATCTTCAAACGACGATTCCCAAGCAACTAAAAGAGTCTAACTATCGCAATCACTTTCAGAATCTGCGGAATATATTCTAGTTTCATAATAACATCACCGGGAATTTTGCACGGTGAAACTTTAGGCCCGGGGGGCGTTTTTACGCGGACTTTCGGCAGCCGTCCTACGCTCTCAAAATTTTTTTCGCAGTTTCACATGCCCATCTTCAAACGACGATTCCCAAGCAACTAAAAGAGTCTAACTATCGCAATCACTTTCAGAATCTGCGGAATATATTCTAGTTTCATAATAACACCACCGGGAATTTTGCACGGTGAAACTTTAGGCCCGGGGGGCGTTTTTACGCGGACTTTCGGCAGCCGTCCTGCGCTCTCAAAATTTTTTTCCGAGTTTCACATGCCCATCTTCAAACGACGATTCCCAAGCAACTAAAAGAGTCTAACTATCGCAATCACTTTCAGAATCTGCGGAATATATTCTAGTTTCATAATAACATCACCGGGAATTTTGCACGGTGAAACTTTAGGCCCGGGGGGCGTTTTTACGCGGACTTTCGGCAGCCGTCCTACGCTCTCAAAATTTTTTTCGCAGTTTCACATGCCCATCTTCAAACGACGATTCCCAAGCAACTAAAAGAGTCTAACTATCGCAATCACTTTCAGAATCTGCGGAATATATTCTAGTTTCATAATAACACCACCGGGAATTTTGCACGGTGAAACTTTAGGCCCGGGGGGCGTTTTTACGCGGACTTTCGGCAGCCGTCCTACGCTCTCAAAATTTTTTTCGCAGTTTCACATGCCCATCTTCAAACGACGATTCCCAAGCAACTAAAAGAGTCTAACTATCGCAATCACTTTCAGAATCTGCGGAATATATTCTAGTTTCATAATAACACCACCGGGAATTTTGCACGGTGAAACTTTAGGCCCGGGGGGCGTTTTTACGCGGACTTTCGGCAGCCGTCCTGCGCTCTCAAAATTTTTTTCCGAGTTTCACATGCCCATCTTCAAACGACGATTCCCAAGCAACTAAAAGAGTCTAACTATCGCAATCACTTTCAGAATCTGCGGAATATATTCTAGTTTCATAATAACATCACCGGGAATTTTGCACGGTGAAACTTTAGGCCCGGGGGGCGTTTTTACGCGGACTTTCGGCAGCCGTCCTACGCTCTCAAAATTTTTTTCGCAGTTTCACATGCCCATCTTCAAACGACGATTCCCAAGCAACTAAAAGAGTCTAACTATCGCAATCACTTTCAGAATCTGCGGAATATATTCTAGTTTCATAATAACACCACCGGGAATTTTGCACGGTGAAACTTTAGGCCCGGGGGGCGTTTTTACGCGGACTTTCGGCAGCCGTCCTGCGCTCTCAAAATTTTTTTCCGAGTTTCACATGCCCATCTTCAAACGACGATTCCCAAGCAACTAAAAGAGTCTAACTATCGCAATCACTTTCAGAATCTGCGGAATATATTCTAGTTTCATAATAACATCACCGGGAATTTTGCACGGTGAAACTTTAGGCCCGGGGGGCGTTTTTACGCGGACTTTCGGCAGCCGTCCTACGCTCTCAAAATTTTTTTCGCAGTTTCACATGCCCATCTTCAAACGACGATTCCCAAGCAACTAAAAGAGTCTAACTATCGCAATCACTTTCAGAATCTGCGGAATATATTCTAGTTTCATAATAACACCACCGGGAATTTTGCACGGTGAAACTTTAGGCCCGGGGGGCGTTTTTACGCGGACTTTCGGCAGCCGTCCTGCGCTCTCAAAATTTTTTTCCGAGTTTCACATGCCCATCTTCAAACGACGATTCCCAAGCAACTAAAAGAGTCTAACTATCGCAATCACTTTCAGAATCTGCGGAATATATTCTAGTTTCATAATAACATCACCGGGAATTTTGCACGGTGAAACTTTAGGCCCGGGGGGCGTTTTTACGCGGACTTTCGGCAGCCGTCCTACGCTCTCAAAATTTTTTTCGCAGTTTCACATGCCCATCTTCAAACGACGATTCCCAAGCAACTAAAAGAGTCTAACTATCGCAATCACTTTCAGAATCTGCGGAATATATTCTAGTTTCATAATAACACCACCGGGAATTTTGCACGGTGAAACTTTAGGCCCGGGGGGCGTTTTTACGCGGACTTTCGGCAGCCGTCCTACGCTCTCAAAATTTTTTTCGCAGTTTCACATGCCCATCTTCAAACGACGATTCCCAAGCAACTAAAAGAGTCTAACTATCGCAATCACTTTCAGAATCTGCGGAATATATTCTAGTTTCATAATAACACCACCGGGAATTTTGCACGGTGAAACTTTAGGCCCGGGGGGCGTTTTTACGCGGACTTTCGGCAGCCGTCCTGCGCTCTCAAAATTTTTTTCCGAGTTTCACATGCCCATCTTCAAACGACGATTCCCAAGCAACTAAAAGAGTCTAACTATCGCAATCACTTTCAGAATCTGCGGAATATATTCTAGTTTCATAATAACATCACCGGGAATTTTGCACGGTGAAACTTTAGGCCCGGGGGGCGTTTTTACGCGGACTTTCGGCAGCCGTCCTACGCTCTCAAAATTTTTTTCGCAGTTTCACATGCCCATCTTCAAACGACGATTCCCAAGCAACTAAAAGAGTCTAACTATCGCAATCACTTTCAGAATCTGCGGAATATATTCTAGTTTCATAATAACACCACCGGGAATTTTGCACGGTGAAACTTTAGGCCCGGGGGGCGTTTTTACGCGGACTTTCGGCAGCCGTCCTGCGCTCTCAAAATTTTTTTCCGAGTTTCACATGCCCATCTTCAAACGACGATTCCCAAGCAACTAAAAGAGTCTAACTATCGCAATCACTTTCAGAATCTGCGGAATATATTCTAGTTTCATAATAACATCACCGGGAATTTTGCACGGTGAAACTTTAGGCCCGGGGGGCGTTTTTACGCGGACTTTCGGCAGCCGTCCTACGCTCTCAAAATTTTTTTCGCAGTTTCACATGCCCATCTTCAAACGACGATTCCCAAGCAACTAAAAGAGTCTAACTATCGCAATCACTTTCAGAATCTGCGGAATATATTCTAGTTTCATAATAACACCACCGGGAATTTTGCACGGTGAAACTTTAGGCCCGGGGGGCGTTTTTACGCGGACTTTCGGCAGCCGTCCTGCGCTCTCAAAATTTTTTTCCGAGTTTCACATGCCCATCTTCAAACGACGATTCCCAAGCAACTAAAAGAGTCTAACTATCGCAATCACTTTCAGAATCTGCGGAATATATTCTAGTTTCATAATAACATCACCGGGAATTTTGCACGGTGAAACTTTAGGCCCGGGGGGCGTTTTTACGCGGACTTTCGGCAGCCGTCCTACGCTCTCAAAATTTTTTTCGCAGTTTCACATGCCCATCTTCAAACGACGATTCCCAAGCAACTAAAAGAGTCTAACTATCGCAATCACTTTCAGAATCTGCGGAATATATTCTAGTTTCATAATAACACCACCGGGAATTTTGCACGGTGAAACTTTAGGCCCGGGGGGCGTTTTTACGCGGACTTTCGGCAGCCGTCCTACGCTCTCAAAATTTTTTTCGCAGTTTCACATGCCCATCTTCAAACGACGATTCCCAAGCAACTAAAAGAGTCTAACTATCGCAATCACTTTCAGAATCTGCGGAATATATTCTAGTTTCATAATAACACCACCGGGAATTTTGCACGGTGAAACTTTAGGCCCGGGGGGCGTTTTTACGCGGACTTTCGGCAGCCGTCCTGCGCTCTCAAAATTTTTTTCCGAGTTTCACATGCCCATCTTCAAACGACGATTCCCAAGCAACTAAAAGAGTCTAACTATCGCAATCACTTTCAGAATCTGCGGAATATATTCTAGTTTCATAATAACATCACCGGGAATTTTGCACGGTGAAACTTTAGGCCCGGGGGGCGTTTTTACGCGGACTTTCGGCAGCCGTCCTACGCTCTCAAAATTTTTTTCGCAGTTTCACATGCCCATCTTCAAACGACGATTCCCAAGCAACTAAAAGAGTCTAACTATCGCAATCACTTTCAGAATCTGCGGAATATATTCTAGTTTCATAATAACACCACCGGGAATTTTGCACGGTGAAACTTTAGGCCCGGGGGGCGTTTTTACGCGGACTTTCGGCAGCCGTCCTGCGCTCTCAAAATTTTTTTCCGAGTTTCACATGCCCATCTTCAAACGACGATTCCCAAGCAACTAAAAGAGTCTAACTATCGCAATCACTTTCAGAATCTGCGGAATATATTCTAGTTTCATAATAACATCACCGGGAATTTTGCACGGTGAAACTTTAGGCCCGGGGGGCGTTTTTACGCGGACTTTCGGCAGCCGTCCTACGCTCTCAAAATTTTTTTCGCAGTTTCACATGCCCATCTTCAAACGACGATTCCCAAGCAACTAAAAGAGTCTAACTATCGCAATCACTTTCAGAATCTGCGGAATATATTCTAGTTTCATAATAACACCACCGGGAATTTTGCACGGTGAAACTTTAGGCCCGGGGGGCGTTTTTACGCGGACTTTCGGCAGCCGTCCTGCGCTCTCAAAATTTTTTTCGCAGTTTCACATGCCCATCTTCAAACGACGATTCCCAAGCAACTAAAAGAGTCTAACTATCGCAATCACTTTCAGAATCTGCGGAATATATTCTAGTTTCATAATAACACCACCGGGAATTTTGCACGGTGAAACTTTAGGCCCGGGGGGCGTTTTTACGCGGACTTTCGGCAGCCGTCCTGCGCTCTCAAAATTTTTTTCCGAGTTTCACATGCCCATCTTCAAACGACGATTCCCAAGCAACTAAAAGAGTCTAACTATCGCAATCACTTTCAGAATCTGCGGAATATATTCTAGTTTCATAATAACATCACCGGGAATTTTGCACGGTGAAACTTTAGGCCCGGGGGGCGTTTTTACGCGGACTTTCGGCAGCCGTCCTACGCTCTCAAAATTTTTTTCGCAGTTTCACATGCCCATCTTCAAACGACGATTCCCAAGCAACTAAAAGAGTCTAACTATCGCAATAACTTTCAGAATCTGCGGAATATATTCTAGTTTCATAATAACACCACCGGGAATTTTGCACGGTGAAACTTTAGGCCCGGGGGGCGTTTTTACGCGGACTTTCGGCAGCCGTCCTGCGCTCTCAAAATTTTTTTCCGAGTTTCACATGCCCATCTTCAAACGACGATTCCCAAGCAACTAAAAGAGTCTAACTATCGCAATCACTTTCAGAATCTGCGGAATATATTCTAGTTTCATAATAACATCACCGGGAATTTTGCACGGTGAAACTTTAGGCCCGGGGGGCGTTTTTACGCGGACTTTCGGCAGCCGTCCTACGCTCTCAAAATTTTTTTCGCAGTTTCACATGCCCATCTTCAAACGACGATTCCCAAGCAACTAAAAGAGTCTAACTATCGCAATCACTTTCAGAATCTGCGGAATATATTCTAGTTTCATAATAACACCACCGGGAATTTTGCACGGTGAAACTTTAGGCCCGGGGGGCGTTTTTACGCGGACTTTCGGCAGCCGTCCTGCGCTCTCAAAATTTTTTTCCGAGTTTCACATGCCCATCTTCAAACGACGATTCCCAAGCAACTAAAAGAGTCTAACTATCGCAATCACTTTCAGAATCTGCGGAATATATTCTAGTTTCATAATAACATCACCGGGAATTTTGCACGGTGAAACTTTAGGCCCGGGGGGCGTTTTTACGCGGACTTTCGGCAGCCGTCCTACGCTCTCAAAATTTTTTTCGCAGTTTCACATGCCCATCTTCAAACGACGATTCCCAAGCAACTAAAAGAGTCTAACTATCGCAATCACTTTCAGAATCTGCGGAATATATTCTAGTTTCATAATAACACCACCGGGAATTTTGCACGGTGAAACTTTAGGCCCGGGGGGCGTTTTTACGCGGACTTTCGGCAGCCGTCCTACGCTCTCAAAATTTTTTTCGCAGTTTCACATGCCCATCTTCAAACGACGATTCCCAAGCAACTAAAAGAGTCTAACTATCGCAATCACTTTCAGAATCTGCGGAATATATTCTAGTTTCATAATAACACCACCGGGAATTTTGCACGGTGAAACTTTAGGCCCGGGGGGCGTTTTTACGCGGACTTTCGGCAGCCGTCCTGCGCTCTCAAAATTTTTTTCCGAGTTTCACATGCCCATCTTCAAACGACGATTCCCAAGCAACTAAAAGAGTCTAACTATCGCAATCACTTTCAGAATCTGCGGAATATATTCTAGTTTCATAATAACATCACCGGGAATTTTGCACGGTGAAACTTTAGGCCCGGGGGGCGTTTTTACGCGGACTTTCGGCAGCCGTCCTACGCTCTCAAAATTTTTTTCGCAGTTTCACATGCCCATCTTCAAACGACGATTCCCAAGCAACTAAAAGAGTCTAACTATCGCAATCACTTTCAGAATCTGCGGAATATATTCTAGTTTCATAATAACACCACCGGGAATTTTGCACGGTGAAACTTTAGGCCCGGGGGGCGTTTTTACGCGGACTTTCGGCAGCCGTCCTGCGCTCTCAAAATTTTTTTCCGAGTTTCACATGCCCATCTTCAAACGACGATTCCCAAGCAACTAAAAGAGTCTAACTATCGCAATCACTTTCAGAATCTGCGGAATATATTCTAGTTTCATAATAACATCACCGGGAATTTTGCACGGTGAAACTTTAGGCCCGGGGGGCGTTTTTACGCGGACTTTCGGCAGCCGTCCTACGCTCTCAAAATTTTTTTCGCAGTTTCACATGCCCATCTTCAAACGACGATTCCCAAGCAACTAAAAGAGTCTAACTATCGCAATCACTTTCAGAATCTGCGGAATATATTCTAGTTTCATAATAACACCACCGGGAATTTTGCACGGTGAAACTTTAGGCCCGGGGGGCGTTTTTACGCGGACTTTCGGCAGCCGTCCTGCGCTCTCAAAATTTTTTTCCGAGTTTCACATGCCCATCTTCAAACGACGATTCCCAAGCAACTAAAAGAGTCTAACTATCGCAATCACTTTCAGAATCTGCGGAATATATTCTAGTTTCATAATAACATCCACCGGGAATTTTGCACGGTGAAACTTTAGGCCCGGGGGGCGTTTTACGCGGACTTTCGGCAGCCGTCCTACGCTCTCAAAATTTTTTTCGCAGTTTCACATGCCCATCTTCAAACGACGATTCCCAAGCAACTAAAAGAGTCTAACTATCGCAATCACTTTCAGAATCTGCGGAATATATTCTAGTTTCATAATAACACCACCGGGAATTTTGCACGGTGAAACTTTAGGCCCGGGGGGCGTTTTTACGCGGACTTTCGGCAGCCGTCCTACGCTCTCAAAATTTTTTTCGCAGTTTCACATGCCCATCTTCAAACGACGATTCCCAAGCAACTAAAAGAGTCTAACTATCGCAATCACTTTCAGAATCTGCGGAATATATTCTAGTTTCATAATAACACCACCGGGAATTTTGCACGGTGAAACTTTAGGCCCGGGGGGCGTTTTTACGCGGACTTTCGGCAGCCGTCCTGCGCTCTCAAAATTTTTTTCCGAGTTTCACATGCCCATCTTCAAACGACGATTCCCAAGCAACTAAAAGAGTCTAACTATCGCAATCACTTTCAGAATCTGCGGAATATATTCTAGTTTCATAATAACATCACCGGGAATTTTGCACGGTGAAACTTTAGGCCCGGGGGGCGTTTTTACGCGGACTTTCGGCAGCCGTCCTACGCTCTCAAAATTTTTTTCGCAGTTTCACATGCCCATCTTCAAACGACGATTCCCAAGCAACTAAAAGAGTCTAACTATCGCAATCACTTTCAGAATCTGCGGAATATATTCTAGTTTCATAATAACACCACCGGGAATTTTGCACGGTGAAACTTTAGGCCCGGGGGGCGTTTTTACGCGGACTTTCGGCAGCCGTCCTGCGCTCTCAAAATTTTTTTCCGAGTTTCACATGCCCATCTTCAAACGACGATTCCCAAGCAACTAAAAGAGTCTAACTATCGCAATCACTTTCAGAATCTGCGGAATATATTCTAGTTTCATAATAACATCACCGGGAATTTTGCACGGTGAAACTTTAGGCCCGGGGGGCGTTTTTACGCGGACTTTCGGCAGCCGTCCTACGCTCTCAAAATTTTTTTCGCAGTTTCACATGCCCATCTTCAAACGACGATTCCCAAGCAACTAAAAGAGTCTAACTATCGCAATCACTTTCAGAATCTGCGGAATATATTCTAGTTTCATAATAACACCACCGGGAATTTTGCACGGTGAAACTTTAGGCCCGGGGGGCGTTTTTACGCGGACTTTCGGCAGCCGTCCTGCGCTCTCAAAATTTTTTCCGAGTTTCACATGCCCATCTTCAAACGACGATTCCCAAGCAACTAAAGAGTCTAACTATCGCAATCACTTTCAGAATCTGCGGAATATATTCTAGTTTCATAATAACATCACCGGGAATTTTGCACGGTGAAACTTTAGGCCCGGGGGGCGTTTTTACGCGGACTTTCGGCAGCCGTCCTACGCTCTCAAAATTTTTTTCGCAGTTTCACATGCCCATCTTCAAACGACGATTCCCAAGCAACTAAAAGAGTCTAACTATCGCAATCACTTTCAGAATCTGCGGAATATATTCTAGTTTCATAATAACACCACCGGGAATTTTGCACGGTGAAACTTTAGGCCCGGGGGGCGTTTTTACGCGGACTTTCGGCAGCCGTCCTACGCTCTCAAAATTTTTTTCGCAGTTTCACATGCCCATCTTCAAACGACGATTCCCAAGCAACTAAAAGAGTCTAACTATCGCAATCACTTTCAGAATCTGCGGAATATATTCTAGTTTCATAATAACACCACCGGGAATTTTGCACGGTGAAACTTTAGGCCCGGGGGGCGTTTTTACGCGGACTTTCGGCAGCCGTCCTGCGCTCTCAAAATTTTTTTCCGAGTTTCACATGCCCATCTTCAAACGACGATTCCCAAGCAACTAAAAGAGTCTAACTATCGCAATCACTTTCAGAATCTGCGGAATATATTCTAGTTTCATAATAACATCACCGGGAATTTTGCACGGTGAAACTTTAGGCCCGGGGGGCGTTTTTACGCGGACTTTCGGCAGCCGTCCTACGCTCTCAAAATTTTTTTCGCAGTTTCACATGCCCATCTTCAAACGACGATTCCCAAGCAACTAAAAGAGTCTAACTATCGCAATCACTTTCAGAATCTGCGGAATATATTCTAGTTTCATAATAACACCACCGGGAATTTTGCACGGTGAAACTTTAGGCCCGGGGGGCGTTTTTACGCGGACTTTCGGCAGCCGTCCTGCGCTCTCAAAATTTTTTTCCGAGTTTCACATGCCCATCTTCAAACGACGATTCCCAAGCAACTAAAAGAGTCTAACTATCGCAATCACTTTCAGAATCTGCGGAATATATTCTAGTTTCATAATAACATCACCGGGAATTTTGCACGGTGAAACTTTAGGCCCGGGGGGCGTTTTTACGCGGACTTTCGGCAGCCGTCCTACGCTCTCAAAATTTTTTTCGCAGTTTCACATGCCCATCTTCAAACGACGATTCCCAAGCAACTAAAAGAGTCTAACTATCGCAATCACTTTCAG
>CAWVNO010002815.1:0-45000 GCA_963930645.1 Salticus scenicus | reverse complement strand
TTGATTTTAAAGTTAAATTTTGAGAAGCCGGTTTCTTTTTAATTGTTTATTAAATGTTTGTGTCAACTTCCAGTAAAGTAACAGTGCTTGTATTTTTCCACTTTTACGAAAAATAATCTGGTATTGCATTCACACCACTTTCTCATATCCTATATTATTATACATATATTATTATACATATATTATTACAGTTTAAAATGTAAGGTATTTTAACATTTCAAACACGTTTTAAACAACAGGATAAATTATTTTTAGCATCAATTGTTATTATTATTATTATTATTGTAGGGCTTTTGCTGGAATTCGATAATCTATCTCTCAAAGAACCTACAGCCGAGGTTTCAAAGCATATTGATATTGATAACAATGCAACAGGAAATGACCAAACCTTTAGGGCTTATTCGGAGGGGATGTTGTCTACTGTGGTACTGACATTTTTCTCGCCTCCAAGAATAATTGCAGACATTTAGTGTTCGAGCGTTAGAAAGTGACAACTTATAGTACTGCAAACTTATAGTACTGCAAACTTATAGTACCATTCCGATATTCCAAAAAAAAAAAAGTCGCGCGTGTGATTCTGTCAAACATGTCCTACATTTTTTAAATCGACAATTGTTGTATGTACACATACTGTACGACACTGTACTGTATTAGGAAAATGAAGTTTTTGATGACATTTTGTAATACAGTAATTATTGAATACTGGCTCTTTTAATTAACTGAATGTTTGTTAAGAGCTGTTTTATCAGAAAGTATAAGCAAGTGATACAAACTATTATTTATTACCAGTTAAAGAAATAAAATTGTCTAAGTAATAAATTATAAAACTTTACGCTTTTTAAATTGAAATTGATTTTTTTTTACTGGATTTTGAGTATTTTGGAACGTGATTATCAGATACCGAAGATCACTTCGGTAAAAATCTCATAATTATTAATTAAATATGTAATTAAATTTTTATAGGTATAATTAAAGTTACTTATAAGACAGTTAAAGTTGTTTATAAGACAAATGCATCCATTGTATCTTACAAATCTGCAATTTATAGGATAAATTTTTAAGAAAAACAGTTTCTTCCATTTCTTCCACTTGGAAGAAACCTATTTCTACCGGCCGGTTTTTTCCATGGTTTTTTCCGCGGTTTCTCCGCCTTGGAAGAAACTTGCCAACCCTGGTTATATCTGCATTCCTTAGCAAAGATCACTATTCTATTTTTTTTTTTTTTTTTTTTTTTTTTTTTTTCATTCTTTTGCATTAAGTCATTGGAAATTTACAATTTACTTAATATGGCCGAAGGGCATAATTTCTCATTCATAAACGTCCATTTTGAGGGATATTTTCATCAAAAAGATCTCAGAACACTTTAAACTATCATTTAGGATACTGGCATGAACATTCCTGACTATGAATTTTTTAATTTAAAAATTTCGTAAGTTATGTGGAATTTACGATATACTTAACATGGCAGAATAAGGCAAAATTGAGTATAAATGTGCATTTTGAAAATCATAAATGTATCGGACAAATTCAAAATAGCATTTATGATTGTAGTACTTGTATGAACATTATTGACTACAAGTATTTAAATAGGAAAATTTCATAAGTTATTCAAAATTTAAGATTTTATCAATATAGCAAAATCGGGTGATATTCCATTTAAATATGCATTATGGTCAATTGTTGTATTGGAAACAGTTGTATGAGAAATAAACTACGAATTTAATCCCAATAAAATAAATTAATAGATTAGTATAAGAAAAACACATCGAACTGAACTGTGGGTAGCCTATTAGGCGGGGATTTCCTTCTGTCACTGTGCCAAGCCGTAGCTCAAAATGTCCTGTACTGTAAATTTATGAGAATATAGATATGATGGGGAACTGAGCAGCATCGACATACGCCAACTACTATTTTGAATGTAATTGATGGAAGTACTTTGCTATATTTTACTATTCTAACGAATTGTGTTCAATAAATAAATTAAATTTATTATATCCATACAGCAAACAAAATATTTTTGAAGATCTATTTTCAACTCTGGTTCTTTTGTATAATATCACGTTTTGAAGCGCCCTGATTATAAAAGTTACCCTACACTTAGAGATTCTCAAAATAAAATTTATACTGTCTTATTACCATAAGCATTGAAATTTTAACAAATAGACTTATTACACACTATATACCAGAAGAACCACAGGAATAAACTAAATTTCAAAATAAATATGAAATTATTAATCTATTAAAAATAATAAAAATACAAATTTCGAGTTAACAAGGTTACTTAAAAAAATTCCGACAATTTAAAAACCCATTAGCAGAAAAAGATTTTCGCGTTCTATAGTAGTCATTCAATTCAAAGTTAGCTGCTTGTGTTGATTGCTTTTTTAAGCTATCATATCACAGATTGTGGCAAACCATTCATAATAGGGAAAGAAAAGAGTAAAGAAAACCCCCCCGCCCCGACACAGGTTTTAAAAGACGGTATGAACAAGTGCAGTCTTTTAAAACCTGTGTCAATGATTGGATTAGGGAAAGGGGACAGCGGGAACTCTCTGGGACGATAACGGAAGGGGGGTGGATGGGGTGGAGCAGTATTTCTTCTCTCCCACGAGAAGCAATATTCCTACATGTACTTTTTTTTTCTAATTGACTATTACTATTATCAACATATTTATTTATTTATTATCATTATTTTTTTTTTTTTTTTTTTTTTTCACGTCGTACACTGATTGGTTAAAAAAAGGTTTTTATTGTTCCCATCATATTTAAACTCCTTATAGATTTTTATCTTGTTGAGCAAATTTTATTCTCTACTGCAATATTAAGAATTGCATAATAAAACGGAATGGGGATCCCAAGTATTGGGTGATTTACAACAAAAGTTGAATGGCAATATTTTATGTCAATATGCATTTACATATAAATTTATATGAAATTTTGCAGACTAATTCTTGCGCTAGTGCTGACACAAAATTTTTATCACGCACACAGGGACTGTAAAATTTCTTATCTATTAAAAATATTTGAATTATTTTAGGATTGTTTAAATGGTAAGTTTTGTTTGCGCAGCATATAAGAACAATAAGCAAAGAAATGATCTTTTCATTTTATGAATCAGTTGTATAATCTATTAATTTTATCATGTTTGAAGATAGTGAAGTTATAAAACATTCTCTTAATTAATCTACAATGAAACCTGAGTTCAATAGTTTGTGTTTGGGAACAATATAAATAAAACTGAAATCGGTTACTCACAATGCTAGTATCAATTAAATGAGTTACTCTAAAAGACATAAAAGACTGTAGGTAATGTTTAATGTGTATGCCATTGATATAATATATAGGACAATTTATAACAATATATATATATATAATATATTATTATTATTATTGCATTACTAATTAGGATAGTCAGAATAAAAATCCGTAAATTAGTCAAGTATTATTGATGACACTTATTATTTGTTGAGAGCTCGCAAAATTTTGAAACTAACTAATTGACAAAAGTTACTAGCTTTGCATTTGGTTACTCAGTGTGTTGGTATTTAAATCGTTTTAGTTACTCCAAATGTTGCCTAACACAATTGTCTATATTCTTAAAATTACTCAACTCATAAATAGTCGCAAATTTCATTTTAAGCAAAATGTAAAACTTTTTCTGCCTTAACTTCAAATGCTGCCTACAGAAATATATGCGTAGAATATTTATCATATTTACTTTTAAAATTGCAATTAAAAAAAAAAAAAGTAAAAGTAAAAGAAAGAAAGAAAGAAAGAAAGAAAAAGAAATCAAGCAGGTGGGAACACAGCTGTGTTCCCACCTGATGAAGAGGAAAACACAGCATAACTGAAATTTTTAGCTTAAATAGAGTTAAATTTAACTAATTTTCTTGTTTATTAACATTGTTAAATTATTGTCCTTGTTGTTTCTACCTTCCACTTTCATATCTTCTCTTATCATAATTTAAATACACTGTTTAATTTTTGTATATAAATATAGTGCTGCTTTTAGCGCCTAATTTATGCAAATTAGTTTTTGTCATTTATCTTGAAATTAATGATAGTAATTTGTGAAACAGATATAAATTTAGTAATATTTAAAAATACGACATTGAATATATTTGAAACAATCATTACTTACAAAATTATAGTTGAATAACACAGTGAATATTACAATTGCACATGTGCATTTATAGTTATTTTTCTTTGTGTCTAGTGACAAGTCCTGTACACGATTATATACAACAACAAGTTTAACAAGACGAGAAATTTTAAATGTAGACGCTATCAGTGTATATAAGGGTCTATGTCGCTAACAAAAGTTACTCGCTTTGTAATTTGGTTACTCGGTGTGTTGGTGTTTAAATTGCTTTAGCTACTCAAAAGGGTGGTTAGGACAATGAGTACACACAGATATTGTATACACATTCATTTATTGTATTTATAAAATTGCATACACAAAATAATAATTATAATGTAATTATAATAATAATAATTATTATTATTGAAGAAATTTTCGTGGACATCTACACGAAGATAAGGGTCTGTGTCTCGAACAAAAGTTACTCGATTTGTATTTGGTTACTCGGTGTGTTGGTGTTTAAATTGTTTCAGCTATTCAAAAGGGAAGATAGGACATTGCGTACACATAAATATTATATACACATTCATTTATTATACTTATTTAATTGCACACACAAATTTACAATTATAATAATATAATTATTTATTATTATTATCATCGAAAGTATTTTCGTGATCATCATTAGATAGGTTTTTATCTTGTACTTAAGTGATATATATATATATAAAATTTTCATGTTTCAAAAAATAAAAAGTTATTGAAATCTGTTTAAAGCCGATGCATCAGAATTATTTTGAGTAGTTGTATAAAGAGTTAAAAAAGTTACACGCATCATTTTTTTTTTTTTTTTTTTTTTTTTTTTTTAGAAAATGCTTAATAAATTCAATAACACACAAATCAAGTTATATTTAGGAATGCGTCGATGAATAAATTTAACCAATCATTAATTAAAAATTTTAATTGTAATAACTTAATGAATACTACAGCCGCTCATGTGAACTTATTATTATTTTTCTTTATGTCAGGTAACAAATCATGCACACAATTATGTACAACAAGTTAAACTACACGAAAAATTTTACATGTTGATGCAAACAGTGCGCAGGAGGGTCTTTATCGTCGAAGAGGTTCGAAAAACATAATTTCATTTCAAAACATTCAATTAATATTAACGAAAATTACAGTGCGGACAGACAGATAGATGAACTATATAAAATCATAAGCATTTTTAAGCATTTTGAAAGTGCTTTAAAATGCTTAACGCAAATAAAAATAAAATTGCAGCAATTGCCAATGATAGCCCTTATTGTATCGGATTATTTCTATGCAACTCTGCAAATCATAATACTAATCTTACAATATTATATAGAAAATATTTTCTAGTGTTATGTCAATTTCAGTTTGATTTGTGCTGTGTAAACATATGCAAATGTTTTTTTTTTTTTTTTTAAATACCTGTCATAGAGCGTAATGTATTGGAATTGTTTTGCGAGTCCCTGTACATAAACCAAGTATTTATAGAGGTGCTATTTACTCCCATTTTCAAAAGAGAACATCCGATAGTAAATTTGAATGACATATGTTAATTTCAAGGAAATGCATCAATATCTATAGGAGATAGAGGACGGACGGACAGAGAGGAGGACAAACCCAATTCATAAACACATTTCAACCTTGTTGGAAATTATTAAGTAAGGTAATTATTCAATGTAATATTGTTACTACCCCGCTCTCACACACGCAAATAATGAAGAAAAAATGTTTTAATTTTTATAAAACAATTAAAATTTCTACAGGTGAGAAATATATCTATAATGTTCTTCTTTCCATGTTTGTTTTTTGACATGATATTTGTTGTAAAGTGAATTGACAGTTTATATTTGTGCCTCAAATTATGAAAGACCGAATATTCCTAAATACGTGCTTTGATAATTTTATTTCTATTAGTAATTAAGGGATGCAATTTAATTAAGGCATTATTGAAAGAAAAAAAAAACTGAAAAGACAGAAACTCTAAAAGCAGATTTGTAGCTAAAAATAGCTTAATCAGCTAATCTAGGAATCCTGCTCTTTAATAAACCAATACACACTAGGGTTGCTAGAACTGAAATTCCACCGCATAAGCGAGTAACCCGAAGGAAACTGTCTGGTTTTGAGGCTGCATTTTTACACACCGTTAGATGGCGCTGAATCGTTATTAAACTGTTTATAACACACAGTGTGTATCAATGATAGCACAGTAACGCATTTCCGAGTAACTTTCAGAAAACGGGCTCATAGTATAAAACTTAGCGTCAAAAAGGCTATGGTATGCTTAAACAATCCGAGTAACCGGCAAAAGTTACTCACATCGTCAGCGGTTACTCACAATGTTGGTGTGTAAACTGGTTAAGTTACGCGTAAGGGAGGGTAGGTAAACGCACACAGACACACACAGACACACATACATACAGACGTCACGAAAAATCGTGTAAAGTCCCTTATATCTCTAAAACGAGAGCTCGTGTTTAAACGACACTTGCAAGTGTACAACTAGACATCATGACAGTCACACTTATAAATTGGCAACATTCAGCGATCATTCGTTTTCGAGCAATGTGAAATACAAAATCCATTTTGCAAATCGGGATTACTATACTTCCTTATACTTTGTATAAGGAAGTAAAAAAACACTTAGAAAAAAATCGATTTTTTTTTTTTTTTTTTAAATATTGTTACTGTTTGGTATATGTATAGGAAAATATAGAAGAAAGTCTTGTGGTGGCCACAACATACTAGTCTTAATTTGTATTGAAACTACTTATTTATTTACTTCAGTTTTTTTTTTTTTTTTTTTTTTTTTTTTCATCATCTGCATTGCTTAGCAGCGTTTATACTGGTACGTTTCGAAGAACAAAAATGAACTCAATCTGAGGATAAAATTTCCTGAACGAAGTGATCGTTATATATATATATATATATATATATATATATATATTAAATTGACTGAAAAATAAAATTCAATCGTTGCTATTTTGAAACACTTGTGTATACGCAGAGAAAAACCTTCCTATACAATGGAAATGTTTATGTGAAGAGTGCAGAAAAGAGCCTGAATTATTCAATTAAAGATAGTTAACGAGAAAAATGTAATATATTAGTTATGTACAATAATAGTAATAATAAATCTGGAGTGACTCCAATGAGCTTTCCGAACATTAAGTAATTAACGATTGTTTAACGGGCGAGAAATCGTTAAATAAGCAAAAGAGAAAATTATAATAAGGCGTATGGGTACTTTTCTTCATGTAGTATGCTGTTTAATTTAACACTATTTCCTTCAAATAATTTGAGCCCATAGAACATAATGATAAATTTTCGTTGTGTCCCTGTAAAAACCTATAAGTACCTAAAACCTATAAACCCCTCACAAAAATCTATAAAGTTCGCGTGATGGTTACTTATAACATGCATAAAAATTTTCAGACCAATCGGATAAGGCATTTAGACGCTATCACATTTTAAATAATTTGAGCCCATAAGCCACAATGATAAAGTATTTTAATTCGTGTCCCTGTTTAAAAAAGAAAAAACTTCTAGTGCTAGATTCAACAGAATCTTTATGGTTCATGCTACGATGACCAACAGTACATATATAAATTTTCAGCTCAATCGGATAGGCATTTAGATTCTGATGATTTTAGCCCACAGGCCATAATTGTAAAAAAATATTTTGTTGTGTTCCTGTAAAAAAAATATAAGTACCAGATTCACCAAGAGCTATACAGTTCGAGCAACAGTAACTTTTAACAAGTATATAAATTTTCAGCTCAATCTTATTAGGCATTTAGACGCTATGGCACTTCGAATAATTTGAGCTCATAGGTCATAATTATAAAGAATATTTTGTTGTGTCCCTGTAAAATTTCTATACTTGCTAGATTCTATACGTAGTAAATTTATACACTTCGTGCAACGGTGACCTATAGCATGATTGTATAAATTTTTAACTGAATAGAATAAAGCACACGCTCTCGCAGTTTAAAAATATTGGCCCATATAGATCATAATGATAAAGAATTTTTCTTTGTGTCCTGTAAAAAATCCATAAACGCTAGTTTTCCCACAATTCATACAGTTCATGTGACAGTGACTCATAACATGTGTATAATTTTTCAGCTCAGTCGAATAAGGCATTTAGACGCTATCGCACTTTAAAAAATTTGGGCCCATAGACCATAATGATAAAGAGTTTTTCTTTGTGTCCCTGTAAAAAAAACTAGAAGTGTTCACCAAAATCAATAGGGTTCGTGCATGGTGACCTACAATATACGTACTAACTTTAAGCTCATTCGAACAAAGCGTTTAGACGTTATCGTGTTCACTCACATACATACACACATCACGTAAAAATAGTAAATATATGAATTCATGGGACCTCAAAACGTATAGAAACACCAAAATTTCAAACTGGAATTTTTGACATAATTACAATACTTTCCTATAGAGTCCGGAAATCACAAATTACATAAACTTATGACCACTTAGGTGTCTAAATAAAATATTATTTTCAACTTAGGACTGATTTGAAAACTAATTGAACAAAGAGTAGCGAGCAACAAAGCTGAATCATAATTTACTTCAGACTGAACAGAAAAGATTTTTTTAACGCATAGAAAGAAAGAACAACAACAACAACAAAAAAAAGAGTTATTTGAATGAATCATCGGAAGTTTTCGGTGATTTAGCAGTAGTCTGGCACCAAGGGAAGTAAACAATCTATTAATTATAGTTGTACATGTGTTTTTTTCTACATTTACATTTTTAAAATTTACTATTTTGGTCCGAATCAAATCGTAATATAGTATTAAATATTAAGGTTATTAATTTTTTAATTTTATTAAAATGTATGGCAATCAAGCTTACAATTTCTACAATGTAATTAATTTATATTAATATAATTATAAATTTATTTTAATTAAAATTAAAATGAATGAAAGGGGATAGAAAAATTACGACCCGCATCTAGATTTGTCTAACACATAGTGAAAAAAACTGAAGATGTTCATTAGATACTGAGATGTAGCCATTTCTAAAATTGTAGTTCTTGAATGAAGAATAGCAGTGTATAGGGATTATAGGGTGTATCTTATAGGAATTACGCTATGGTGGATATTGAAATTAAAATAAATCAGTCCAAAAATATAATTAAAGGCATTCCGATGATTAAGGCGTGATCTATTGGGTTCCACAATAACCCTAATTTAATCTTCCTTAAAGTTATTAATATACATCTTTCTTTTAATTAATAAAAATTAATAGTATAGAATATCAACATTCTGACTGTAATCTATATATTCATGCAATTACTTTCTTTCTTTATTAGAACAACATTGAGTGGTGATAAAGGTACTAGTGGCCAATAAGTTTAAATTAGTGTGTGAGTCATAAACCATATACCAATAATCAGAGATAAAAAAAAAAATCTGGTGTGAAACAACCACACGACTTTCATTACCCACTATTACACGTATTATATGCACTTTTTGGAGATAATGTGATCAGAAGACATAGAATTGACCGAATGAAATAGACAACTAAAAATTTTCCAGTAACAGAAAATGAATACACACGGAAAGACATATAAAACAGAGTTTACATAACAAGTAAAAAAAAAAAAAAAAAAAAAAATTTTTTTTTTTTTTTTTTTTTTTTTTTTTTAACACCAATTTCCGAGATTTAAAACTGATATATCTGATCAGGATGACTATTAATTTTCCTGTAATAACCGCGTAAAGCATGAAAAAGAATATCTAAAATTAGTTTATGTAACAATTTTATAATAAAATCGTTAGAGCCGTTTTTGAGACACCGACTTTTACCAAAACTTGGCATATTTAATTGTTGACTAGAAAACAACAATTGCATACAAATGGATAGTTAAAAGATGATTAATATTGCAAATCTGAAAAAAAAAATCCATACAGCCGTTTTGAACGGAACGTACTTACAGTACCTGAAATTCAGATATTTGTACAGGACGCCTATCAATTTTCCCGAACTAACCAACTATATCATTCGAAAGGGCATCTAATGGAATGTTCATACAATAAGTTTGAAGAAAATCGTTAGAGCCGTTTTTGAGGTATGGACTTCCGGTTTCGGATGACCCACTTCCGGTTTTCCAATTTTCACCAAAATTTAGAAAATTCATCTGTACACTAGACCTGTCCTAATTCTGAAGTTTCGTGGTTCTATCTTTATTAGTTTCGGAGATATAATAGTCAGAAGATTCCCCACACACATACACACACACACACACTGACCTGACCAAATGCCAAAAACCACTTTTTTGGACTCAGGAGACCTTAAAGCATGTAGATCAGGTGAAATCTCGATATCGAATTTTTGGACCGAATACAATATTTCCATTACCAACGGTAATAGAAGTAAAAAGAAAGAGAATAACTAGAATTAATAACAAACTCTACATATATATATATTTTTAATTTTATATTTATTCCTGGTATTAAATTTCTAATCCAAGTACAGAAAAGAATTTTTTTATCTTAACTATGTTTATCCTTAAGTTGTTGTTGTTGTTGCCGTTTTACATATTTTGGAATCGCGTCGAGCCTGTTATTATCATTTTTTGTCCGGGCAGGGCCGGGTCGGGCTGGACCGCACACTGGTAAAAAATAAACGGGTCGGGCCGGATTTTTCGATTTCATGCCGGGCCGGGCGTCAAAATTTCGGCCCGTGTGAACCTCAAACTTGAATAGAGGTGGACTTTTAAAGAAGTTTACTAAAAGTAATATTTGAATTCCGATTTCGATTACATTTCATTAGAACTAACTGAGATAAGAACAGTGCACTTATGTTTGTTTAGCATTATTTTTACTTCCATTACCCGACTACCGTAGGTAATTGGAAGTATTGTATTCGGTCCGAAAATTCGATATCGAGATTTCACCTGATTTACATGTTTTAAGGTCTCCTGAGTCCAAAAAAGTGGTCTTTGGCAATTGGTCAGTGTGCATGTGTGTGTGTGTTGGGGGGGGGGATATTCTGACTATTATATCTCCGATACTAATAAAGATAGAACAACGAAACTTCAGAATTGAGACAGGTCTGGTGTAAAGATGGATTTTCTAAATTTTGGGGGAAATTGAAAAACCGGAAGTGGGACATCGGAGACCGGAAGTGGGACCGTATGTCCGTATTTCAAAAACGGCTCTAACGATTTTCTTCAAAATTGCTATATAAACATTCTATTAGATGTCCTTTCGAATTATATAGTTGGTTAGTTCAGGAAAATTGATAGGCGTCCTGTACATATAGCTGAATTTCAGGTACTGTAAGTGCGTTCCTTTCAAAACGGCTGTAAGGATTTTTTTCAAACTTGCAATATTATCCTCTTTTAAATATACGCGTGTATTAACTTTCTCTTGCTGTAAAAGTTCCATTAGGTTAATTCTGTGTCTTCTGATCACATTATCTCCAAAAAGTGCATATAATACGTATAATAGTGGGTAATGGAAGTCGTGTGGTTGCTTCACACAAGACTTTTTTTTTTTTTGCTGAAAAATAGAAAAGGGGAAAAACAGAAAAGGGGAAAAAAACAGAAAAAGGGATAAAAAACTGAAAAAATCAGTTTTTTGTTAAAAACAGCTCTTTTCTATTAAAAATACAGATTTTTCTGTAAAAATTACAGAATTTTTTTATTCAGCATGGTAAAAAACAGAAAAGTGGGAAAAAACAGATAAAGGGTTAAAAAAAACAGAAAAAAATTGTTTTTTCTCTAAAACAGCTCTTTTCTGTAAAAAATACAGAGTAGTTTTGTACAAACTACAGATTTTTTTTACAGTGTAGAGCTATTTTTTTGAAACATCAATTTTCGAGATCTAAAACGGACCCTACTTAATCAGGATGACTTAATTTTCTTGTAAGAAAATTAAGAACCACATAATACAGGAGAAAGGATATCTAAAATGGGTTTGTGTAACAATTTTCAAGAAAAATGTCAGAGCCGTTTTTGAGACACCGACTTTTATCAAAACTTAGCATACTCAATTGTTGACTGGAAAACAACAATTATACAAAAAATCTGGTGTGAAACAACCACACGACTTCCATTACTCATTATTACCCTCATATTATATGCATTTTTTGGAGATATATATGCAATTTCGGAATTTTCCAGTAAGATAAACTTTATACATATGTAAAGACATATAAAACAGAATTTACGCAGTGAGTTAAAAGTAAGAAAAAAATGACGACAGTTATTTTTTTAAACACTAGTTTATGAGATCTAATCAGAATGATGTTAATTTTCCTGTAATAACCACATAATGCATGAAAAAGGGTACCTAAAATGGATTTATATAACAATTTTCAAGAAAATCGTTAGAGCCTTTTTTGAGATACCAATTTTTACCAAAATTTGACAATTATTTTCCGGAAATCAGTAATTGCATACAAAAGGATATTTAAAAAGGAGTTAATATGACGAGTTTGAAAAAAATCTGTACAGCCGTTTTTAAAGGAACGCACTTGCGAGACATGAAATTGAGCTATTTATACAGGACGCCTATCAATTTTCCTGAACTAACCAACTATATCATTCGAAAGGACATCTAATAGAGTGTTTATATAGCAAATTTGAAGGAAATCGTTAGAGCCGTTTTTAAGATACGGACTCGCAGACATCACTTCCGGTTTCCGATGACCCATTTCTGGTTTTCCAATTTTCACCAAAATTTGGAAACTTCATCTGTGCACCAGACCTATATCAATTCTGAAATTTCGTAGTTCAATCTCTATTAGTTTAGGAGATATGATAGCCAGAAGATTACAAACACACACACACTGACCAATTGTCAAAAACTACTTTTTTGGACTCAGGAGACGTTAAAACATGTAAATCAGGTGAAAATTCGATTTCGAATTTTTGAACTGAATATAATACTTGTTTTACCAACGGTAGTCGGGTAATGGAAGTAAAAATGAAAAAGTTAAAAATGTATTTCATAATTTTAAAAATATCCCACAGTTTTAAAACTTTAGCGTTTTATTTACCAAAACGTGTGATTGTGATTTTTTTTTTTTTTTTTTTTACAAAAAGATTGAGAGACTGGACTTTCGTACGTGAAAGCCGCTTTTATATAATTTTACAGAATTTAAGAATTATTTTCAAGAAAACTATTTAAAGCTATTGAAACTTCAAATAGGACAGTAAACGATATTAATTAAAAAACATTTTCTTAAATTAGTTTTAATTTATAAATATTTATTTGAACCGACAAAAAATTAAAAAATCTGGAGTGACTCGATTAAACTTTCCGAACATTAAGTAATTAACGATTGATAAATAAATAAAAGTAAGAGAAGTCGTTAAATAAACAAAAGAGAAAGTTATATTAGAGTGTGTGAGTATTCCCCCCCCCCCCAAATAGTATGTTCTTTAATTTAACCCTATTGCACTTCAAATATTTTAAGAGCATACGTCATAATTATAATGAATTTTTAGTTTTGCTCTTGTAAAAATCTATGTGTGCCAGATTCACCAAAATCCCCACAGTTCGTGCGACGATGAATCGTAACATATATATAAATTTAAAGCTCAATCCAATAAGGAATTTAGACGCTTTCGCATCTTAAATAACTTTAATCCATAGGTCATAATGAATTTTTCGTTGCGTCCCTGTAAAAGATCTATGTAATGGATTCACCAAAATCTATATAGTTCGTGCAACGGTGACCTTCAACATGTGTATAAATTTTGAGCTCAATCGAATAAGGAGTTTAGACGCTATCAGTGTTTAAAAAATTTGGGCCCATAAAGCCATAATGAAAGAATTTTCTTTTGTGTCCCAGTAAAAAAAAAAAAAAATCTAAGTGCTCAAAAAAAAAAAAAAAATCTAAGTACTCCAAAACTAATAAAGTTAGTGCTATGGTGATCAATAACATACGTATCAACTTTCAGCTCATTCGAACAGCCGCTATCGTGTTCACTCACATACATGCACACAAACATGCAAATATCACCGTAAAAATAGCAAAAATGAACTCAAAGGACTGTGGAGACATCTAAAAACGTGTGGAAACATCTAAATATCATATTCGTATTTTTGTTATGATTACAATACTTTACTTTCCGAACATACTATTATAATTAAAGTCTTCAGATTATCTGAATTACAGAAAGTGGAAAAATTTTGACATTACAAAAAATAAAAAAAAAAATGTTAAGACTAAGTATTTATCTAAAATTATATTGCTTTGTTTGAACGGAATTTCTAAATCTATTGTATGAAGAAAACAATTATTTAAGTTACAAGGAAAATTGTTTTTCCAATTTTCCAAGAAAGACTATACAAAAACTACTTTATAAATAAATAAATAAATAAATAAAAACAATAAAAGAAATGAGATTCAAAAGTGCCGCCTTATATTGAAATGAAAATAATAATCGAATATTAAAGCACCATGTTCTTTAAAATAAATTATAATTCCACGACATGAGTTATTAAATCTATTGAAGTATTTCTGGTAAAAACTTAGCACTATCATTTGTTTTTCATCAGCATTTAATTACACTGGAAATAGTTTTAAAAGAAACATCCTTCTTGCTGTTTCTTAGGCACAATACTAATGCAAAATAATTACATATGTTTTTCTTTTTTCTTTTACAATGATAACTATGTAATACGTTAATAAGATATATTAAGGAAAATACAGGTAATCACAATATTTATATATAATATGTAGCTAGTAAACTGATAAAAATACAGTGATTAAAAAAATTTTAAGACCATTAACAAATTGGTGCACTTCTGAAGAAGATATACAGTATGCAAATTTTTAATGTGGGTATTTAAAACTGATTGTGAAACAGTTTCTGTCGTAAACGTTTCATTAAAATTTAACGTTACATGTTATATTTTATTTAAAGCAACTTTTTAAAAAATTAAATAATTTAACTGTTAAGAAATTATAAGACACACTGAAGAAATCAGCATATATTACATCACATAAACACCATTATAAAACGTACGCGTCTGTGTTTCGTGAAAGTATTCTTGAGAAGCAAAGGTGCTGGTTTAGATTGTGTTTATGTGATGTAATATATCACGATGATTAATTATATCACGATGCCGCGGGTGATAGTTGTTTGAGATTGAAGTGAAAAAAATTTTGTTTTGTAAGTGTGTTGGTAAATCTGAAAGGGTAATAATTAAGTTAATGACACATCTAAAGTTGCTATTCACAATGTAATAATTAAAAAAAAATATTCAAATAAAATTAAACGATCTGAAGGAAAAAGGATTGGGTTGTGAGGATTAAGGCCGACTGACTGCGCTAGAGTCCTAGATCTGAGGAAGAGTGCCTTCCGTGGAGGGTCTTGCTAAGAATGTCCTAGCCCTTGTGCTTTCTAAGAATGTTCCAGCCCATATTTACGCAAGTTTTGGATAAAAACATAGAAAACTACGAACAGCTAGGCCGACGAGCGCGACCTGGAATCGAACCCGGCACCTCGTCTACCAGTTTTGAACACACAACCGCTCGGCTGCTGGTGGGCCCCTGAAAGAAAAAGGATTTCAGCAGCATGGGAAGATCGACAAATATTTCGATTATCAACTGAAAAAAGGTGTTTCGATTCATGAAATTTTGAATCATTTCAGCGAAAAAATCTCACACATCACAATTCTGAAAGAGTTTTAAAATCAAATACAACAGTAATGTAAATTATTAAACTGTTGAAAATACCGATGTTACTCGTATTGAAATACTAAGAAAGATTGTAAAATGTGCTATAAAATGACATGTCATAATTTAATGAATGGAAACAAATGATATTTTCAGATCCCCCCCCCCCAAAAAAAAAAAAAAAAAAAAAAAAGTAATTTTAACGATCGGCATGATTTGAGAAATGAATCGAAACAATGCTGCAGTTGACAAATGTGAGGAAGATCAGTAATGTAACGAGTAAACTTTGCATCTTTTTTGTATTTAATAGTGTTTTTATTCAGCGTCCCCCCCCCCCCATTGAATAGTGTTTCATTCAAAGTTTATTATTATTTTCCACCGCCAGTCTTTCTATGCATTTTTATTATTTTAAGATAGAGAATGATTTGAGGAGCTTTCAGTCATAATGAATTGTACGATTTACAGCAAATTTCGGGACGACGTATGGACATCGCTCAATATCAAATTACGTTACATGATCATTTGATACCGTTTGGGGCTTTTTTTTTTTTTTTTTTTTTTTTTAAATTATATGGTGATACTGATAATTGGATGTTTCAGTTGAATAGCACTTTCTTACATCTAAATCTCTCAGGAATGGTTTAAAGAAGAAAAATGTTTTGCTGTGATCAATAAGCCAAGGATCAGATTTGAACTGTGAAAGATCTTTCGTGTATTACCTCGCAAATTTTTATGCTAATAAAAGTGTTTCCATCTGACGGTGAACTAGAAGTAACTATTGTAAAATAATGGCACAGTAATTCTGAATCTGAAAATAGCCACCTGGTCACTTCAATGAAGAATAGAATATTTGAGGTTATCAGAAAAAATGGAGGTACAATATCAGATAAATTTACGTAATATTTTTGATTTTAGACAATTGGTCTTATAATTTGTAAACTGTGTATTTTTCAAATATTGCTTATAGTTTTATTAATTCAATCATTATTCAAAATTGCATTATTTATTGCATTGTTCAAAATTACTGCAACCTAACTTTAATAAATATGAATTTGATATCTCATGTGTCTAAATTACAAGTAGAACCTTTATTTAACTCGTAATTATATATATATATCTTGTAATTCCTTAACGGACTGTACTTCAGTGAAATCAACCATAAAATAGTATTTAAAAAAATATGCAAAAATATTAAATCAAATTATTAAAAAATACGTGTTCACTGTAATGTTACATCTGCTAGAATAACATTTGATCGGGGAATAAAACTTCACATACTTGTATGGAATTCGCATAATATTAATAGAAAATTAAATTTTTAAAAAGAAAGTTAATCTATGCAAGGTAATGCAAACGATAATTCTTACATCTGTTGATTCAATGCTAACGGCGCATCTAAATTCGAACAAACTTAAAATATTCTTAATAAAAGAAGTAATGCTTGGAGAAAATTTCTGTTTGCGGGAATATATGATCAGAAGGAAATTCGATTCCCCCCTCCCCCATGTATTTAATAATAATAATCTAAAAAATTTCCCGTGTATTTAATAATACTAATACCGAAAGAGGGCGGTTCATTCTTCAGAAATCCAGCTGATTATATTTTAAAAAGATAATATATATAATTATCTGTATTATATAGATAAAAACGCGTGCTGTTTTTATGTTTTCATATAAACTATCGGCGAGAAAAAAACGTCATAACATAATGGATTTCTACTATAAAATTTGGGCTACAAGTAGTCATTTTTGTCTGTATATTTTAAAAAGAAATTTAGCAATTTCGTAAAACTATCACCGTTTTCCTTTCAAAAAGAGAGAGAGAGATTACTATGCTCTATATTTTAATAAAGATTGCAGGCTTCGAGTTATTTACTTTATATATATATATATATATATATATATATATATATATATATAAGAAAATAGAGATTTAAGCTTTGAACTTTCAGCTCATGATATATCTTAGCATGATGTAATGACGAATCTTATTACGCAAAGAAAAATGCATTTCAATTTATGTTACAGTAGATATATTTATATTGTAATGAGTTTTTACTTCAAATTGATTCTTTGTATCTTCTAATTATTAGTAGCAATCAATTCATTTCTAATTGAAACGCAGCAATTCAAATGAATTTTCTTTATTTACCCTCTTCCACAATAAAATGTTTGACTGAGCAGTTGGCATACTTTAGAGGACGTTTTCCTTAACATTGAAGATTGATAATGAGAATAACCTTTAAAAAAAGATCTCTTTAAATAGGTGGGAATGGTTAGTACGAATTTTCTTTTTAATTCTCATGAACGTTTAGAAAGCAAAATTAAGGTCAATTCGTTTAAATTTTGTAAGGATTTTAAGAAAGTTGAAAGAGCTATTAATTAGCAAAGTTGAAAAAAGAAATTTCATTATAAACTATCAGACTTTCTAAAATGCGTTTATTTAAACATCAGTATTTGAAGTATATTATCAATAAATAATTAAAAACCACGTGCGAAATAACTATTTAAAAGAGTAAAATCCGCTGTAAGAGGCACGTTAAAAATATTTAAAAGAATTTTAAAAAGGTTAAAAAACAGTTAGACAACATGTTTCGTGCTTATTTACTAGCACATCATCAGGTCTCGTCAGTTAATGAAAGCCACCGAGCTTTATCTTGTTGTTCTAAGAAAGGTTGCCATAGGGTTGCTAAGTCTTTACTCTGATTCTCGTTGATGCATTTATCGCCAAATTTCCAAATCATGATCTTTTCGTATATATCTAATGTGTATTCGGTGTGGGGGGTTGCTAGAATTTTACTTTCTTCCCACTTTGGCTGGGCTTCTTTATTGTCGAGTAAAAGTTGCTTTAATGCCGTGTTTCCGTACAATGATTTAATGGAACGCTTATGTTCTTTAATCCTTTTACTCAAATTGCGCTTTGTTTTGCCAATATAATAAGATGTTATATTATTGATTGAGATGGGGATTGCATATACGCCGCCAACTTTTGTTTTTTTGTCGCGATCGGATATTATCAGATTTTTCAATGTTGAGGTTTTAAATGCAATATTATATCCAATATTTTTAAATTGTCGTATTACGGGATGGAAACCTTTATTAAATGAGATTGCGCCAATAAATCTACTAGTTTCGTTTCCAGTTTTTAGATTCGTATTGTTAAGCCGGTTTATTATTCTGCGTTTCAACTTATTAAATATTGTGATATTGTAACCTTGATTAAGCATAGTCTTTTTAATTAAGTTTAATTCTTTATCTGAGGAGGATTTATAGGTGCAATGTGTGAAGGCTCTATTAATTAATGGTGTAATGGCGTTGAAAAGTAGTTGTTTAGATGTGTAAGAGTTAACAGGTGCTATGGTGAGGGGGGATGTTGGTTTGTGATAAACTTCAGTCCAGATAGTACTATTATCATGATTTCTATGTATCAGTACATCGAGGAACGGTATGGCTCTATCTTTTTCTTTCTCGATTGTGAGATTTACAGAATCAAAAATGTTGTTCATATTGTTTACTAGGGTTAGAAGGCTATTATGTGTATATTCCCAAATTATGTAGATGTCGTCTACATATCTTTTATAGAAGGAGGGTTTAAGTATGCTATTTGTTAAAACTGTATTCTCAATATGTTGCATGGTTATTTCACCAAGAGTAGGTGCTAAACATGATCCCCATTGGTGTACCTGTGGTTTGTTGATAAATAGTGTTATTAACTCTAAAGTGATTGGTTTTAAATATCAGGTTTAAACTGGCTTCTATGAATTTAACATGCTTACTTAAGTTATTGTGATTATTGCACTTGTCAATAATTATATCTTTAACTGCATTAAGTGGAACTGATGGGTAAAGAGACTTTACATCTAAGCTGTAGAATTTAGCAGTAGGTTGTAGTTTAATTTTATGGATATCTTCTAAAAAATTCAAACTTGAAACGGTTACGTATGGCGAGTCGTTTATAAGCGGTTTAAGTAAACTATTAATAAATTTTTCGAGAAAGTAGACTGGTGATATTCTTCTGTTTACGATTGGTCGGAGAGGCATTGAAATTTTATGTGTTTTAATTTTAACGAACATAGGCGGTACGGATGCATAAAGGGGGAATTGGTAGAAATCTTTCTTGTATTCGGGAAAGTCTTTTGCCAGTTTAGTCATAGAGTTTTTTATTGTATCAGTTGGGTCTTTGTTCACTATTATTGCGTTGAGTTCAACTAGGACATCATTAAGTTTAGCTTGAAAATCTTCATTAGTAATGAGTACAAAATTAGATGCTTTATCTGCTAAAAGTATTCTAAGTTCTTTATTATTATGCAAATTCTTGAGTATCTTCTTTTGCTGTATCAGAGAATGTTTATTGATTTCTTCCTTCCGCTGTATTTGTATGCATTTCCAAATTATAAAGCCACGTAGAGATGGTTGAAGTGAGGGGGGGATTTTATTAAGGCAGTTTTCAAAGTCAGCAATGGTGTTCTCAAAGTTCAATCCAATATCGGGGCAAAACTTAGGCCCTTGATTTAGTAAGACTACTTCTTTAGGTGTAGGCTGGTAACTGGTTAAGTTGATGAATTTGTTGGTTTCATTTTTATCGTTGGGTAATTTACCGGCCTCAGCCAGAAGGTTATCGAGTTTCTTCTTATGTCTTAGTCTAGTCTTGCATCCATCTTCTATTTGTTTTAGTTCAATTGTACGCAAAATAGAATCGAATTGTATAGGCATAAGGATATTGCTAAGTTCCAAATGTAAGTAATAAAGATTAAGTTCTGTATTAGCCAGTTCATATCTAGTTCGCCGAATATATTGTCGTAGGATTTTTTTCTCAGCAGTGTTGATAATATGCTTAAAAGCAGGAAAATTACGTTTAGCAGACTTGATTTGGATGAAATGTGGAGTGAGATTAAGGTTACGGCAGTCTTTCAAAAAGGCCAAATGTAGAAGTTTGCGAGCAAATGCCACTTTTTGTCTAGAAAAGACTTGTTTCACAGACATTGTAAGTTTCACTAAATAATTAAAAACCACGTGCGAAATAACTATTTAAAAGAGTAAAATCCGCTGTAAGAGGCACGTTAAAAATATTTAAAAGAATTTTAAAAGGTTAAAAAACAGTTAGACAACATGTTTCGTGCTTATTTACTAGCACATCATCAGGTCTCGTCAGTTAATGAAAGCCACCGAGCTTTATCTTGTTGTTCTAAGAAAGGTTGCCATAGGGTTCCTAAGTCTTTACTCTGATTCTCGTTGATGCATTTATCGCCAAATTTCCAAATCATGATCTTTTCGTATATATCTAATGTGTATTCGGTGTGGGGGGTTGCTAGAATTTTACTTTCTTCCCACTTTGGCTGGGCTTCTTTATTGTCGAGTAAAAGTTGCTTTAATGCCGTGTTTCCGTACAATGATTTAATGGAACGCTTATGTTCTTTAATCCTTTTACTCAAATTGCGCTTTGTTTTGCCAATATAATAAGATGCAGTTAAAGATATAATTATTGACAAGTGCAATAATCACAATAACTTAAGTAAGCATGTTAAATTCATAGAAGCCAGTTTAAACCTGATATTTAAAACCAATCACTTTAGAGTTAATAACACTATTTATCAACAAACCACAGGTACACCAATGGAATCATGTTTAGCACCTACTCTTGGTGAAATAACCATGCAACATATTGAGAATACAGTTTTAACAAATAGCATACTTAAACCCTCCTTCTATAAAAGATATGTAGACGACGACTACATAATTTGGGAATATACACATAATAGCCTTCTAACCCTAGTAAACAATATGAACAACATTTTTGATTCTGTAAATCTCACAATCGAGAAAGAAAAAGATAGAGCCATACCGTTCCTCGATGTACTGATACATAGAAATCATGATAATAGCACTATCTGGACTGAAGTTTATCACAAACCAACATCCCCCCCTCACCATAGCACCTGTTAACTCTTACACATCTAAACAACTACTTTTCAACGCCATTACACCATTAATTAATAGAGCCTTCACACATTGCACCTATAAATCCTCGTCAGATAAAGAATTAAACTTAATTAAAAAGACTATGCTTAATCAAGGTTACAATATCACAATATTTAATAAGTTGAAACGCAGAATAATAAACCGGCTTAACAATACGAATCTAAAAACTGGAAACGAAACTAGTAGATTTATTGGCGCAATCTCATTTAATAAAGGTTTCCATCCCGTAATACGACAATTTAAAAATATTGGATATAATATTGCATTTAAAACCTCAACATTGAAAAATCTGATAATATCCGATCGCGACAAAAAAAACAAAAGTTGGCGGCGTATATGCAATCCCCATCTCAATCAATAATATAACATCTTATTATATTGGCAAAACAAAGCGCAATTTGAGTAAAAGGATTAAAGAACATAAGCGTTCCATTAAATCATTGTACGGAAACACGGCATTAAAGCAACTTTTACTCGACAATAAAGAAGCCCAGCCAAAGTGGGAAGAAAGTAAAATTCTAGCAACCCCCCACACCGAATACACATTAGATATATACGAAAAGATCATGATTTGGAAATTTGGCGATAAATGCATCAACGAGAATCAGAGTAAAGACTTAGCAACCCTATGGCAACCTTTCTTAGAACAACAAGATAAAGCTCGGTGGCTTTCATTAACTGACGAGACCTGATGATGTGCTAGTAAATAAGCACGAAACATGTTGTCTAACTGTTTTTTAACCTTTTAAAATTCTTTTAAATATTTTTAACGTGCCTCTTACAGCGGATTTTACTCTTTTAAATAGTATATTATCAAGTTAAATATAAATTTGACCTTTGGTTTTTCGAGCGCAGTTAAATATGTATTGTTAACTGGTATCTTTTCGCCTAAAAAAAGCAGGACCTACTCTTTTTACAGCACTGTTTTTGTTAAAATTTTCTTTTATCTTTAGTAAATATCCATTAATTAAAATTTTACATAAGTGTGGAAAATATGAGATTTAAAATTTCAAAATGTTGGCAAGTATGTTACATGTGTTAAGTATTAAAAAAAAAAAAAGTAATAAAACATTTCTGCATAATAATGATGATAGAAATAATTAAAAAAATACTTGTCTTATCACATAGTTATATCAATTCAAAAACAAAGCAAAGAGAAATTTCAGTGAAGGATATTGCAAAATGCTAATTGCATAAATCCAGGAATTGCGGTTTCCCTACACCCCACCTTTTATTTTATTTTCAAGCCGAAATTAATTTGTTTATTTACTTATTTTTATTATTAAATTATTATTACTATTCTCTAAACATGTGCTATGTAATGGATGTATTACAATCGTAAAATAAATTTGACTATGATATTTTGGGGTATCTATTCGTTTTGAAGTCTCCTTAAATCATTTTTGCTATTTTTAAGCTGGTGTGTGTGAGAGAGAAAGAAACATGATTGCGTCTAAACGCCTTACCTGACTGAGCTAACATGGTAAAGTATCTTATAGATCACCGTGCATGAACTGTATTTAATTTGGTGAGTATATGACTTAGTTTCTTATTGCATGGACACAGAAAAATTCCATTAATACAGTCATGGACTCAAATTATATGAAGTGCGATAGTGTCTAAATGCCTCATCCGATGGAGCTAATATTTGTAGGTATGTTTCAGGTCATCGTCGCTGGAACTATTAATTTTTTTTATGAGCGCGGAACTCTGTTTTTTTTTACAGGGATACAAAATTGAATTCTTATACTTACACAGTCTATGAACTTAAATTAATTGAAGTTCGTTTTCATAATATTAAATAGTTTATAAAAAAAAAAAAAAAAAAAAAAAAAAAAAAAAAAACTTATGTCTACTAATGTCTTTGATAATGTAGGATCATTATATGACAATTTTAGATTCAGTTCTGTTACAGGTTGTATTCATTAGGTGAAATGTTTACATTTAATTCTTTTACAGAATAAGTAAGAAATAATTTACACATATTAGATTGGAACTAATTATATGAAGATCATTAAATTTTTTAAAATAGAAATTTATATTTTAAAATTTTGCTGCAGAATGGACATTACTTGAAATTACTTGCTTAAAAATTATATATATATATATATATATATATATATATATATATATATTTACAGGGACGTTTTAATTTGTCATGTATAAGAAATTCTTTTGAACAAAAATGAATTATTAAAATTTATTCACCTATTCATAAATACGCACACACAAAATGTAATGAAACTGCTCTAGCGCCACAAATACGACTTTTATAATCTTGATATATAGTTAATTTGTGTAGTCTAGTTGCAAAACCGGACAACTCCTTAAAATTGAAAAATGCATTTTTTCAGTTTTTTAAGTAAACATTTCCATCATCTGGAAACAAGAAACCATGCTGATCTATCCCTGTATTTTTTGCGTTTGAAAATCCTGACGTGCTGCAAAACCGATCAAATTCTAAGATTGGCGGGTTTGAAAACCGGTCATCTCCATATTCGCGAGATTGCGATTTTGCTTCGCCCGACTGCAGCACCACACTTGTTGATTAGCTTAGTGTTATCACGTTTTTTCTCGCCTGTGACTGCTTTTACTTGGTGCACACAAAGTTTCTATTAATTGAATTTCGTGTTTCTTTCGACTATGGAGAAGTTTGTAGAAGTATCTTCTAATCAATCAAGGAAGAGGAAAAATGACCCTACGACGTGAAAAAAAGGACAAAACAAAAGGTAAAGTACTATCGCTTTGTAATAACATAATATTAACTGACAACATAATAGCATCATAGTTAGCATATGATTAATTAATCATGTGTTATTAATCTAATAACATACACGTGATAATTCAGCAGGTTATAGGGACGTGTTTATGTAAGTTGGTTTACAACTCAAATGATTTTCCACTCTATTAAAGAATAATTCATGATTAATAAATTTGGGACCGTATGTGATACATTTTCATAATTTTCTAAAGTTATTTTTTGTTATAAATATCAGTTTTTTATCTTTTTTTTTTTTTTTTTTTTTTTTTTTAAATCTCATAACATAAAACAGTTATTTAAAAATAAAATTTAATTGAACAAAACATTTTGTGTATTTGTGTGTATAACCCTAAAGAGTTAATATTCACATTAAATTTAGCGAAAATTAAGTTCTGTGTCGAAAAACCCACCAACTCCAAAGTAAGTTGCAAAGGCGGCCAAATCCAAAATGTAAACTTATATAACCTCCTCCCTAAACGTGCTTCTGCCACCTAATTTCGAGTTTTAAACATACAGTCCTAACGATAATAAAAAGAGTTTTAGTTCCTATCTTATTTTGGCAAAATGTGGCAAAAATATCAGCTTTTTCTCAAAATTTTCTTTTTTGGAGATGGCGGATTTTGCAACTAGACGGCACATTTACGAAATTCCAAATGAATGTAGCAATATTCATCGAATATTTTAATGTCTATAAAATACTCATAATTCAATGTATGTGTGTTGCACATAACTTAATGTAAAATGTGAATTAATTTGAACTGTACACATTTAAAAAATGCACAATATACAATGAAGTAATATAAAGGATTCAAAATTATGTGCATAAATCTGCCATCAGTTTTGTCATTTGCAATACATATCAAACAGTTACTTAACTTTATAATTGACATCAGTAATATTTTAACCAGTGCGCCTGAATGCTGAAATTAAAAATTAGATTATTTTTTAAATGTTACATACTTTTAAAATTTTCACGTAAATTTGTAATTTTTTTCTTTATGTTTTGTAATATCTAAAAATTCATAAAATTAGAAAATAACAACATTGACCACAAATAACAATTCAACTAGACATTTATCCTGAATATACTATAATATCTATATAAACTATTAAATATATAAATTAACGCTGCTTAAAATAAATGAAATTCATAAAAAAAAAAAAAAAAAAAAAAAAAAAAAAAAAAAAAACTTTGATTATGAAGATACAAATATTTGCATTGCAACATTCCGTATTTTAAAAAAGTTCAAACATAAACAACAATAACATTATGAGTATATTACGTACAATAACATTTATAAACACCATGTCAAGGTATTCCTCAGGGTGGAAAAACTTAATATCTTGCCAAATTTTTTATGTTATGATAATATTCGTTCCAAGGTATATAGATTATGTTATATATATAATTAATAAATAAAAATGCACCGGGGAATTGGCGTTGAAAAGTAATAACCTTAAAATTTTGGAAAAAAAAAAAAAAAAAAAAGCAGAAAACTCAAGCGGCTTTGTTTGCAGCATTTGTGGCTACTGTGTTTGCCTAAGTAGGGTCATGTTTTATTTCGACACAATACAATTGTTGCGAGTTTTTCGTATTTTATAGCTTTCTTTCTTTTTTTTTCTTTTTTCTTTCAAAGTTTAAAACTTATAACTATTTAAAAATATATATATAATTGTTTAAAAAATTGGGTTCAAAACTATTTTTGTTGAAAATTTAAGATACACCACAATGTGGACAAATATAGATGTAAAGAAAGAGTTGAAAATAATTTTTAGTTATTAGTTTAATATTAGCTATTTTGGTGCGAAAATAAAATTTGAATAAGAAAATTTCCAGATTTCATAAAGTGTTTTTTCAAATTATATATTTCATTTAGTTTCACCATATCTTTACAAAAAGAATTTGTGAAGTGTTTCGCTTTGCAATTATTCTTTTTTGTAACCTTCGAGGCTTTCATTTTGTTTGTTGATTTTGTGGTACAACTCCGGGCGTACACTGTCGTGTAAACACGCACAGAAGTCACGGTAAAAATTCCTCTGTATATGTACAGTGCAACAAACTCTTAAAATCACCTTGTGTGACGTCATCTGTAGTAAACACAGACAATTGACCTTCACTATAATAATCCATCAACTATCAATTGATAAAATCAGAATAGCGTGATTTAATAATAAAATCTTATCTGATTGAAAGAGAGGGTTATTCATTTCATTAAGGAATAACATAAAATGAAAAGTTAAAAGTTCAGATTTTATCACTCTTTTGATGTAATATTACATTCTTACATTTCCTTATTTAGAAAAAAAAAAAAAAGTTTGAATTTCGCATCTTCTGTGCGACTTAATATCTATCATAATTTTTTTTTTAATTAAAATTTTCGGAAGTATTTTAATTTACTGCTGAAACGTCAGTAAAAGCTTCCCTGTTGAGACTAAAAAAATTTGGTTCTGTCTGTGCTTACCCTGATACGGAAGCAAAAATCATCCGATTGACTTGCAAATTGGTACACATGTTCTGGAGCCAAACATAATTTAATTATTTGTTTATTGTTTGGTGTGTATATCGTTTAGAATTCGTGCACAGGGACACACCATTGTACATCTTATTAATGCAGCCTGTGGACAGAATTGCGTTTAAATGCATTTTAACGGGGTTACACTGCATTTATTTTAATTAAACTAACATACATTTTTAGACATGCTTAAAATAATGTTTTCTGTAGAGGTAGGTTTATACATACATAATTATCTAATTACCTACAAACACCACACAAAATAGTTTCGATAATGTGACAACCATTCAAATAATGTCAAATTCGGTACAAATAATTTTGGATTACATAGAATTTACTGTATAGTTTTTGCTTGTGAATATGATATTTGTGGTTCGTGTATAGGAACACATAAAAGAATTTCGTTCCGTTATAATTTACAGACCGAATTTCTTTTAAGTGAATCTGAACATGGTTACACCCTTTTCAGCTTAATGAAATTATGTTATTGGAATATTTGTTGTGTAAAAAATAGTAGATGAAAACTTAGTAATTAGTTTACACAACTACACAAAAAATTTCGATACGTTATACAATCATTTGCATCAAATTTGATACAAGTATTTATGAGTTACAAGGAATTAACACAAGGTTATGAGTCAGAAGGATATATATATACACACATATATATACACAGACAGATACAACGGGGGATTGAGGGAGCGGTAGCCCCCTCTGAAACGTATCTGGTTTTGTAGCTAGTCAATCATATAAATGTGTGTGTATTTTATGCGTATATACAACCTCGGACCAAAAAAAAAAAAAAAAAACGCACCAAGAAGTAATGCAAATTGGACACAAACAGGTTTTGACTGAAAATGCAAAACTTAAGTTTGGCGGCCAATGAATGAACATGTGACGCTGCAGCACATCTTACTTGCGTAACTAACAGGATATTAAAGGAGGAGAAATTTCGATTCCAGGTCAGAAATTCTTTGATATTTTCATTCCGTGTACTCAGATGGTAAATTTGTCTCGTATACAGGTGCGCGAATAATACGCGCAGATGTCTGCATTTGAGAGAGGACTTGTAGTTGGTCTCAAAGAAGCTAGGTGTTCTAATCGGTAACTCGTTCAACATTTGAATAGGAATAATGCCGCTATTAGACGATATCGGCAGAAATGTGCGAACCATGGCTGAACACATCATCAAGAAAGAAGAGGGTGGCGGCAGAACATGAAAACCAATGAATCGACAGAGTTGAACTCAGAACCCCATATTCATCATTATTTATCGATCCTACGTGCAACTGGTGCTTCAGTGACCGCAAAGATAATCAATTGGCAGCTCAGAAAAAGAAGGTTGAGGTCATGGTGCCCCTTGCACCGACTACCAATTACCTCTTTAAACCAACAAGCCCGTTTGCAGTAATGTTGGGCACATTCGACATATAATGAAACTGACTGAAATAGAATTTTCTTCAGTGTTGAGTCCGATTTGAGTCCCGATGACCAGCGAAGACGTGTTTGGAGACGATTCGGAAAAGGGGGATCCAAACCAGATTGTCGCCAGCCATATGGTCTAACAACCAGGAGGGATGATCTGAGATGGCGTTTCATTTCATAGCAGGACCACTCTGGTTGTCATCCGTGGTACCTTTACAGCACAGCGATACGTCGACGAAATTCTACGCGCCGTTGTATTGCCTTTCATACTCATTCACAGCGCATATTTCAGCATGATAATGAACCTCCACGCACGGAGATACTTTCTACTGCTTGTTCTTTTGCCTCTACACCATGACCTTGGCCAGCAAAGTTACCGGATCCCTCTCCCACTGAAGACGTTTGGAGCATTATGAAAGGACTTCAGAACCAGCTCGGGACTTTGCCAATCTAATGCAGCAACTAGACAGAATTTGATACGATATCTCGCAGGAGGACATCTGCCAACTCTTAATCTATGCTAAGCTGAATAACTGCTTATATTAGGGTCATAGGTGGACCAACGCGTTATTGACTAGTTCACTTTGTGGCTTTTTTTTTTTTCTTGATTAAATCATCCATTTTTTCAAAAAACTTTAATTACCTGTTTATCTATATATGTATATCCCATCTATCAATTTTTGTCTCATTCGGATAACTCTTCTTGGTGAGGTTTTTTTTTTTTTTTTTAAATAATATGGAACAAATAAAAATGGTCTGCTTAATAATGAATAATGCAAACGGGACGATCAGGATCCTGACCTGTACATCCACTAGCTAATATTTACTTTTGTTTTCATTCCTTTATGTTTAAAAATCCATGAAGTGTGATGGATGGTAAATAAAAGGTATCTAAATTTATTCTTGACATTTTTGCGTGGTACGGGGATTAAGGTCGAATTAATGCACGTGGGTCCTAGGTTTGTGCGAAGTGTTCTCTGATGAGAGGAGTTTTTTTAAAGGATCTTAAGCCCGTATTTATGCAAGAATATAGAAAACTCCGAACGGTTAAGTCGACGAGTGCGACCTGGGTACAGACACCTAGGATCGAATCCAGCAATTCACGTCTACCAGCTTCTAGAGCAGAACCTCTCGACCACTAGTGAGAAGACTCATCTAAATCTTGCCGTACGTAAATGTATAGGAATGTTAACATAACTTAATATAACTTTGACACAATCTTTTTGTACATTCTTATCCATAGTTTTTTTTTTTTTTTTTCTTTCTGTAAGCCCTACAGAAAACAAATTATGACGAGAAAATGCTAAAGTATCATCTTTCATTATATCTAGCTTATATACACAAAAATAGATAATTTAATGGGTTATCTCAGGGTTTTTAAGTGATGTCATTTGTAATTTTCCTTCAGGTTTTTTCCGTTTCTGTCCTTGGACGAACGTCCGCGCTTGACCTTCATTCGCAAGTGGAGAGTGAAAGTGATGGTCAAAAATATTTTCTTCTTAGGCATCATCCAACGTTTTCCTGCTTTTCTCTCTTACACACGAACAATTTAATTACGCATATCATTACTTCACTCGTGATTCAAGGGCGAAACCGCGGCCTGCAAGTTTGGTTGTGGTAATGCATTTAAAGAAAGGCTGTTACTCAATAGCTAAAGTTATGAAGAAAAAGTATTTTTTTTTCTTTTCTTGAATAAAGTCAAATAATCTTAAGTTTGAAAAACTATGCTATAGCTACGAAGCTTGAAAACATGTGTGAAGAAGTTTTAAAGTTTAAAAGTAGTAATAGAGTAAAGATGTAATAAAAAAAAACTATTTTCAAGAAAAAAGAAGCAAGGCTTAAGAATATATTACTTGAAATTTATTTACGATTTAAAAATATATATCAAAATTTTTGGGTATTGTGCGAAATACTTAAAAAGTGATCAATTCAGAAATCAATATTTATTTCATAGTGTGTTATTTCATGTCTTGCAAAACTAGAATAATTTACAAGATACCTATACACTGTAAGGACAAAAGTATTTGGACAATTTCAAATATAGACATTTCCTCAAACATCTAAAAATTACTTACTAAAGTTTCTCGTGGGAATTCATGGTGTAAAGAAGATATATTATGCTTCACATATTCCAGCAAAAGTTTTGTTTCGAAGGCATTAAGGGGGCCAGTAATAAATCAAAGAAAAAAATGTTTGAGAGCTGTACAAAATAATGCTTGAAATGCTTTGTAGGTGTAGCGTATGATTATGATTCTTTTATTAATTATGTGTATTCATTTGTGTCAGAATAGCACATATGTTCATATGGATATGAAAAACGTTCGATGTTGTTAAAGTAACTTTTATAAACCTTTTTGTTTATAACATAGGATTTTTAAACTGATGCAACGGTTTTTAAAAAAAAAACCTTATATGCTATAGTAGAGATATCCTAAAAAGTATTGAATACCTTATGAAATACTAACAGACTATACGCCCGCTTCGCTGGTCACAATTTTTAAATGAATCACTATAATTAATGAATTCCCAAAATTGCATTAATTTTTATCTTGTGAAAAAAGAGAGAGAAAAAAAAAAATCTGATTGGGAAAAATGTCGCACCGGGTCCCCACTGCCTTCGGCAGCGCAGGCCATTGTGCGCTGCACGCACGCATTTATGTTCGATACTCTTAATGAATCACTATATTATCGTAAGGGAAAAACAAACATAAAATACAAAAAAATTCTTCTGTCATATGGGGAATAATCGGTTCGGGCCTCCACTGCCTGCACACGCGCACACGGCAAAGGTGTTCCTTCGCCCACCGTTCCTGCCCCTCCTAGTTATTTTACATCTTCAAAAATATCCGCAACCGTGGGCTTTTAAACCTAATAATACTAATTTCCAACGTTCCATCTGAATTTCTTTATTTTTGTTCCTGCACCCGCCCCCCTTCCCGGCCCCTGTAATAATTCTACACTTTCGAAAATATTCGAAATCGATTTATCGGGCCTTAAAATTTAGTACTAATTTTCAATGCTCTAACTCTTATTTCTATATTTTTACCCCTTCCCCCCACGCCCTGCCCGTCTATCCTAATAATTTTTTCCTTTTGAAAATATCTGCATTCGATTTGTAAGTTTCAAAAGCCTATACGTGCCAATTTTGAACGCTCTAACTCTATTTGTATTGTATTGCCCTTCGCCCCCCCCGTTCCCGACTCTTCTAAAAATTTTAGAAATTTGAAGGTATCAAAAACCTATGTACCAATTTTGAACGATCTAACTCTATTTTTAGCCCCTTCTAATCGAGAGACTCGGCAGAGTCAAGTGACGCAAGCGCAAAAACAAACGAACGCCACGACACTCAGCGGAAACGGAAAAACGAACGAAAACTGCGACACATATATACAGCTATTTAAAGATCAAATAAACCGCTGAAAGCCGACACTTAATACCTCAGGAAATATGGGAGGTTATGTTCTGATATTTTCAAAATAGTCTTTCACCTTCTGTCTGATCCTACCCTGAAATTGCTACATTTCTGAGATATGAATTGGCTCATTTAAGTTATAAATGGACGGACTATACGTAGTACAATTTTTTCTCGAATATGGCTCGAGCGAATGTCGTTTAATTTATATATGATATTAATCGCTTTTATCTGATGTGCCTGACATCTCCCTTTTTCCCTAGGAAAACTTGTTTTTTTTATAACTCAGTTTAAAAATCGAACTATTTTTACTCCGCGATGCAAAGATTTCTATTGCTAATTCTCAATAGGTGTTATTCGGTTTGGTCTTGTAGTTGGTTGGTTGGTTCAATCTGAATGCAGTCAATAAAAAATTTAGATTTTGTTTTTTAATGCAAGAAAGAAACTTTATTGTTTCTTTTAAATATTTATTGTATATATACGAAATAAAATTTCACTTAAATATATTATTTTATATATATATATATATATATATATATATATATATATATATATATATATATATATATATATATATTTGTTATAAAGGAAATATTTAAGATTTTAAATTTCGCATTTCGTCAAAAATCTATTTCGATAATATTTTAAATCAGGAAGTATTTTGTAATTATAAGTATTTTACTTCATAGTTATTGATGTTAAATTTACAGTTTTTCAAAGAGAAAATATTTCACATTTTTCTTGGCTTTTAGTGTGACGTAAAACGCATCCATCAATCAATCCATCCATTCTCGGCTATTGGCTAATTTTTCACTTTTCATCTTGTATTAATACGCCGGACAACAATAATAAATCGTAAAAAAAGCAAACTAAAGCATATTAAGTATTTATATTGTAGATATTAAATAAAGGATTTTATACTATATTTCAGGTAAAAAATATTTTAATAGTTTTATTATATTTTTTTCTGTGTTATAAAGATAAGATCCATTTTTAATTTTTGTTTACAATAGTTGTGTCCAGTTGTAGATTAAAAGTTCCCGTAATCTTTGAAAATGAATAAAAAAAGTCTGACAGTCAGAGATAATACGTGTCCTGATTTTTCTGAATTCTTAAAAAATTTCCTGAAGTATCTTTATCATTAGTTATCCTAAAATTCTTCAATTTTTCTTGCTATTATGCAACGTATTGACATTTAAACCACCCAAATTACACAATCAAAAACCAAACTGGCTCCATACTGTCACACTTTTCTGTGATCATTAGATAAATAATACTAATTAGATAATAACTCCTTTTGCCCAAGTACAGTAGAATCCTGATTCTAGGGCCTCTTCTCTGAATCGATGGAGATATCCACCAACCGCAAATAATGACAGTCGTTAATTTCAACTTTTACCGACTCCTTTTGCTTATAAAATAAGCCTTCCCTCATGAAATTAAAATGCCTAAACCATCTTTTATTAAAATATGTATACTTGTATACCATGAATCATAATAATTCGTGATAAAAATAATAATCAACTTAAAAATTCCAACAGCAATTTTCTGAACATATCTGCAGCAAAATAAAATTTATTTTTAAACCATGAAGGCTGAACAAGTCTCGTATCTCTAGAAATAATATCAATTCATAAAATATTTAATTTGTAGATGCACATTTTTCATAAATTAAGACTATACAACCAATGTAGTAATCTAGAGATATAATGCAAGTGTATTTTTAAGCCTAAACATTTCTTTAGTTGTTAAATTCATCTACAGAGCTTTAAACAATATGCAGCACCCAATGCCATGCTACACCGTTACTGCTACTGGGATAAAAAGCTTTAAGAAACTTTAAGATCATTTTTAGTGTTGCACCGTGTAGCACTTAAGCCGAGTACCGAGTAGTTGTAAGAAAGAATAATTGATGCACATATGGAGAATTTAGCACATCTTGAAATTAAAAAAAAGACCTTTTGGACATAAAATTAAGTTAAATGGCAAACAGCATGTTTTCATGAAATGTTTCAGAACTTTTGTAGCGCATATACACAATTAGGTTCATCGTTATATTTGATACTTCCAGCTTAGTGGATTATTAAAACCGTAATAACTGATAACTTCATTCTTTATTATATAGTCTTTCTCGTATGTGAATCATTCTCAGATAATTCTTAGAGAATGTAAAAGTTCCTATACACTCAGGCTTAATTTAAGATGCATGAAGTTCACATATGAAATGAGAACATTAAAATAAATATTTTATTATTTCAAACATAATAGATTTCATTAATCTTCAAATTCTAGAAGAGTAAAAAAGATAGGTGGTTTTGGGCCATAATTTGAAAAACAACATTTTTGATTATTAAAATATATTTTTAATAACATTTTAGTGTATTTACCTTTTTCATAATTATTATTTTTAAATTAAAAATGAATCTTTTCTTACAGTTTTAAAAGTGTCTTACTTTTATTTGAACAAATATGTAACTAAAGTTTTATTTACTATATTAGTATAATATAAGGGTTCTTTTTTCTAAAATATTTTATTTTTGTCTGTTTTACAGATACAATAAGTTTTTATATATAAAAAAAAAAAAAAAAATCTGGAGTGACTCCACTCGACTTTCCGAACATTGAGTAATTAACAGTTTTGTAGATAAAGTAAAGAAAGAAGAGTTGTTAAACAAACAAAAGAGAGAAAACCATAATAGAGTGTTTGAGTATTTTTCTCCATCTATTACACGATGTTTTATTTAACGCTACTGAACTTTGAGCTCATAGATCATAATGATAAAGAATTTTTCGCTGTGTCCCTGTAAAAACCTATAAACGCTAAATTCACCAAAATGCTTATAGTTAGTGCAACAGTGATTTATAATACTCATATAAATTTTCAGCTCAATTCAATAAGGCGTTTAGATGCTATCGAACTTTTAAAAATTTAGTCCCATAGGCCATAAATGATAAAGAATTTTTCTTTGTGTCCCTGTAAAAAAACTGTTAGTGCTAGATTCACCAAAGTCTATACAGTTAGTTCAACTGTGATCTATAACATGTGTGCAAATTTTTTGCTCAGATTAATAAGGCGTTTAGACGCTATCACACTTTTAATAATTTGGCCCCATAGGCATAATGATAAAGAATTTTTCTTTGTGTCCCTGTAAAAAACTATAAGTGCTAGATTCTCCAAAATCTATACAGATTGAGTATTTGTGACCTATAATATGTGTATAAATTTTTTGCTCAATTGAATAAGGCGTTTAGATGCTATCACACTTTTAAGATTTTGGTCCCTTGGCCATAATGATAAAGAATTTTTCTTTGTGTCCCTGTAAAAAAACTATAAGTGCTAGATTCACCAAAATCTATAGGGTTCGTACTATGGTGACTTACAATATGCGTACCAACTTTCAGGTTAATCGAACAAAGCGTTTAGACGCTAGCGTGTTCACTCACAGACATACACACATACATACACACACACACACACACATACATCATCGTAAAAATAGTGAAAACGGACTCAGGGGACCTCAAAACGTATAGAAACATCAAAATCTCGAATTCGGATTTTTGACATGATTACAATACTTTCCTCACTATAGTGTACGGAAAGTAAAAAAATAATGCATATTACATGCATACAAGATGGTTATACTCAAATTCTTGTAACTAAAATGGATAAGCTCATATCATGAATCGTCTCTATACAGAGTTTGGTGGCAATCTACTCACCTGTTTTAACTGCAAAAAGCTGTTCGCAGCAAAAAGTTTAATGACTATATTTATATTTTCATATTTTTTTAGTTTAGTTATTAATAAACAACTCTTATGAAATGAATACATTTCTTTCAGTTACACTTAAAAATAATGAAATTCTTACAACTACTTGGTATTGGCCGAATACTTAGTCAAAATTTGGCCGAGTAGGTTGAATACTGAGTATATACCAAGTACTCGGTACAGCTCTAATCATTTTAATAAATATAAAGTGAACTTGTGTATGAACATGAAAGCTATATTTTTTATTTATATAAATAAACAATTATACACATAATCTTAGTAATAGAAACAATGTGTATCATGGCAAAGCATTATATATTATACATATGTATGAAAGGAAAAGTCTCATTTGCAGATGAAAACACTCTCTGTATCAATGAATTTTAAAATAAGACAATGATATAGTTTTTAAACGAGTTAAAAAAAAAGAAGGGCTAAGTTACTTCTGATGAGATATGGGTAGAAATTGCGTGATTAAAGGAAATATTTTAGGATATTTTCTTTTTTGAATATGAAATAAGTTTTATTTGAAACTGAATAAAGGTGGTCTTAAAAATTGGTATTTTTTACATAATTAAAATCACATCTTATCAATATCTTGAATTTAAAAGCAAGATATGCTGATTTTGAATTATAAGAAAAAAAAAGGGGGGGGGGGAAGCATTGTAATATGTTCAAGTAATTAAATATATATGTATATATAAAGCAGAGCTCGGTCTGGACATGAAAATATAAGTCAGCATACTATTTACTCACTGTCTGTAAAATATTGAGTCAAATTTAGAAATTTTTATTTAAGTTTAACGGCAAGCAACGAAGTCAGTAAAGGTTTTTTCGTGTATTTTAGTTTAAAATATTTAATATTTACATTTAGTGGCAATCTATTCACCTGTTTCCTGTTTAAAGTTTAATTACAAGCACTTTAATTATATTTTTATAAATTTTTAGTTTTATATTATCGATAAACACTATTACTAATTTTTTTCTTTTCAATTTAGTGCATAAAAATAATGAAATTCTTACAGATACTTAGTATTGGCCAAGTACTTGGTCAAAATTTGACTGCATATAGAGTACTCAGCAGATTAGCTGAGTGCAAAGTACATATCAAGTACTTGATGCAGCTCTAATTGATAAATCAGATGATAAAAAGAGGGGGGGGGCTAAAACTAGAGCTGTACTTTGTGCTAAGTATTCGGCCAATACAGAGTAGTTGTGAGAATTTCATTAATCTTATGCATTATTGAAAGAAATGTGTTAATGATTGATATTTATTTTATACTAGCCGCCTTCGGCGACCAGCTGGCTCGCGATCCTTGAAAAATCCGACTTTATGAAACTCCCGCTCGGTGGTGCCTGCGACGTCTTTTTCCCATTTCAGATCTTACAACAGTTTATAGACATACAGTGAAAATAGTTTTATTGAAAAATTTAATCACAGTAAATTCCCACTCGGTAGCGCCTGCGGCGCCCTCTTCCCATTTCAATACCTAAAACAGCCTGTTAGCTCACCATGTTATGATCGTTCAAATTTATGACTTTAGCAAAGTCCCGCTCGATGGCGCCTTATCCCCGTTTTATAACTTACAACACCTTCCTTGCTCATTAGAATTTTAAATATTGAAATTTTAAAATATTACAGCACCATCTGGTGGTAGAAATTTCTGTAATCTATTGTTCAATTCTAAATCAACAAAGCTTTCAAATGATGTATTACTTATGAAATTATTTTAATTAGTAACTGAGATACCAAAGAAAACCTAATCAGGAAATCTTAAGACGTGTAAATCAAGTGAAATCTCGAATTTCACTTTCGATAATATGAAAGTACTTTAAAATATCATTCGAATAATGTATTAAAAATAATTTAATCATAATTAGAATTTGAAATATTGAAATTTTAAAATATTACAGCGTCATCTGGTGGTAGAAATTTCTATAATCTATTGTTCAATTTCAAATCAACAAAGCTTTCAAATGATGTCTTACTCATGAAATTATTTTAATTACCGTAATTTTGTGTATATAACCCGCAGGTAATCTATAAAAAAAACCCTCGACTTTGTATATCCTGCGGGCTATCATCCGGTGCGGGGTATCTATCGCGAACAACGAGAAAATCAACATCAGTCTCGTTTTTGTTTCGGAAGTCTCGATTATTAACGCATAATAACGATGAAATTGAGGACAGTGAAAAGGAATTTGATGAGGATTTGAATTAAATATTTTATGAATTGCTATGATTTCTTATCTGCCTTCATGGTTTGAAGATAAATTTTATTTTGCTGCAGATAGGTTCAGAAAATACTGCTATTGGGATTTTTATGTTTATTATTATTTTTATCATGAATTTTTATATAATTCATGGTATATGCATTTTAATGAAAGATGATTTGGGCACTTTAAATTCATGGAAGGTTTATTTTATTTCATTAACAAAAGGAGTCGATAAAAGTGGAACTTAACGATTGTCATTATTTGAGAATGGTGTATATCACCATCGATTCAGAGAATAGATGTCCTGGAATCAGGAATCTACTGTGCATGGGCAAAAAGAGTTAGTTTATTTAAAGAGAGAAAAGCATCAAATTTCTTAATTTGTTTATATCACCTCATCAATGCAATCGCAGTCCAATGCGCCAAAAAATGGGTGCTAAAAAATGATAAATTTTGTAAGCAAGCATCATAAATTAAAAAAATAATAATAAATAAATTAATAATTGTTTTTTGTACTCAAAAAAAAAAAAAAAAAAAAAAAAAAAAAAAAACTTCTATCCTTGTCAGAAAAAAGCAGGGTTGGCAAGTTTCTTCCAAGTGGAAGAATGGAAAAAACTTTTTCTTAAAAATTTATGTTATAAATTGCAGATTTGTAAGATACAACGGATGCATTTATCTTATACACAACTTTAAGTAACTTTAAAATTATACCTATAAAAATTTAATAACATATTTAATTAATAATTATGGGTATTTTTACCAAAGTGATCTTCATTATCTGATGATTACGTTCTAAAATACTCAAAATCCAGTTTAAAAAAAAATCAATTTCAATTTAAACAGTGTAAAATTTTATAATTTAGACAATTTTATTTCTTTAACTGGTAATAAATAATAGTTTGGATTTGGATCACTTTCTTATATTTTCTGATAAAGCAGTTTTTAATAAACATCCAGTTAATTAAAAGAACCAGTAGTCAATACTGTATTACAAAATGTCATCAAAAACTTTATTTTCTTTATAGTCATATACAGTATAGTCAACTGCAACTCCCTCTAACCCACAGATTTATAATCTGCAAATCCTTCTAATCCATAATTGATTTTTTAATGTAAAAGAAATTTACATCTCATATTTAAAAAAAATTCACCTTTCTCACATTTTTACTTTTTTTTTTTTTTTAAACCAAATTTTTATCTTAATCCTTGCTTTGAAACACAGTTGGAAAAGAGGGGGGGGGGGGGGGGGGGGGGTAACATTCTTGTATTTATTATCCTGCGATTCATGCAGACTAGCACTTAAAACAAACCACTATTACATCAATGTTTAACAAAATTAATTAGTGATGAATATTATTTCTGAACTTTCAAAAGTATTTTGTATTGTATTTTTTAAATATGTTTATTTACATTATACAGGTACCTATTATATGCAAATATTATGGCTAAAAATTCCATAATTATTATCACGTGCACTGTTTGAACGTATAATAATATGAGATAGTATCTATGCAAAAACTTGCAAAAATATTAGCATTAAAAAGTAAAAACCCATCACCTGTATATATTTAGTGTTCTTTCACCTTTCTTTTCACCTTTCTCACATTTTTACTTTTTTTTTTTTTTTTTTAAACCAAATTTTTATCTTAATCCTTGCTTTGAAACACAGTTGGAAAAGAGGGGAGGGGGGGTAACATTCTTGTATTTATTATCCTGCGATTCATGCAGACTAGCACTTAAAACAAACCACTATTACATCAATGTTTAACAAAATTAATTAGTGATGAATATTATTTCTGAACTTTCAAAAGTATTTTGTATTGTATTTTTTAAATATGTTTATTTACATTATACAGGTACCTATTATATGCAAATATTATGGCTAAAAATTCCATAATTATTATCACTTGCACTGTTTGAACGTATAATAATATGAGATAGTATCTATGCAAAAACTTGCAAAAATATTAGCATTAAAAAGTAAAAACCCATCACCTGTATATATTTAGTGTTTGTTTTCAAATAACTTATTTTTGTAAAAATATTTTTAATATTAATTGGATTATAGTTTAGATTTGACATTATATTTATGCTTTGAGTTTATATAGTTCATAAATTTTAATTTTGAACATCTGTTTTGTCTTCTGGTTGGTTTCTTCAATTTCTTCCAGTTTCTTCTGGTTTTTTCCAGTTTCTACCACTGTCCTGGAAGAAACACAACCCTGGAGAAAAGAAGAAGAAAAAAAAAAAAAAAAAAAAAAATGCATGACTGCAGTGATGCAGCATCAAAGTTGCTTTTCAGGTTTTAAATTCATTATTTATCTAATGATCACAGAAAAGTGTGACAGTATGTCTTTTGATTGCATAATTTGGGTGGTTTAAAATGTCAATATGTAGTATAATAGCCGAAAAATTCAAGAATTTTAGGATAACTAATGATATTTAAAGATATTTCAGGAAATTTTTTAAGAATTCAGAAAAATCAGGACAAGTATTATCCCTGCTTTTGAGACTTTTTTTATTCATTTGAAATAATTTGAATGAAACTGTATTATAGAATGTTTAAATTGTTTAACAGGATTTTATACATATCAGACAATATAAAACTCAATGGCCAAGCTCATGAAACATTATTCGCCCCTTTCTTTCTTGGACGTTTCAATGCATAACTAAGATATTTTTTTTTTTCATTTCTTAAAATATTCCAGATGTATAAAATAAATTTTTTAAGGAGTACAGCGACTCTCAATCTGTAAACTTGACACAAATAAGATACAAATATTGTAAGCAAAACTTAAAAATGGATCGTTTCTACGTGCTTGACAATGCTTGTTTATAGACAAAAAATATAATAAAACTATTAAAATAATAATTCTTGCCAGAAATATAATAGTCCATAAGCCTGTATTTAATAATTCTATGAAATACGTAATCTATATCTATAAAATGCTACAATATCTTTGAAATTCGTAAAATCACTTTAAGTAATTTAAGATGCACAATAAGTTAGGGGAACAAGCTAATTGTTGCGGTTTGTCTTTAAGATTTACCTTCTACATGCAAACATGATGACAACTTTCATAATAATATCATTATGGGGTCTTTGAAAGATGAAAAAGGGAGGTGCACAAACCTTTGTTATAACAAACCCATATACCAATTTGCAAAATTCTACGACCAACTGTTTTTGAGTTATTCAAGATACACACATACGTACATACAGATATTATGAAAAGTCATGTTAAGTCAGATATTTCTGAAATGGAAGCTCATTTTAAGACCATTGTTGCATATGTACAACTAGACATCAGGACCGTCACAAATATAAATTTGCAACATTTTACGATCATTCGTTTTTGAGCTGTGCAAGATACAAAATCCATTTCACAAATCGGGATTACTACAATACTTCCTTATACTCAACCTTAAAATGAACCCACCCTTCCTACAAGCCAGAACGAAGGAGGACACTTTGGTTTTGTCGTTTTGGTCCCACTAATTTTTTGCTATCTTTTAAATATATGAGTTTTTTAATATGATAGCATATTTGTTGATACGGACAAATTGAAATGCTCTTAGAATATCTTTAATAAGGAATATCTTATAGGTAAATATATAAACTTTCGACATTATGATTGCTCCCTAGCCATTGAGATTCAGGGAATTTTGTTCTGATTTTTTAAATGAAAATTTAATAAATTTAATTATTATTATTATATATTTTTTTTAATTGCTATTGCACTACTTTTTTTTTTTTTTTTTTTTTTTTTTTTTTTTTTCCATTTTATTTAGATTTAACTTACTTTAATCGATGTAATTTGATTTTTAATTTACAATTAGTTACTAAATTTTGTGACTTGAAAAGTATTGTTAACAATAACAACAATACTTTTATTGAAAAGGAATCGCCATTTGAATATATTTATTAATAAAGTCTGAATTAATTTAAAAATAATAAAATACAGATAGTTTTGTTTAAAAAAAGGAAAAAGAAAGAAAACCTTAGAATATTAAATATAATTTGCTTTTAGTGACAGAATGCTATTTCTTTCAATGAACTAATTATTAACTTGCAACTATCATAGACTCTTTTTCATACGCATAAGCGTGTGATCATTTATGAAGTTTTTGAATTTATATACAGTAAAGAGCCAGAAATCCGTTGAAGTCTGAAATCCGCAACAACTTGTCAGATACAAACAATGAAATTCACTATTAATAAATTACAAAACTGCAAATCAGAATTTTTGAAAAAGATCTTAAATAATAATTTTATGTTTGCATTTTATGATTACAAAAAAGAAAAACAAAATAATAATATGAAAGACTGCAAGATCCAAGTTGCTGCTAATGAAATTATTGACAGTATATTAAATTCATCAAAAGAAAATAATGATTATTGTGATATGATGATATCAATCAGGTAAATAATAAACTAATTTTTTAAAATGCTTTTTGATGAAGGCATAATTTGTAAGGAAGAACTCAATAAAATTCGTAGAAAAATAAATTTGTGTTACTACTATTTACAATAAATAAAATAAATAAATAAATCGTGCAGGTTCAAGTTCAGTTTAAAATTAGCTACGTGTGAACAGATTCTATCTAAGTTTGACATTTTTTTTTTTTTTTTTTCATTTTTACTTATTGTTTTCATTATATATTTTTGTTAATGTTCATTATTATTCTTACGTACCTAGTAATTTAATATTCAGTGTTATTATTCAAAGTGAAAATCATTTTTTATGGACCCCGAAATCCTAAAATATGCACAACCTCTGGTCCCCGAGCTGTCCGGATTTTTGACTCTACTGTATTAATTAATTTATATGTGTGTGTGTGTGTGTGAGAGAGAGAGAGAGAGAGAAAGAGATGTTTCATTCGATTTGATTGTGATTTAATTTTTATCATTAATCTAAGAGGAATTTATTTCAAAATCTGTGTTATATTTATAATAATAATAAAATGTATGTTTGTCCGGGATATTTAATTATGTTAATCATGTACGTAAATTGCTAACCATGTACATAAATTAATTTTCTTTCAATTATAATGATTTTATTTTAAAAATGAAAAAAATGTAAGTAGTCCAGTATTTAATCAAATATGCACATTGCATGTGTCAAGGTTTAGAAAATGTTGATGCACAATTTTTTATCTTTTTAGTTCATGTTTAACTTATGTTTTTCAAAAAAATATGTTATGTCCCTATGACTAAAAACAATGCCCTTGCTCGCATTGAAATCTCAGTAGCACCTTGCGATTTGTTTCACACATTTTCTTCCACAGACAGTAAAAAAGAATTTCACTGTTTTGTTTCAGTGCATTTGAAAAAAAAAAAAAACGGGGGGGGGGGGGGACACTTAATAAAAAAAAAAACAATATTGTAAGGGATTAAGATGGAAGAAAAATGCTTTTCCAATTCTGTGTGATTTATAACTATTTTCTGTGTTTGACAAATATATCCGGATTGACAGAGAAGAAAATGACTCAAGTTTAGCAGATCTGTAAAAATTAAATCCAGAGATCATTATTTAGGTTCTTCGTATCTTCTTTTATTATTAAACTAACATTTAGGAGATGCTTGGATAAAGCATCAATTTCCTACAAATTTTGTATTCGAGCTATCTGAATTTGAATGTGATAATTAAGAGTCGCATTAGTGTTTTATATTAAAAACCTTGTATTTTATTTAAACTGAAATTTTGGGGACTTTGATAAATTAACAATGCTTAGATCTTCGGTGTTAACTGATACACTTTATCATTCAAAATTCGATCTGAAATAATAAATTTTCTGTTCCATGTGTCCTATTGTTACATCATTTTCACCAAAGGTTGAATATGAGGTAATATCAATCAATAAATATGCTATCATACTAAAAAAAAAACTCATATTTATAAGATAGCAAAAAATTAGTGGGACCAAAGTGTCATGTACCCAAGCCAGAAAGACTTGTTTTAATCTTTTGATTAATTAATCAATAACCCTTAAAAAGTAATGATATCAGTACAAAAACCCTTAACGGGTTAAAAGTTTGTGACGCAGCTACTTTATCGCTATAAGAATTTGAAATATGGGTCTTAAAAGTAATGATATCAAATTTTAAGTGACGCTTTGCTATTAGTTAAAATATACATAGATTTTCTTATTTGATCATTTGCTTTTTTCTTTTATTTATATTTACAATGCAAACATATTTTTAACTTCAAGATAAGACAAATATATAAAATATACTCACTGATGCTTTTTCATTTGCATTTCAATTTCAAAATAACAGTTTTAAAAGGAATGATATCAAAATTCCAGTGACGCCTCAATGTCACTTTAAAAAGATTTGTTGTTAGATTCCACTAAAATTACCTTTGTTTTGTCTAATAAAGTATATTTACACATTGAAACAGTGCTTTTAATTTTCAAGTATACTGTCAAATAATCACACTTTCACTGAGTTTGCATTATAAATTGAAATTATTTATTTCAATAAATCGATTTGTCTTTTGCGTCACGCTATCCAAAACTGAGTAAAATTTATGTAAATGTTACTTTGTATCATAGTATCCAACTAAGTGAAAATTTGTGCAAAGAGATAGTGTGATGCAAAGAAAACATTTGCACAAATTTTACTTGCAGTTTTGGATAGCGTGACGCAAAAGACAAATCAATTTATTGAAATAAATAATTTCAATTTATAATGCAAACTCAGTGAAAGTGTGATTATTTGACAGTATACTTGAAAATTAAAAGCACTGTTTCAATGTGTAAGTATATTTTATTAGACAAAACAAAGGTAATTTTAGTGGTGTTGGTGTTAGGGATTAAGGCCGATTGACAACGTTGGGGTCCTAGGCCTGAGGGGGAGTGCCTTCCGTGGAGGTCTTTCTAAGGGGTCCTAGCCCGTATTTACGCAAGTTTCGGAGGAAACCACGGAAAACTCCGAACGGCTAGGCCGACGAGCGCGACCGGAGATCGAACCCGGCACCTCACGTCTACCAGCTTTGAGCGCAGACCCGCTCAGCCGCTGGTGGGCGTAATTTTAGTGGAATCTAAAAACAAATCTTTTTAAAGTGACATTGAGGCGTCACTGGAATTTTGATATCATTCCTTTTAAAACTGTTATTTTGAAATTGAAATGCAAATGAAAAAG
>CAWVNO010002814.1:0-37595 GCA_963930645.1 Salticus scenicus | reverse complement strand
GAAATATGGCAAAAGTCTGCATAAAAGGGCTCTCCTGGCCAAATGGTTTAACTTTGGCAGGTCCCTGCTGTTCTGTTATGAAACTAGAATATCTTTTGCACATTCTGGAAGTGATTGCGATCGCAAAGCTCTATTAGTTGCTGTGGAATCGACTTTTAAAAATGAGAGGGCGTAAAATTCGACAAAAAAATTTGGCGACGAAATCGAGCACATGCCTTCATAAAAGGGCTCTCCTGGCCAAATGGTTTAACTTTGGCAGGTCCCTCGTGCTTTATCATGAAAGTAGACTTCGTGGGACAGATTCTGGAAGTGATTGCGATCGCAAAGCTCTATTAGTTGCTTTGGAATCGGCTTTTGAAAAAAATTCTGTGAAAATCGCAAAAATTTTGGGTATCGAAATATGGCAAAAGTCTGCATAAAAGGGCTCTCCTGGCCAAATGGTTTAACTTTGGCAGGTCCCTGCTGTTCTGTTATGAAACTAGAATATCTTTTGCACATTCTGGAAGTGATTGCGATCGCAAAGCTCTATTAGTTGCTGTGGAATCGACTTTTAAAAATGAGAGGGCGTAAAATTCGACAAAAAAATTTGGCGACGAAATCGAGCACATGCCTTCATAAAAGGGCTCTCCTGGCCAAATGGTTTAACTTTGGCAGGTCCCTCGTGCTTTATCATGAAAGTAGACTTCGTGGGACAGATTCTGGAAGTGATTGCGATCGCAAAGCTCTATTAGTTGCTTTGGAATCGGCTTTTGAAAAAAATTCTGTGAAAATCGCAAAAATTTTGGGTATCGAAATATGGCAAAAGTCTGCATAAAAGGGCTCTCCTGGCCAAATGGTTTAACTTTGGCAGGTCCCTGCTGTTCTGTTATGAAACTAGAATATCTTTTGCACATTCTGGAAGTGATTGCGATCGCAAAGCTCTATTAGTTGCTGTGGAATCGACTTTTAAAAATGAGAGGGCGTAAAATTCGACAAAAAAATTTGGCGACGAAATCGAGCACATGCCTTCATAAAAGGGCTCTCCTGGCCAAATGGTTTAACTTTGGCAGGTCCCTCGTGCTTTATCATGAAAGTAGACTTCGTGGGACAGATTCTGGAAGTGATTGCGATCGCAAAGCTCTATTAGTTGCTTTGGAATCGGCTTTTGAAAAAAATTCTGTGAAAATCGCAAAAATTTTGGGTATCGAAATATGGCAAAAGTCTGCATAAAAGGGCTCTCCTGGCCAAATGGTTTAACTTTGGCAGGTCCCTGCTGTTCTGTTATGAAACTAGAATATCTTTTGCACATTCTGGAAGTGATTGCGATCGCAAAGCTCTATTAGTTGCTGTGGAATCGACTTTTAAAAATGAGAGGGCGTAAAATTCGACAAAAAAATTTGGCGACGAAATCGAGCACATGCCTTCATAAAAGGGCTCTCCTGGCCAAATGGTTTAACTTTGGCAGGTCCCTCGTGCTTTATCATGAAAGTAGACTTCGTGGGACAGATTCTGGAAGTGATTGCGATCGCAAAGCTCTATTAGTTGCTTTGGAATCGGCTTTTGAAAAAAATTCTGTGAAAATCGCAAAAATTTTGGGTATCGAAATATGGCAAAAGTCTGCATAAAAGGGCTCTCCTGGCCAAATGGTTTAACTTTGGCAGGTCCCTGCTGTTCTGTTATGAAACTAGAATATCTTTTGCACATTCTGGAAGTGATTGCGATCGCAAAGCTCTATTAGTTGCTGTGGAATCGACTTTTAAAAATGAGAGGGCGTAAAATTCGACAAAAAAATTTGGCGACGAAATCGAGCACATGCCTTCATAAAAGGGCTCTCCTGGCCAAATGGTTTAACTTTGGCAGGTCCCTCGTGCTTTATCATGAAAGTAGACTTCGTGGGACAGATTCTGGAAGTGATTGCGATCGCAAAGCTCTATTAGTTGCTTTGGAATCGGCTTTTGAAAAAAATTCTGTGAAAATCGCAAAAATTTTGGGTATCGAAATATGGCAAAAGTCTGCATAAAAGGGCTCTCCTGGCCAAATGGTTTAACTTTGGCAGGTCCCTGCTGTTCTGTTATGAAACTAGAATATCTTTTGCACATTCTGGAAGTGATTGCGATCGCAAAGCTCTATTAGTTGCTGTGGAATCGACTTTTAAAAATGAGAGGGCGTAAAATTCGACAAAAAAATTTGGCGACGAAATCGAGCACATGCCTTCATAAAAGGGCTCTCCTGGCCAAATGGTTTAACTTTGGCAGGTCCCTCGTGCTTTATCATGAAAGTAGACTTCGTGGGACAGATTCTGGAAGTGATTGCGATCGCAAAGCTCTATTAGTTGCTTTGGAATCGGCTTTTGAAAAAAATTCTGTGAAAATCGCAAAAATTTTGGGTATCGAAATATGGCAAAAGTCTGCATAAAAGGGCTCTCCTGGCCAAATGGTTTAACTTTGGCAGGTCCCTGCTGTTCTGTTATGAAACTAGAATATCTTTTGCACATTCTGGAAGTGATTGCGATCGCAAAGCTCTATTAGTTGCTGTGGAATCGACTTTTAAAAATGAGAGGGCGTAAAATTCGACAAAAAAATTTGGCGACGAAATCGAGCACATGCCTTCATAAAAGGGCTCTCCTGGCCAAATGGTTTAACTTTGGCAGGTCCCTCGTGCTTTATCATGAAAGTAGACTTCGTGGGACAGATTCTGGAAGTGATTGCGATCGCAAAGCTCTATTAGTTGCTTTGGAATCGGCTTTTGAAAAAAATTCTGTGAAAATCGCAAAAATTTTGGGTATCGAAATATGGCAAAAGTCTGCATAAAAGGGCTCTCCTGGCCAAATGGTTTAACTTTGGCAGGTCCCTGCTGTTCTGTTATGAAACTAGAATATCTTTTGCACATTCTGGAAGTGATTGCGATCGCAAAGCTCTATTAGTTGCTGTGGAATCGACTTTTAAAAATGAGAGGGCGTAAAATTCGACAAAAAAATTTGGCGACGAAATCGAGCACATGCCTTCATAAAAGGGCTCTCCTGGCCAAATGGTTTAACTTTGGCAGGTCCCTCGTGCTTTATCATGAAAGTAGACTTCGTGGGACAGATTCTGGAAGTGATTGCGATCGCAAAGCTCTATTAGTTGCTTTGGAATCGGCTTTTGAAAAAAATTCTGTGAAAATCGCAAAAATTTTGGGTATCGAAATATGGCAAAAGTCTGCATAAAAGGGCTCTCCTGGCCAAATGGTTTAACTTTGGCAGGTCCCTGCTGTTCTGTTATGAAACTAGAATATCTTTTGCACATTCTGGAAGTGATTGCGATCGCAAAGCTCTATTAGTTGCTGTGGAATCGACTTTTAAAAATGAGAGGGCGTAAAATTCGACAAAAAAATTTGGCGACGAAATCGAGCACATGCCTTCATAAAAGGGCTCTCCTGGCCAAATGGTTTAACTTTGGCAGGTCCCTCGTGCTTTATCATGAAAGTAGACTTCGTGGGACAGATTCTGGAAGTGATTGCGATCGCAAAGCTCTATTAGTTGCTTTGGAATCGGCTTTTGAAAAAAATTCTGTGAAAATCGCAAAAATTTTGGGTATCGAAATATGGCAAAAGTCTGCATAAAAGGGCTCTCCTGGCCAAATGGTTTAACTTTGGCAGGTCCCTGCTGTTCTGTTATGAAACTAGAATATCTTTTGCACATTCTGGAAGTGATTGCGATCGCAAAGCTCTATTAGTTGCTGTGGAATCGACTTTTAAAAATGAGAGGGCGTAAAATTCGACAAAAAAATTTGGCGACGAAATCGAGCACATGCCTTCATAAAAGGGCTCTCCTGGCCAAATGGTTTAACTTTGGCAGGTCCCTCGTGCTTTATCATGAAAGTAGACTTCGTGGGACAGATTCTGGAAGTGATTGCGATCGCAAAGCTCTATTAGTTGCTTTGGAATCGGCTTTTGAAAAAAATTCTGTGAAAATCGCAAAAATTTTGGGTATCGAAATATGGCAAAAGTCTGCATAAAAGGGCTCTCCTGGCCAAATGGTTTAACTTTGGCAGGTCCCTGCTGTTCTGTTATGAAACTAGAATATCTTTTGCACATTCTGGAAGTGATTGCGATCGCAAAGCTCTATTAGTTGCTGTGGAATCGACTTTTAAAAATGAGAGGGCGTAAAATTCGACAAAAAAATTTGGCGACGAAATCGAGCACATGCCTTCATAAAAGGGCTCTCCTGGCCAAATGGTTTAACTTTGGCAGGTCCCTCGTGCTTTATCATGAAAGTAGACTTCGTGGGACAGATTCTGGAAGTGATTGCGATCGCAAAGCTCTATTAGTTGCTTTGGAATCGGCTTTTGAAAAAAATTCTGTGAAAATCGCAAAAATTTTGGGTATCGAAATATGGCAAAAGTCTGCATAAAAGGGCTCTCCTGGCCAAATGGTTTAACTTTGGCAGGTCCCTGCTGTTCTGTTATGAAACTAGAATATCTTTTGCACATTCTGGAAGTGATTGCGATCGCAAAGCTCTATTAGTTGCTGTGGAATCGACTTTTAAAAATGAGAGGGCGTAAAATTCGACAAAAAAATTTGGCGACGAAATCGAGCACATGCCTTCATAAAAGGGCTCTCCTGGCCAAATGGTTTAACTTTGGCAGGTCCCTCGTGCTTTATCATGAAAGTAGACTTCGTGGGACAGATTCTGGAAGTGATTGCGATCGCAAAGCTCTATTAGTTGCTTTGGAATCGGCTTTTGAAAAAAATTCTGTGAAAATCGCAAAAATTTTGGGTATCGAAATATGGCAAAAGTCTGCATAAAAGGGCTCTCCTGGCCAAATGGTTTAACTTTGGCAGGTCCCTGCTGTTCTGTTATGAAACTAGAATATCTTTTGCACATTCTGGAAGTGATTGCGATCGCAAAGCTCTATTAGTTGCTGTGGAATCGACTTTTAAAAATGAGAGGGCGTAAAATTCGACAAAAAAATTTGGCGACGAAATCGAGCACATGCCTTCATAAAAGGGCTCTCCTGGCCAAATGGTTTAACTTTGGCAGGTCCCTCGTGCTTTATCATGAAAGTAGACTTCGTGGGACAGATTCTGGAAGTGATTGCGATCGCAAAGCTCTATTAGTTGCTTTGGAATCGGCTTTTGAAAAAAATTCTGTGAAAATCGCAAAAATTTTGGGTATCGAAATATGGCAAAAGTCTGCATAAAAGGGCTCTCCTGGCCAAATGGTTTAACTTTGGCAGGTCCCTGCTGTTCTGTTATGAAACTAGAATATCTTTTGCACATTCTGGAAGTGATTGCGATCGCAAAGCTCTATTAGTTGCTGTGGAATCGACTTTTAAAAATGAGAGGGCGTAAAATTCGACAAAAAAATTTGGCGACGAAATCGAGCACATGCCTTCATAAAAGGGCTCTCCTGGCCAAATGGTTTAACTTTGGCAGGTCCCTCGTGCTTTATCATGAAAGTAGACTTCGTGGGACAGATTCTGGAAGTGATTGCGATCGCAAAGCTCTATTAGTTGCTTTGGAATCGGCTTTTGAAAAAAATTCTGTGAAAATCGCAAAAATTTTGGGTATCGAAATATGGCAAAAGTCTGCATAAAAGGGCTCTCCTGGCCAAATGGTTTAACTTTGGCAGGTCCCTGCTGTTCTGTTATGAAACTAGAATATCTTTTGCACATTCTGGAAGTGATTGCGATCGCAAAGCTCTATTAGTTGCTGTGGAATCGACTTTTAAAAATGAGAGGGCGTAAAATTCGACAAAAAAATTTGGCGACGAAATCGAGCACATGCCTTCATAAAAGGGCTCTCCTGGCCAAATGGTTTAACTTTGGCAGGTCCCTCGTGCTTTATCATGAAAGTAGACTTCGTGGGACAGATTCTGGAAGTGATTGCGATCGCAAAGCTCTATTAGTTGCTTTGGAATCGGCTTTTGAAAAAAATTCTGTGAAAATCGCAAAAATTTTGGGTATCGAAATATGGCAAAAGTCTGCATAAAAGGGCTCTCCTGGCCAAATGGTTTAACTTTGGCAGGTCCCTGCTGTTCTGTTATGAAACTAGAATATCTTTTGCACATTCTGGAAGTGATTGCGATCGCAAAGCTCTATTAGTTGCTGTGGAATCGACTTTTAAAAATGAGAGGGCGTAAAATTCGACAAAAAAATTTGGCGACGAAATCGAGCACATGCCTTCATAAAAGGGCTCTCCTGGCCAAATGGTTTAACTTTGGCAGGTCCCTCGTGCTTTATCATGAAAGTAGACTTCGTGGGACAGATTCTGGAAGTGATTGCGATCGCAAAGCTCTATTAGTTGCTTTGGAATCGGCTTTTGAAAAAAATTCTGTGAAAATCGCAAAAATTTTGGGTATCGAAATATGGCAAAAGTCTGCATAAAAGGGCTCTCCTGGCCAAATGGTTTAACTTTGGCAGGTCCCTGCTGTTCTGTTATGAAACTAGAATATCTTTTGCACATTCTGGAAGTGATTGCGATCGCAAAGCTCTATTAGTTGCTGTGGAATCGACTTTTAAAAATGAGAGGGCGTAAAATTCGACAAAAAAATTTGGCGACGAAATCGAGCACATGCCTTCATAAAAGGGCTCTCCTGGCCAAATGGTTTAACTTTGGCAGGTCCCTCGTGCTTTATCATGAAAGTAGACTTCGTGGGACAGATTCTGGAAGTGATTGCGATCGCAAAGCTCTATTAGTTGCTTTGGAATCGGCTTTTGAAAAAAATTCTGTGAAAATCGCAAAAATTTTGGGTATCGAAATATGGCAAAAGTCTGCATAAAAGGGCTCTCCTGGCCAAATGGTTTAACTTTGGCAGGTCCCTGCTGTTCTGTTATGAAACTAGAATATCTTTTGCACATTCTGGAAGTGATTGCGATCGCAAAGCTCTATTAGTTGCTGTGGAATCGACTTTTAAAAATGAGAGGGCGTAAAATTCGACAAAAAAATTTGGCGACGAAATCGAGCACATGCCTTCATAAAAGGGCTCTCCTGGCCAAATGGTTTAACTTTGGCAGGTCCCTCGTGCTTTATCATGAAAGTAGACTTCGTGGGACAGATTCTGGAAGTGATTGCGATCGCAAAGCTCTATTAGTTGCTTTGGAATCGGCTTTTGAAAAAAATTCTGTGAAAATCGCAAAAATTTTGGGTATCGAAATATGGCAAAAGTCTGCATAAAAGGGCTCTCCTGGCCAAATGGTTTAACTTTGGCAGGTCCCTGCTGTTCTGTTATGAAACTAGAATATCTTTTGCACATTCTGGAAGTGATTGCGATCGCAAAGCTCTATTAGTTGCTGTGGAATCGACTTTTAAAAATGAGAGGGCGTAAAATTCGACAAAAAAATTTGGCGACGAAATCGAGCACATGCCTTCATAAAAGGGCTCTCCTGGCCAAATGGTTTAACTTTGGCAGGTCCCTCGTGCTTTATCATGAAAGTAGACTTCGTGGGACAGATTCTGGAAGTGATTGCGATCGCAAAGCTCTATTAGTTGCTTTGGAATCGGCTTTTGAAAAAAATTCTGTGAAAATCGCAAAAATTTTGGGTATCGAAATATGGCAAAAGTCTGCATAAAAGGGCTCTCCTGGCCAAATGGTTTAACTTTGGCAGGTCCCTGCTGTTCTGTTATGAAACTAGAATATCTTTTGCACATTCTGGAAGTGATTGCGATCGCAAAGCTCTATTAGTTGCTGTGGAATCGACTTTTAAAAATGAGAGGGCGTAAAATTCGACAAAAAAATTTGGCGACGAAATCGAGCACATGCCTTCATAAAAGGGCTCTCCTGGCCAAATGGTTTAACTTTGGCAGGTCCCTCGTGCTTTATCATGAAAGTAGACTTCGTGGGACAGATTCTGGAAGTGATTGCGATCGCAAAGCTCTATTAGTTGCTTTGGAATCGGCTTTTGAAAAAAATTCTGTGAAAATCGCAAAAATTTTGGGTATCGAAATATGGCAAAAGTCTGCATAAAAGGGCTCTCCTGGCCAAATGGTTTAACTTTGGCAGGTCCCTGCTGTTCTGTTATGAAACTAGAATATCTTTTGCACATTCTGGAAGTGATTGCGATCGCAAAGCTCTATTAGTTGCTGTGGAATCGACTTTTAAAAATGAGAGGGCGTAAAATTCGACAAAAAAATTTGGCGACGAAATCGAGCACATGCCTTCATAAAAGGGCTCTCCTGGCCAAATGGTTTAACTTTGGCAGGTCCCTCGTGCTTTATCATGAAAGTAGACTTCGTGGGACAGATTCTGGAAGTGATTGCGATCGCAAAGCTCTATTAGTTGCTTTGGAATCGGCTTTTGAAAAAAATTCTGTGAAAATCGCAAAAATTTTGGGTATCGAAATATGGCAAAAGTCTGCATAAAAGGGCTCTCCTGGCCAAATGGTTTAACTTTGGCAGGTCCCTGCTGTTCTGTTATGAAACTAGAATATCTTTTGCACATTCTGGAAGTGATTGCGATCGCAAAGCTCTATTAGTTGCTGTGGAATCGACTTTTAAAAATGAGAGGGCGTAAAATTCGACAAAAAAATTTGGCGACGAAATCGAGCACATGCCTTCATAAAAGGGCTCTCCTGGCCAAATGGTTTAACTTTGGCAGGTCCCTCGTGCTTTATCATGAAAGTAGACTTCGTGGGACAGATTCTGGAAGTGATTGCGATCGCAAAGCTCTATTAGTTGCTTTGGAATCGGCTTTTGAAAAAAATTCTGTGAAAATCGCAAAAATTTTGGGTATCGAAATATGGCAAAAGTCTGCATAAAAGGGCTCTCCTGGCCAAATGGTTTAACTTTGGCAGGTCCCTGCTGTTCTGTTATGAAACTAGAATATCTTTTGCACATTCTGGAAGTGATTGCGATCGCAAAGCTCTATTAGTTGCTGTGGAATCGACTTTTAAAAATGAGAGGGCGTAAAATTCGACAAAAAAATTTGGCGACGAAATCGAGCACATGCCTTCATAAAAGGGCTCTCCTGGCCAAATGGTTTAACTTTGGCAGGTCCCTCGTGCTTTATCATGAAAGTAGACTTCGTGGGACAGATTCTGGAAGTGATTGCGATCGCAAAGCTCTATTAGTTGCTTTGGAATCGGCTTTTGAAAAAAATTCTGTGAAAATCGCAAAAATTTTGGGTATCGAAATATGGCAAAAGTCTGCATAAAAGGGCTCTCCTGGCCAAATGGTTTAACTTTGGCAGGTCCCTGCTGTTCTGTTATGAAACTAGAATATCTTTTGCACATTCTGGAAGTGATTGCGATCGCAAAGCTCTATTAGTTGCTGTGGAATCGACTTTTAAAAATGAGAGGGCGTAAAATTCGACAAAAAAATTTGGCGACGAAATCGAGCACATGCCTTCATAAAAGGGCTCTCCTGGCCAAATGGTTTAACTTTGGCAGGTCCCTCGTGCTTTATCATGAAAGTAGACTTCGTGGGACAGATTCTGGAAGTGATTGCGATCGCAAAGCTCTATTAGTTGCTTTGGAATCGGCTTTTGAAAAAAATTCTGTGAAAATCGCAAAAATTTTGGGTATCGAAATATGGCAAAAGTCTGCATAAAAGGGCTCTCCTGGCCAAATGGTTTAACTTTGGCAGGTCCCTGCTGTTCTGTTATGAAACTAGAATATCTTTTGCACATTCTGGAAGTGATTGCGATCGCAAAGCTCTATTAGTTGCTGTGGAATCGACTTTTAAAAATGAGAGGGCGTAAAATTCGACAAAAAAATTTGGCGACGAAATCGAGCACATGCCTTCATAAAAGGGCTCTCCTGGCCAAATGGTTTAACTTTGGCAGGTCCCTCGTGCTTTATCATGAAAGTAGACTTCGTGGGACAGATTCTGGAAGTGATTGCGATCGCAAAGCTCTATTAGTTGCTTTGGAATCGGCTTTTGAAAAAAATTCTGTGAAAATCGCAAAAATTTTGGGTATCGAAATATGGCAAAAGTCTGCATAAAAGGGCTCTCCTGGCCAAATGGTTTAACTTTGGCAGGTCCCTGCTGTTCTGTTATGAAACTAGAATATCTTTTGCACATTCTGGAAGTGATTGCGATCGCAAAGCTCTATTAGTTGCTGTGGAATCGACTTTTAAAAATGAGAGGGCGTAAAATTCGACAAAAAAATTTGGCGACGAAATCGAGCACATGCCTTCATAAAAGGGCTCTCCTGGCCAAATGGTTTAACTTTGGCAGGTCCCTCGTGCTTTATCATGAAAGTAGACTTCGTGGGACAGATTCTGGAAGTGATTGCGATCGCAAAGCTCTATTAGTTGCTTTGGAATCGGCTTTTGAAAAAAATTCTGTGAAAATCGCAAAAATTTTGGGTATCGAAATATGGCAAAAGTCTGCATAAAAGGGCTCTCCTGGCCAAATGGTTTAACTTTGGCAGGTCCCTGCTGTTCTGTTATGAAACTAGAATATCTTTTGCACATTCTGGAAGTGATTGCGATCGCAAAGCTCTATTAGTTGCTGTGGAATCGACTTTTAAAAATGAGAGGGCGTAAAATTCGACAAAAAAATTTGGCGACGAAATCGAGCACATGCCTTCATAAAAGGGCTCTCCTGGCCAAATGGTTTAACTTTGGCAGGTCCCTCGTGCTTTATCATGAAAGTAGACTTCGTGGGACAGATTCTGGAAGTGATTGCGATCGCAAAGCTCTATTAGTTGCTTTGGAATCGGCTTTTGAAAAAAATTCTGTGAAAATCGCAAAAATTTTGGGTATCGAAATATGGCAAAAGTCTGCATAAAAGGGCTCTCCTGGCCAAATGGTTTAACTTTGGCAGGTCCCTGCTGTTCTGTTATGAAACTAGAATATCTTTTGCACATTCTGGAAGTGATTGCGATCGCAAAGCTCTATTAGTTGCTGTGGAATCGACTTTTAAAAATGAGAGGGCGTAAAATTCGACAAAAAAATTTGGCGACGAAATCGAGCACATGCCTTCATAAAAGGGCTCTCCTGGCCAAATGGTTTAACTTTGGCAGGTCCCTCGTGCTTTATCATGAAAGTAGACTTCGTGGGACAGATTCTGGAAGTGATTGCGATCGCAAAGCTCTATTAGTTGCTTTGGAATCGGCTTTTGAAAAAAATTCTGTGAAAATCGCAAAAATTTTGGGTATCGAAATATGGCAAAAGTCTGCATAAAAGGGCTCTCCTGGCCAAATGGTTTAACTTTGGCAGGTCCCTGCTGTTCTGTTATGAAACTAGAATATCTTTTGCACATTCTGGAAGTGATTGCGATCGCAAAGCTCTATTAGTTGCTGTGGAATCGACTTTTAAAAATGAGAGGGCGTAAAATTCGACAAAAAAATTTGGCGACGAAATCGAGCACATGCCTTCATAAAAGGGCTCTCCTGGCCAAATGGTTTAACTTTGGCAGGTCCCTCGTGCTTTATCATGAAAGTAGACTTCGTGGGACAGATTCTGGAAGTGATTGCGATCGCAAAGCTCTATTAGTTGCTTTGGAATCGGCTTTTGAAAAAAATTCTGTGAAAATCGCAAAAATTTTGGGTATCGAAATATGGCAAAAGTCTGCATAAAAGGGCTCTCCTGGCCAAATGGTTTAACTTTGGCAGGTCCCTGCTGTTCTGTTATGAAACTAGAATATCTTTTGCACATTCTGGAAGTGATTGCGATCGCAAAGCTCTATTAGTTGCTGTGGAATCGACTTTTAAAAATGAGAGGGCGTAAAATTCGACAAAAAAATTTGGCGACGAAATCGAGCACATGCCTTCATAAAAGGGCTCTCCTGGCCAAATGGTTTAACTTTGGCAGGTCCCTCGTGCTTTATCATGAAAGTAGACTTCGTGGGACAGATTCTGGAAGTGATTGCGATCGCAAAGCTCTATTAGTTGCTTTGGAATCGGCTTTTGAAAAAAATTCTGTGAAAATCGCAAAAATTTTGGGTATCGAAATATGGCAAAAGTCTGCATAAAAGGGCTCTCCTGGCCAAATGGTTTAACTTTGGCAGGTCCCTGCTGTTCTGTTATGAAACTAGAATATCTTTTGCACATTCTGGAAGTGATTGCGATCGCAAAGCTCTATTAGTTGCTGTGGAATCGACTTTTAAAAATGAGAGGGCGTAAAATTCGACAAAAAAATTTGGCGACGAAATCGAGCACATGCCTTCATAAAAGGGCTCTCCTGGCCAAATGGTTTAACTTTGGCAGGTCCCTCGTGCTTTATCATGAAAGTAGACTTCGTGGGACAGATTCTGGAAGTGATTGCGATCGCAAAGCTCTATTAGTTGCTTTGGAATCGGCTTTTGAAAAAAATTCTGTGAAAATCGCAAAAATTTTGGGTATCGAAATATGGCAAAAGTCTGCATAAAAGGGCTCTCCTGGCCAAATGGTTTAACTTTGGCAGGTCCCTGCTGTTCTGTTATGAAACTAGAATATCTTTTGCACATTCTGGAAGTGATTGCGATCGCAAAGCTCTATTAGTTGCTGTGGAATCGACTTTTAAAAATGAGAGGGCGTAAAATTCGACAAAAAAATTTGGCGACGAAATCGAGCACATGCCTTCATAAAAGGGCTCTCCTGGCCAAATGGTTTAACTTTGGCAGGTCCCTCGTGCTTTATCATGAAAGTAGACTTCGTGGGACAGATTCTGGAAGTGATTGCGATCGCAAAGCTCTATTAGTTGCTTTGGAATCGGCTTTTGAAAAAAATTCTGTGAAAATCGCAAAAATTTTGGGTATCGAAATATGGCAAAAGTCTGCATAAAAGGGCTCTCCTGGCCAAATGGTTTAACTTTGGCAGGTCCCTGCTGTTCTGTTATGAAACTAGAATATCTTTTGCACATTCTGGAAGTGATTGCGATCGCAAAGCTCTATTAGTTGCTGTGGAATCGACTTTTAAAAATGAGAGGGCGTAAAATTCGACAAAAAAATTTGGCGACGAAATCGAGCACATGCCTTCATAAAAGGGCTCTCCTGGCCAAATGGTTTAACTTTGGCAGGTCCCTCGTGCTTTATCATGAAAGTAGACTTCGTGGGACAGATTCTGGAAGTGATTGCGATCGCAAAGCTCTATTAGTTGCTTTGGAATCGGCTTTTGAAAAAAATTCTGTGAAAATCGCAAAAATTTTGGGTATCGAAATATGGCAAAAGTCTGCATAAAAGGGCTCTCCTGGCCAAATGGTTTAACTTTGGCAGGTCCCTGCTGTTCTGTTATGAAACTAGAATATCTTTTGCACATTCTGGAAGTGATTGCGATCGCAAAGCTCTATTAGTTGCTGTGGAATCGACTTTTAAAAATGAGAGGGCGTAAAATTCGACAAAAAAATTTGGCGACGAAATCGAGCACATGCCTTCATAAAAGGGCTCTCCTGGCCAAATGGTTTAACTTTGGCAGGTCCCTCGTGCTTTATCATGAAAGTAGACTTCGTGGGACAGATTCTGGAAGTGATTGCGATCGCAAAGCTCTATTAGTTGCTTTGGAATCGGCTTTTGAAAAAAATTCTGTGAAAATCGCAAAAATTTTGGGTATCGAAATATGGCAAAAGTCTGCATAAAAGGGCTCTCCTGGCCAAATGGTTTAACTTTGGCAGGTCCCTGCTGTTCTGTTATGAAACTAGAATATCTTTTGCACATTCTGGAAGTGATTGCGATCGCAAAGCTCTATTAGTTGCTGTGGAATCGACTTTTAAAAATGAGAGGGCGTAAAATTCGACAAAAAAATTTGGCGACGAAATCGAGCACATGCCTTCATAAAAGGGCTCTCCTGGCCAAATGGTTTAACTTTGGCAGGTCCCTCGTGCTTTATCATGAAAGTAGACTTCGTGGGACAGATTCTGGAAGTGATTGCGATCGCAAAGCTCTATCTAGTTGCTTTGGAATCGGCTTTTGAAAAAAATTCTGTGAAAATCGCAAAAATTTTGGGTATCGAAATATGGCAAAAGTCTGCATAAAAGGGCTCTCCTGGCCAAATGGTTTAACTTTGGCAGGTCCCTGCTGTTCTGTTATGAAACTAGAATATCTTTTGCACATTCTGGAAGTGATTGCGATCGCAAAGCTCTATTAGTTGCTGTGGAATCGACTTTTAAAAATGAGAGGGCGTAAAATTCGACAAAAAAATTTGGCGACGAAATCGAGCACATGCCTTCATAAAAGGGCTCTCCTGGCCAAATGGTTTAACTTTGGCAGGTCCCTCGTGCTTTATCATGAAAGTAGACTTCGTGGGACAGATTCTGGAAGTGATTGCGATCGCAAAGCTCTTTTGGAATTGGCCTTTTGAAAAAATTCTGTGAAAATCGCAAAAATTTTGGTAACAAATATGCAAAAGTCTGCATAAATGGGCTCTCCTGGCCAAATGGTTTACTTTGGCAGGTCCCTGCTGTTCGTTTGAAACTAGGAAATATCTTCTTGGACACATTCTGGAAGTGATTGCGATCGACAAAGCTCTATTAGTTGCTGTGGAATCGCTTTTAAAATTTAAAAATGAGAGGGCGTAAAATTCGACAAAAAAATTTGGCGACGAAATCGAGCACATGCCTTCATAAAAGGGCTCTCCTGGCCAAATGGTTTAACTTTGGCAGGTCCCTCGTGCTTTATCATGAAAGTAGACTTCGTGGGACAGATTCTGGAAGTGATTGCGATCGCAAAGCTCTATTAGTTGCTTTGGAATCGGCTTTTGAAAAAAATTCTGTGAAAATCGCAAAAATTTTGGGTATCGAAATATGGCAAAAGTCTGCATAAAAGGGCTCTCCTGGCCAAATGGTTTAACTTTGGCAGGTCCCTGCTGTTCTGTTATGAAACTAGAATATCTTTTGCACATTCTGGAAGTGATTGCGATCGCAAAGCTCTATTAGTTGCTGTGGAATCGACTTTTAAAAATGAGAGGGCGTAAAATTCGACAAAAAAATTTGGCGACGAAATCGAGCACATGCCTTCATAAAAGGGCTCTCCTGGCCAAATGGTTTAACTTTGGCAGGTCCCTCGTGCTTTATCATGAAAGTAGACTTCGTGGGACAGATTCTGGAAGTGATTGCGATCGCAAAGCTCTATTAGTTGCTTTGGAATCGGCTTTTGAAAAAAATTCTGTGAAAATCGCAAAAATTTTGGGTATCGAAATATGGCAAAAGTCTGCATAAAAGGGCTCTCCTGGCCAAATGGTTTAACTTTGGCAGGTCCCTGCTGTTCTGTTATGAAACTAGAATATCTTTTGCACATTCTGGAAGTGATTGCGATCGCAAAGCTCTATTAGTTGCTGTGGAATCGACTTTTAAAAATGAGAGGGCGTAAAATTCGACAAAAAAATTTGGCGACGAAATCGAGCACATGCCTTCATAAAAGGGCTCTCCTGGCCAAATGGTTTAACTTTGGCAGGTCCCTCGTGCTTTATCATGAAAGTAGACTTCGTGGGACAGATTCTGGAAGTGATTGCGATCGCAAAGCTCTATTAGTTGCTTTGGAATCGGCTTTTGAAAAAAATTCTGTGAAAATCGCAAAAATTTTGGGTATCGAAATATGGCAAAAGTCTGCATAAAAGGGCTCTCCTGGCCAAATGGTTTAACTTTGGCAGGTCCCTGCTGTTCTGTTATGAAACTAGAATATCTTTTGCACATTCTGGAAGTGATTGCGATCGCAAAGCTCTATTAGTTGCTGTGGAATCGACTTTTAAAAATGAGAGGGCGTAAAATTCGACAAAAAAATTTGGCGACGAAATCGAGCACATGCCTTCATAAAAGGGCTCTCCTGGCCAAATGGTTTAACTTTGGCAGGTCCCTCGTGCTTTATCATGAAAGTAGACTTCGTGGGACAGATTCTGGAAGTGATTGCGATCGCAAAGCTCTATTAGTTGCTTTGGAATCGGCTTTTGAAAAAAATTCTGTGAAAATCGCAAAAATTTTGGGTATCGAAATATGGCAAAAGTCTGCATAAAAGGGCTCTCCTGGCCAAATGGTTTAACTTTGGCAGGTCCCTGCTGTTCTGTTATGAAACTAGAATATCTTTTGCACATTCTGGAAGTGATTGCGATCGCAAAGCTCTATTAGTTGCTGTGGAATCGACTTTTAAAAATGAGAGGGCGTAAAATTCGACAAAAAAATTTGGCGACGAAATCGAGCACATGCCTTCATAAAAGGGCTCTCCTGGCCAAATGGTTTAACTTTGGCAGGTCCCTCGTGCTTTATCATGAAAGTAGACTTCGTGGGACAGATTCTGGAAGTGATTGCGATCGCAAAGCTCTATTAGTTGCTTTGGAATCGGCTTTTGAAAAAAATTCTGTGAAAATCGCAAAAATTTTGGGTATCGAAATATGGCAAAAGTCTGCATAAAAGGGCTCTCCTGGCCAAATGGTTTAACTTTGGCAGGTCCCTGCTGTTCTGTTATGAAACTAGAATATCTTTTGCACATTCTGGAAGTGATTGCGATCGCAAAGCTCTATTAGTTGCTGTGGAATCGACTTTTAAAAATGAGAGGGCGTAAAATTCGACAAAAAAATTTGGCGACGAAATCGAGCACATGCCTTCATAAAAGGGCTCTCCTGGCCAAATGGTTTAACTTTGGCAGGTCCCTCGTGCTTTATCATGAAAGTAGACTTCGTGGGACAGATTCTGGAAGTGATTGCGATCGCAAAGCTCTATTAGTTGCTTTGGAATCGGCTTTTGAAAAAAATTCTGTGAAAATCGCAAAAATTTTGGGTATCGAAATATGGCAAAAGTCTGCATAAAAGGGCTCTCCTGGCCAAATGGTTTAACTTTGGCAGGTCCCTGCTGTTCTGTTATGAAACTAGAATATCTTTTGCACATTCTGGAAGTGATTGCGATCGCAAAGCTCTATTAGTTGCTGTGGAATCGACTTTTAAAAATGAGAGGGCGTAAAATTCGACAAAAAAATTTGGCGACGAAATCGAGCACATGCCTTCATAAAAGGGCTCTCCTGGCCAAATGGTTTAACTTTGGCAGGTCCCTCGTGCTTTATCATGAAAGTAGACTTCGTGGGACAGATTCTGGAAGTGATTGCGATCGCAAAGCTCTATTAGTTGCTTTGGAATCGGCTTTTGAAAAAAATTCTGTGAAAATCGCAAAAATTTTGGGTATCGAAATATGGCAAAAGTCTGCATAAAAGGGCTCTCCTGGCCAAATGGTTTAACTTTGGCAGGTCCCTGCTGTTCTGTTATGAAACTAGAATATCTTTTGCACATTCTGGAAGTGATTGCGATCGCAAAGCTCTATTAGTTGCTGTGGAATCGACTTTTAAAAATGAGAGGGCGTAAAATTCGACAAAAAAATTTGGCGACGAAATCGAGCACATGCCTTCATAAAAGGGCTCTCCTGGCCAAATGGTTTAACTTTGGCAGGTCCCTCGTGCTTTATCATGAAAGTAGACTTCGTGGGACAGATTCTGGAAGTGATTGCGATCGCAAAGCTCTATTAGTTGCTTTGGAATCGGCTTTTGAAAAAAATTCTGTGAAAATCGCAAAAATTTTGGGTATCGAAATATGGCAAAAGTCTGCATAAAAGGGCTCTCCTGGCCAAATGGTTTAACTTTGGCAGGTCCCTGCTGTTCTGTTATGAAACTAGAATATCTTTTGCACATTCTGGAAGTGATTGCGATCGCAAAGCTCTATTAGTTGCTGTGGAATCGACTTTTAAAAATGAGAGGGCGTAAAATTCGACAAAAAAATTTGGCGACGAAATCGAGCACATGCCTTCATAAAAGGGCTCTCCTGGCCAAATGGTTTAACTTTGGCAGGTCCCTCGTGCTTTATCATGAAAGTAGACTTCGTGGGACAGATTCTGGAAGTGATTGCGATCGCAAAGCTCTATTAGTTGCTTTGGAATCGGCTTTTGAAAAAAATTCTGTGAAAATCGCAAAAATTTTGGGTATCGAAATATGGCAAAAGTCTGCATAAAAGGGCTCTCCTGGCCAAATGGTTTAACTTTGGCAGGTCCCTGCTGTTCTGTTATGAAACTAGAATATCTTTTGCACATTCTGGAAGTGATTGCGATCGCAAAGCTCTATTAGTTGCTGTGGAATCGACTTTTAAAAATGAGAGGGCGTAAAATTCGACAAAAAAATTTGGCGACGAAATCGAGCACATGCCTTCATAAAAGGGCTCTCCTGGCCAAATGGTTTAACTTTGGCAGGTCCCTCGTGCTTTATCATGAAAGTAGACTTCGTGGGACAGATTCTGGAAGTGATTGCGATCGCAAAGCTCTATTAGTTGCTTTGGAATCGGCTTTTGAAAAAAATTCTGTGAAAATCGCAAAAATTTTGGGTATCGAAATATGGCAAAAGTCTGCATAAAAGGGCTCTCCTGGCCAAATGGTTTAACTTTGGCAGGTCCCTGCTGTTCTGTTATGAAACTAGAATATCTTTTGCACATTCTGGAAGTGATTGCGATCGCAAAGCTCTATTAGTTGCTGTGGAATCGACTTTTAAAAATGAGAGGGCGTAAAATTCGACAAAAAAATTTGGCGACGAAATCGAGCACATGCCTTCATAAAAGGGCTCTCCTGGCCAAATGGTTTAACTTTGGCAGGTCCCTCGTGCTTTATCATGAAAGTAGACTTCGTGGGACAGATTCTGGAAGTGATTGCGATCGCAAAGCTCTATTAGTTGCTTTGGAATCGGCTTTTGAAAAAAATTCTGTGAAAATCGCAAAAATTTTGGGTATCGAAATATGGCAAAAGTCTGCATAAAAGGGCTCTCCTGGCCAAATGGTTTAACTTTGGCAGGTCCCTGCTGTTCTGTTATGAAACTAGAATATCTTTTGCACATTCTGGAAGTGATTGCGATCGCAAAGCTCTATTAGTTGCTGTGGAATCGACTTTTAAAAATGAGAGGGCGTAAAATTCGACAAAAAAATTTGGCGACGAAATCGAGCACATGCCTTCATAAAAGGGCTCTCCTGGCCAAATGGTTTAACTTTGGCAGGTCCCTCGTGCTTTATCATGAAAGTAGACTTCGTGGGACAGATTCTGGAAGTGATTGCGATCGCAAAGCTCTATTAGTTGCTTTGGAATCGGCTTTTGAAAAAAATTCTGTGAAAATCGCAAAAATTTTGGGTATCGAAATATGGCAAAAGTCTGCATAAAAGGGCTCTCCTGGCCAAATGGTTTAACTTTGGCAGGTCCCTGCTGTTCTGTTATGAAACTAGAATATCTTTTGCACATTCTGGAAGTGATTGCGATCGCAAAGCTCTATTAGTTGCTGTGGAATCGACTTTTAAAAATGAGAGGGCGTAAAATTCGACAAAAAAATTTGGCGACGAAATCGAGCACATGCCTTCATAAAAGGGCTCTCCTGGCCAAATGGTTTAACTTTGGCAGGTCCCTCGTGCTTTATCATGAAAGTAGACTTCGTGGGACAGATTCTGGAAGTGATTGCGATCGCAAAGCTCTATTAGTTGCTTTGGAATCGGCTTTTGAAAAAAATTCTGTGAAAATCGCAAAAATTTTGGGTATCGAAATATGGCAAAAGTCTGCATAAAAGGGCTCTCCTGGCCAAATGGTTTAACTTTGGCAGGTCCCTGCTGTTCTGTTATGAAACTAGAATATCTTTTGCACATTCTGGAAGTGATTGCGATCGCAAAGCTCTATTAGTTGCTGTGGAATCGACTTTTAAAAATGAGAGGGCGTAAAATTCGACAAAAAAATTTGGCGACGAAATCGAGCACATGCCTTCATAAAAGGGCTCTCCTGGCCAAATGGTTTAACTTTGGCAGGTCCCTCGTGCTTTATCATGAAAGTAGACTTCGTGGGACAGATTCTGGAAGTGATTGCGATCGCAAAGCTCTATTAGTTGCTTTGGAATCGGCTTTTGAAAAAAATTCTGTGAAAATCGCAAAAATTTTGGGTATCGAAATATGGCAAAAGTCTGCATAAAAGGGCTCTCCTGGCCAAATGGTTTAACTTTGGCAGGTCCCTGCTGTTCTGTTATGAAACTAGAATATCTTTTGCACATTCTGGAAGTGATTGCGATCGCAAAGCTCTATTAGTTGCTGTGGAATCGACTTTTAAAAATGAGAGGGCGTAAAATTCGACAAAAAAATTTGGCGACGAAATCGAGCACATGCCTTCATAAAAGGGCTCTCCTGGCCAAATGGTTTAACTTTGGCAGGTCCCTCGTGCTTTATCATGAAAGTAGACTTCGTGGGACAGATTCTGGAAGTGATTGCGATCGCAAAGCTCTATTAGTTGCTTTGGAATCGGCTTTTGAAAAAAATTCTGTGAAAATCGCAAAAATTTTGGGTATCGAAATATGGCAAAAGTCTGCATAAAAGGGCTCTCCTGGCCAAATGGTTTAACTTTGGCAGGTCCCTGCTGTTCTGTTATGAAACTAGAATATCTTTTGCACATTCTGGAAGTGATTGCGATCGCAAAGCTCTATTAGTTGCTGTGGAATCGACTTTTAAAAATGAGAGGGCGTAAAATTCGACAAAAAAATTTGGCGACGAAATCGAGCACATGCCTTCATAAAAGGGCTCTCCTGGCCAAATGGTTTAACTTTGGCAGGTCCCTCGTGCTTTATCATGAAAGTAGACTTCGTGGGACAGATTCTGGAAGTGATTGCGATCGCAAAGCTCTATTAGTTGCTTTGGAATCGGCTTTTGAAAAAAATTCTGTGAAAATCGCAAAAATTTTGGGTATCGAAATATGGCAAAAGTCTGCATAAAAGGGCTCTCCTGGCCAAATGGTTTAACTTTGGCAGGTCCCTGCTGTTCTGTTATGAAACTAGAATATCTTTTGCACATTCTGGAAGTGATTGCGATCGCAAAGCTCTATTAGTTGCTGTGGAATCGACTTTTAAAAATGAGAGGGCGTAAAATTCGACAAAAAAATTTGGCGACGAAATCGAGCACATGCCTTCATAAAAGGGCTCTCCTGGCCAAATGGTTTAACTTTGGCAGGTCCCTCGTGCTTTATCATGAAAGTAGACTTCGTGGGACAGATTCTGGAAGTGATTGCGATCGCAAAGCTCTATTAGTTGCTTTGGAATCGGCTTTTGAAAAAAATTCTGTGAAAATCGCAAAAATTTTGGGTATCGAAATATGGCAAAAGTCTGCATAAAAGGGCTCTCCTGGCCAAATGGTTTAACTTTGGCAGGTCCCTGCTGTTCTGTTATGAAACTAGAATATCTTTTGCACATTCTGGAAGTGATTGCGATCGCAAAGCTCTATTAGTTGCTGTGGAATCGACTTTTAAAAATGAGAGGGCGTAAAATTCGACAAAAAAATTTGGCGACGAAATCGAGCACATGCCTTCATAAAAGGGCTCTCCTGGCCAAATGGTTTAACTTTGGCAGGTCCCTCGTGCTTTATCATGAAAGTAGACTTCGTGGGACAGATTCTGGAAGTGATTGCGATCGCAAAGCTCTATTAGTTGCTTTGGAATCGGCTTTTGAAAAAAATTCTGTGAAAATCGCAAAAATTTTGGGTATCGAAATATGGCAAAAGTCTGCATAAAAGGGCTCTCCTGGCCAAATGGTTTAACTTTGGCAGGTCCCTGCTGTTCTGTTATGAAACTAGAATATCTTTTGCACATTCTGGAAGTGATTGCGATCGCAAAGCTCTATTAGTTGCTGTGGAATCGACTTTTAAAAATGAGAGGGCGTAAAATTCGACAAAAAAATTTGGCGACGAAATCGAGCACATGCCTTCATAAAAGGGCTCTCCTGGCCAAATGGTTTAACTTTGGCAGGTCCCTCGTGCTTTATCATGAAAGTAGACTTCGTGGGACAGATTCTGGAAGTGATTGCGATCGCAAAGCTCTATTAGTTGCTTTGGAATCGGCTTTTGAAAAAAATTCTGTGAAAATCGCAAAAATTTTGGGTATCGAAATATGGCAAAAGTCTGCATAAAAGGGCTCTCCTGGCCAAATGGTTTAACTTTGGCAGGTCCCTGCTGTTCTGTTATGAAACTAGAATATCTTTTGCACATTCTGGAAGTGATTGCGATCGCAAAGCTCTATTAGTTGCTGTGGAATCGACTTTTAAAAATGAGAGGGCGTAAAATTCGACAAAAAAATTTGGCGACGAAATCGAGCACATGCCTTCATAAAAGGGCTCTCCTGGCCAAATGGTTTAACTTTGGCAGGTCCCTCGTGCTTTATCATGAAAGTAGACTTCGTGGGACAGATTCTGGAAGTGATTGCGATCGCAAAGCTCTATTAGTTGCTTTGGAATCGGCTTTTGAAAAAAATTCTGTGAAAATCGCAAAAATTTTGGGTATCGAAATATGGCAAAAGTCTGCATAAAAGGGCTCTCCTGGCCAAATGGTTTAACTTTGGCAGGTCCCTGCTGTTCTGTTATGAAACTAGAATATCTTTTGCACATTCTGGAAGTGATTGCGATCGCAAAGCTCTATTAGTTGCTGTGGAATCGACTTTTAAAAATGAGAGGGCGTAAAATTCGACAAAAAAATTTGGCGACGAAATCGAGCACATGCCTTCATAAAAGGGCTCTCCTGGCCAAATGGTTTAACTTTGGCAGGTCCCTCGTGCTTTATCATGAAAGTAGACTTCGTGGGACAGATTCTGGAAGTGATTGCGATCGCAAAGCTCTATTAGTTGCTTTGGAATCGGCTTTTGAAAAAAATTCTGTGAAAATCGCAAAAATTTTGGGTATCGAAATATGGCAAAAGTCTGCATAAAAGGGCTCTCCTGGCCAAATGGTTTAACTTTGGCAGGTCCCTGCTGTTCTGTTATGAAACTAGAATATCTTTTGCACATTCTGGAAGTGATTGCGATCGCAAAGCTCTATTAGTTGCTGTGGAATCGACTTTTAAAAATGAGAGGGCGTAAAATTCGACAAAAAAATTTGGCGACGAAATCGAGCACATGCCTTCATAAAAGGGCTCTCCTGGCCAAATGGTTTAACATTGGCAGGTCCCTCGTGCTTTATCATGAAAGTAGACTTCGTGGGACAGATTCTGGAAGTGATTGCGATCGCAAAGCTCTATTAGTTGCTTTGGAATCGGCTTTTGAAAAAAATTCTGTGAAAATCGCAAAAATTTTGGGTATCGAAATATGGCAAAAGTCTGCATAAAAGGGCTCTCCTGGCCAAATGGTTTAACTTTGGCAGGTCCCTGCTGTTCTGTTATGAAACTAGAATATCTTTTGCACATTCTGGAAGTGATTGCGATCGCAAAGCTCTATTAGTTGCTGTGGAATCGACTTTTAAAAATGAGAGGGCGTAAAATTCGACAAAAAAATTTGGCGACGAAATCGAGCACATGCCTTCATAAAAGGGCTCTCCTGGCCAAATGGTTTAACTTTGGCAGGTCCCTCGTGCTTTATCATGAAAGTAGACTTCGTGGGACAGATTCTGGAAGTGATTGCGATCGCAAAGCTCTATTAGTTGCTTTGGAATCGGCTTTTGAAAAAAATTCTGTGAAAATCGCAAAAATTTTGGGTATCGAAATATGGCAAAAGTCTGCATAAAAGGGCTCTCCTGGCCAAATGGTTTAACTTTGGCAGGTCCCTGCTGTTCTGTTATGAAACTAGAATATCTTTTGCACATTCTGGAAGTGATTGCGATCGCAAAGCTCTATTAGTTGCTGTGGAATCGACTTTTAAAAATGAGAGGGCGTAAAATTCGACAAAAAAATTTGGCGACGAAGAAATCGAGCACATGCCTTCATAAAAGGGCTCTCCTGGCCAAATGGTTTAACTTTGGCAGGTCCCTCGTGCTTTATCATGAAAGTAGACTTCGTGGGACAGATTCTGGAAGTGATTGCGATCGCAAAGCTCTATTAGTTGCTTTGGAATCGGCTTTTGAAAAAAATTCTGTGAAAATCGCAAAAATTTTGGGTATCGAAATATGGCAAAAGTCTGCATAAAAGGGCTCTCCTGGCCAAATGGTTTAACTTTGGCAGGTCCCTGCTGTTCTGTTATGAAACTAGAATATCTTTTGCACATTCTGGAAGTGATTGCGATCGCAAAGCTCTATTAGTTGCTGTGGAATCGACTTTTAAAAATGAGAGGGCGTAAAATTCGACAAAAAAATTTGGCGACGAAATCGAGCACATGCCTTCATAAAAGGGCTCTCCTGGCCAAATGGTTTAACTTTGGCAGGTCCCTCGTGCTTTATCATGAAAGTAGACTTCGTGGGACAGATTCTGGAAGTGATTGCGATCGCAAAGCTCTATTAGTTGCTTTGGAATCGGCTTTTGAAAAAAATTCTGTGAAAATCGCAAAAATTTTGGGTATCGAAATATGGCAAAAGTCTGCATAAAAGGGCTCTCCTGGCCAAATGGTTTAACTTTGGCAGGTCCCTGCTGTTCTGTTATGAAACTAGAATATCTTTTGCACATTCTGGAAGTGATTGCGATCGCAAAGCTCTATTAGTTGCTGTGGAATCGACTTTTAAAAATGAGAGGGCGTAAAATTCGACAAAAAAATTTGGCGACGAAATCGAGCACATGCCTTCATAAAAGGGCTCTCCTGGCCAAATGGTTTAACTTTGGCAGGTCCCTCGTGCTTTATCATGAAAGTAGACTTCGTGGGACAGATTCTGGAAGTGATTGCGATCGCAAAGCTCTATTAGTTGCTTTGGAATCGGCTTTTGAAAAAAATTCTGTGAAAATCGCAAAAATTTTGGGTATCGAAATATGGCAAAAGTCTGCATAAAAGGGCTCTCCTGGCCAAATGGTTTAACTTTGGCAGGTCCCTGCTGTTCTGTTATGAAACTAGAATATCTTTTGCACATTCTGGAAGTGATTGCGATCGCAAAGCTCTATTAGTTGCTGTGGAATCGACTTTTAAAAATGAGAGGGCGTAAAATTCGACAAAAAAATTTGGCGACGAAATCGAGCACATGCCTTCATAAAAGGGCTCTCCTGGCCAAATGGTTTAACTTTGGCAGGTCCCTCGTGCTTTATCATGAAAGTAGACTTCGTGGGACAGATTCTGGAAGTGATTGCGATCGCAAAGCTCTATTAGTTGCTTTGGAATCGGCTTTTGAAAAAAATTCTGTGAAAATCGCAAAAATTTTGGGTATCGAAATATGGCAAAAGTCTGCATAAAAGGGCTCTCCTGGCCAAATGGTTTAACTTTGGCAGGTCCCTGCTGTTCTGTTATGAAACTAGAATATCTTTTGCACATTCTGGAAGTGATTGCGATCGCAAAGCTCTATTAGTTGCTGTGGAATCGACTTTTAAAAATGAGAGGGCGTAAAATTCGACAAAAAAATTTGGCGACGAAATCGAGCACATGCCTTCATAAAAGGGCTCTCCTGGCCAAATGGTTTAACTTTGGCAGGTCCCTCGTGCTTTATCATGAAAGTAGACTTCGTGGGACAGATTCTGGAAGTGATTGCGATCGCAAAGCTCTATTAGTTGCTTTGGAATCGGCTTTTGAAAAAAATTCTGTGAAAATCGCAAAAATTTTGGGTATCGAAATATGGCAAAAGTCTGCATAAAAGGGCTCTCCTGGCCAAATGGTTTAACTTTGGCAGGTCCCTGCTGTTCTGTTATGAAACTAGAATATCTTTTGCACATTCTGGAAGTGATTGCGATCGCAAAGCTCTATTAGTTGCTGTGGAATCGACTTTTAAAAATGAGAGGGCGTAAAATTCGACAAAAAAATTTGGCGACGAAATCGAGCACATGCCTTCATAAAAGGGCTCTCCTGGCCAAATGGTTTAACTTTGGCAGGTCCCTCGTGCTTTATCATGAAAGTAGACTTCGTGGGACAGATTCTGGAAGTGATTGCGATCGCAAAGCTCTATTAGTTGCTTTGGAATCGGCTTTTGAAAAAAATTCTGTGAAAATCGCAAAAATTTTGGGTATCGAAATATGGCAAAAGTCTGCATAAAAGGGCTCTCCTGGCCAAATGGTTTAACTTTGGCAGGTCCCTGCTGTTCTGTTATGAAACTAGAATATCTTTTGCACATTCTGGAAGTGATTGCGATCGCAAAGCTCTATTAGTTGCTGTGGAATCGACTTTTAAAAATGAGAGGGCGTAAAATTCGACAAAAAAATTTGGCGACGAAATCGAGCACATGCCTTCATAAAAGGGCTCTCCTGGCCAAATGGTTTAACTTTGGCAGGTCCCTCGTGCTTTATCATGAAAGTAGACTTCGTGGGACAGATTCTGGAAGTGATTGCGATCGCAAAGCTCTATTAGTTGCTTTGGAATCGGCTTTTGAAAAAAATTCTGTGAAAATCGCAAAAATTTTGGGTATCGAAATATGGCAAAAGTCTGCATAAAAGGGCTCTCCTGGCCAAATGGTTTAACTTTGGCAGGTCCCTGCTGTTCTGTTATGAAACTAGAATATCTTTTGCACATTCTGGAAGTGATTGCGATCGCAAAGCTCTATTAGTTGCTGTGGAATCGACTTTTAAAAATGAGAGGGCGTAAAATTCGACAAAAAAATTTGGCGACGAAATCGAGCACATGCCTTCATAAAAGGGCTCTCCTGGCCAAATGGTTTAACTTTGGCAGGTCCCTCGTGCTTTATCATGAAAGTAGACTTCGTGGGACAGATTCTGGAAGTGATTGCGATCGCAAAGCTCTATTAGTTGCTTTGGAATCGGCTTTTGAAAAAAATTCTGTGAAAATCGCAAAAATTTTGGGTATCGAAATATGGCAAAAGTCTGCATAAAAGGGCTCTCCTGGCCAAATGGTTTAACTTTGGCAGGTCCCTGCTGTTCTGTTATGAAACTAGAATATCTTTTGCACATTCTGGAAGTGATTGCGATCGCAAAGCTCTATTAGTTGCTGTGGAATCGACTTTTAAAAATGAGAGGGCGTAAAATTCGACAAAAAAATTTGGCGACGAAATCGAGCACATGCCTTCATAAAAGGGCTCTCCTGGCCAAATGGTTTAACTTTGGCAGGTCCCTCGTGCTTTATCATGAAAGTAGACTTCGTGGGACAGATTCTGGAAGTGATTGCGATCGCAAAGCTCTATTAGTTGCTTTGGAATCGGCTTTTGAAAAAAATTCTGTGAAAATCGCAAAAATTTTGGGTATCGAAATATGGCAAAAGTCTGCATAAAAGGGCTCTCCTGGCCAAATGGTTTAACTTTGGCAGGTCCCTGCTGTTCTGTTATGAAACTAGAATATCTTTTGCACATTCTGGAAGTGATTGCGATCGCAAAGCTCTATTAGTTGCTGTGGAATCGACTTTTAAAAATGAGAGGGCGTAAAATTCGACAAAAAAATTTGGCGACGAAATCGAGCACATGCCTTCATAAAAGGGCTCTCCTGGCCAAATGGTTTAACTTTGGCAGGTCCCTCGTGCTTTATCATGAAAGTAGACTTCGTGGGACAGATTCTGGAAGTGATTGCGATCGCAAAGCTCTATTAGTTGCTTTGGAATCGGCTTTTGAAAAAAATTCTGTGAAAATCGCAAAAATTTTGGGTATCGAAATATGGCAAAAGTCTGCATAAAAGGGCTCTCCTGGCCAAATGGTTTAACTTTGGCAGGTCCCTGCTGTTCTGTTATGAAACTAGAATATCTTTTGCACATTCTGGAAGTGATTGCGATCGCAAAGCTCTATTAGTTGCTGTGGAATCGACTTTTAAAAATGAGAGGGCGTAAAATTCGACAAAAAAATTTGGCGACGAAATCGAGCACATGCCTTCATAAAAGGGCTCTCCTGGCCAAATGGTTTAACTTTGGCAGGTCCCTCGTGCTTTATCATGAAAGTAGACTTCGTGGGACAGATTCTGGAAGTGATTGCGATCGCAAAGCTCTATTAGTTGCTTTGGAATCGGCTTTTGAAAAAAATTCTGTGAAAATCGCAAAAATTTTGGGTATCGAAATATGGCAAAAGTCTGCATAAAAGGGCTCTCCTGGCCAAATGGTTTAACTTTGGCAGGTCCCTGCTGTTCTGTTATGAAACTAGAATATCTTTTGCACATTCTGGAAGTGATTGCGATCGCAAAGCTCTATTAGTTGCTGTGGAATCGACTTTTAAAAATGAGAGGGCGTAAAATTCGACAAAAAAATTTGGCGACGAAATCGAGCACATGCCTTCATAAAAGGGCTCTCCTGGCCAAATGGTTTAACTTTGGCAGGTCCCTCGTGCTTTATCATGAAAGTAGACTTCGTGGGACAGATTCTGGAAGTGATTGCGATCGCAAAGCTCTATTAGTTGCTTTGGAATCGGCTTTTGAAAAAAATTCTGTGAAAATCGCAAAAATTTTGGGTATCGAAATATGGCAAAAGTCTGCATAAAAGGGCTCTCCTGGCCAAATGGTTTAACTTTGGCAGGTCCCTGCTGTTCTGTTATGAAACTAGAATATCTTTTGCACATTCTGGAAGTGATTGCGATCGCAAAGCTCTATTAGTTGCTGTGGAATCGACTTTTAAAAATGAGAGGGCGTAAAATTCGACAAAAAAATTTGGCGACGAAATCGAGCACATGCCTTCATAAAAGGGCTCTCCTGGCCAAATGGTTTAACTTTGGCAGGTCCCTCGTGCTTTATCATGAAAGTAGACTTCGTGGGACAGATTCTGGAAGTGATTGCGATCGCAAAGCTCTATTAGTTGCTTTGGAATCGGCTTTTGAAAAAAATTCTGTGAAAATCGCAAAAATTTTGGGTATCGAAATATGGCAAAAGTCTGCATAAAAGGGCTCTCCTGGCCAAATGGTTTAACTTTGGCAGGTCCCTGCTGTTCTGTTATGAAACTAGAATATCTTTTGCACATTCTGGAAGTGATTGCGATCGCAAAGCTCTATTAGTTGCTGTGGAATCGACTTTTAAAAATGAGAGGGCGTAAAATTCGACAAAAAAATTTGGCGACGAAATCGAGCACATGCCTTCATAAAAGGGCTCTCCTGGCCAAATGGTTTAACTTTGGCAGGTCCCTCGTGCTTTATCATGAAAGTAGACTTCGTGGGACAGATTCTGGAAGTGATTGCGATCGCAAAGCTCTATTAGTTGCTTTGGAATCGGCTTTTGAAAAAAATTCTGTGAAAATCGCAAAAATTTTGGGTATCGAAATATGGCAAAAGTCTGCATAAAAGGGCTCTCCTGGCCAAATGGTTTAACTTTGGCAGGTCCCTGCTGTTCTGTTATGAAACTAGAATATCTTTTGCACATTCTGGAAGTGATTGCGATCGCAAAGCTCTATTAGTTGCTGTGGAATCGACTTTTAAAAATGAGAGGGCGTAAAATTCGACAAAAAAATTTGGCGACGAAATCGAGCACATGCCTTCATAAAAGGGCTCTCCTGGCCAAATGGTTTAACTTTGGCAGGTCCCTCGTGCTTTATCATGAAAGTAGACTTCGTGGGACAGATTCTGGAAGTGATTGCGATCGCAAAGCTCTATTAGTTGCTTTGGAATCGGCTTTTGAAAAAAATTCTGTGAAAATCGCAAAAATTTTGGGTATCGAAATATGGCAAAAGTCTGCATAAAAGGGCTCTCCTGGCCAAATGGTTTAACTTTGGCAGGTCCCTGCTGTTCTGTTATGAAACTAGAATATCTTTTGCACATTCTGGAAGTGATTGCGATCGCAAAGCTCTATTAGTTGCTGTGGAATCGACTTTTAAAAATGAGAGGGCGTAAAATTCGACAAAAAAATTTGGCGACGAAATCGAGCACATGCCTTCATAAAAGGGCTCTCCTGGCCAAATGGTTTAACTTTGGCAGGTCCCTCGTGCTTTATCATGAAAGTAGACTTCGTGGGACAGATTCTGGAAGTGATTGCGATCGCAAAGCTCTATTAGTTGCTTTGGAATCGGCTTTTGAAAAAAATTCTGTGAAAATCGCAAAAATTTTGGGTATCGAAATATGGCAAAAGTCTGCATAAAAGGGCTCTCCTGGCCAAATGGTTTAACTTTGGCAGGTCCCTGCTGTTCTGTTATGAAACTAGAATATCTTTTGCACATTCTGGAAGTGATTGCGATCGCAAAGCTCTATTAGTTGCTGTGGAATCGACTTTTAAAAATGAGAGGGCGTAAAATTCGACAAAAAAATTTGGCGACGAAATCGAGCACATGCCTTCATAAAAGGGCTCTCCTGGCCAAATGGTTTAACTTTGGCAGGTCCCTCGTGCTTTATCATGAAAGTAGACTTCGTGGGACAGATTCTGGAAGTGATTGCGATCGCAAAGCTCTATTAGTTGCTTTGGAATCGGCTTTTGAAAAAAATTCTGTGAAAATCGCAAAAATTTTGGGTATCGAAATATGGCAAAAGTCTGCATAAAAGGGCTCTCCTGGCCAAATGGTTTAACTTTGGCAGGTCCCTGCTGTTCTGTTATGAAACTAGAATATCTTTTGCACATTCTGGAAGTGATTGCGATCGCAAAGCTCTATTAGTTGCTGTGGAATCGACTTTTAAAAATGAGAGGGCGTAAAATTCGACAAAAAAATTTGGCGACGAAATCGAGCACATGCCTTCATAAAAGGGCTCTCCTGGCCAAATGGTTTAACTTTGGCAGGTCCCTCGTGCTTTATCATGAAAGTAGACTTCGTGGGACAGATTCTGGAAGTGATTGCGATCGCAAAGCTCTATTAGTTGCTTTGGAATCGGCTTTTGAAAAAAATTCTGTGAAAATCGCAAAAATTTTGGGTATCGAAATATGGCAAAAGTCTGCATAAAAGGGCTCTCCTGGCCAAATGGTTTAACTTTGGCAGGTCCCTGCTGTTCTGTTATGAAACTAGAATATCTTTTGCACATTCTGGAAGTGATTGCGATCGCAAAGCTCTATTAGTTGCTGTGGAATCGACTTTTAAAAATGAGAGGGCGTAAAATTCGACAAAAAAATTTGGCGACGAAATCGAGCACATGCCTTCATAAAAGGGCTCTCCTGGCCAAATGGTTTAACTTTGGCAGGTCCCTCGTGCTTTATCATGAAAGTAGACTTCGTGGGACAGATTCTGGAAGTGATTGCGATCGCAAAGCTCTATTAGTTGCTTTGGAATCGGCTTTTGAAAAAAATTCTGTGAAAATCGCAAAAATTTTGGGTATCGAAATATGGCAAAAGTCTGCATAAAAGGGCTCTCCTGGCCAAATGGTTTAACTTTGGCAGGTCCCTGCTGTTCTGTTATGAAACTAGAATATCTTTTGCACATTCTGGAAGTGATTGCGATCGCAAAGCTCTATTAGTTGCTGTGGAATCGACTTTTAAAAATGAGAGGGCGTAAAATTCGACAAAAAAATTTGGCGACGAAATCGAGCACATGCCTTCATAAAAGGGCTCTCCTGGCCAAATGGTTTAACTTTGGCAGGTCCCTCGTGCTTTATCATGAAAGTAGACTTCGTGGGACAGATTCTGGAAGTGATTGCGATCGCAAAGCTCTATTAGTTGCTTTGGAATCGGCTTTTGAAAAAAATTCTGTGAAAATCGCAAAAATTTTGGGTATCGAAATATGGCAAAAGTCTGCATAAAAGGGCTCTCCTGGCCAAATGGTTTAACTTTGGCAGGTCCCTGCTGTTCTGTTATGAAACTAGAATATCTTTTGCACATTCTGGAAGTGATTGCGATCGCAAAGCTCTATTAGTTGCTGTGGAATCGACTTTTAAAAATGAGAGGGCGTAAAATTCGACAAAAAAATTTGGCGACGAAATCGAGCACATGCCTTCATAAAAGGGCTCTCCTGGCCAAATGGTTTAACTTTGGCAGGTCCCTCGTGCTTTATCATGAAAGTAGACTTCGTGGGACAGATTCTGGAAGTGATTGCGATCGCAAAGCTCTATTAGTTGCTTTGGAATCGGCTTTTGAAAAAAATTCTGTGAAAATCGCAAAAATTTTGGGTATCGAAATATGGCAAAAGTCTGCATAAAAGGGCTCTCCTGGCCAAATGGTTTAACTTTGGCAGGTCCCTGCTGTTCTGTTATGAAACTAGAATATCTTTTGCACATTCTGGAAGTGATTGCGATCGCAAAGCTCTATTAGTTGCTGTGGAATCGACTTTTAAAAATGAGAGGGCGTAAAATTCGACAAAAAAATTTGGCGACGAAATCGAGCACATGCCTTCATAAAAGGGCTCTCCTGGCCAAATGGTTTAACTTTGGCAGGTCCCTCGTGCTTTATCATGAAAGTAGACTTCGTGGGACAGATTCTGGAAGTGATTGCGATCGCAAAGCTCTATTAGTTGCTTTGGAATCGGCTTTTGAAAAAAATTCTGTGAAAATCGCAAAAATTTTGGGTATCGAAATATGGCAAAAGTCTGCATAAAAGGGCTCTCCTGGCCAAATGGTTTAACTTTGGCAGGTCCCTGCTGTTCTGTTATGAAACTAGAATATCTTTTGCACATTCTGGAAGTGATTGCGATCGCAAAGCTCTATTAGTTGCTGTGGAATCGACTTTTAAAAATGAGAGGGCGTAAAATTCGACAAAAAAATTTGGCGACGAAATCGAGCACATGCCTTCATAAAAGGGCTCTCCTGGCCAAATGGTTTAACTTTGGCAGGTCCCTCGTGCTTTATCATGAAAGTAGACTTCGTGGGACAGATTCTGGAAGTGATTGCGATCGCAAAGCTCTATTAGTTGCTTTGGAATCGGCTTTTGAAAAAAATTCTGTGAAAATCGCAAAAATTTTGGGTATCGAAATATGGCAAAAGTCTGCATAAAAGGGCTCTCCTGGCCAAATGGTTTAACTTTGGCAGGTCCCTGCTGTTCTGTTATGAAACTAGAATATCTTTTGCACATTCTGGAAGTGATTGCGATCGCAAAGCTCTATTAGTTGCTGTGGAATCGACTTTTAAAAATGAGAGGGCGTAAAATTCGACAAAAAAATTTGGCGACGAAATCGAGCACATGCCTTCATAAAAGGGCTCTCCTGGCCAAATGGTTTAACTTTGGCAGGTCCCTCGTGCTTTATCATGAAAGTAGACTTCGTGGGACAGATTCTGGAAGTGATTGCGATCGCAAAGCTCTATTAGTTGCTTTGGAATCGGCTTTTGAAAAAAATTCTGTGAAAATCGCAAAAATTTTGGGTATCGAAATATGGCAAAAGTCTGCATAAAAGGGCTCTCCTGGCCAAATGGTTTAACTTTGGCAGGTCCCTGCTGTTCTGTTATGAAACTAGAATATCTTTTGCACATTCTGGAAGTGATTGCGATCGCAAAGCTCTATTAGTTGCTGTGGAATCGACTTTTAAAAATGAGAGGGCGTAAAATTCGACAAAAAAATTTGGCGACGAAATCGAGCACATGCCTTCATAAAAGGGCTCTCCTGGCCAAATGGTTTAACTTTGGCAGGTCCCTCGTGCTTTATCATGAAAGTAGACTTCGTGGGACAGATTCTGGAAGTGATTGCGATCGCAAAGCTCTATTAGTTGCTTTGGAATCGGCTTTTGAAAAAAATTCTGTGAAAATCGCAAAAATTTTGGGTATCGAAATATGGCAAAAGTCTGCATAAAAGGGCTCTCCTGGCCAAATGGTTTAACTTTGGCAGGTCCCTGCTGTTCTGTTATGAAACTAGAATATCTTTTGCACATTCTGGAAGTGATTGCGATCGCAAAGCTCTATTAGTTGCTGTGGAATCGACTTTTAAAAATGAGAGGGCGTAAAATTCGACAAAAAAATTTGGCGACGAAATCGAGCACATGCCTTCATAAAAGGGCTCTCCTGGCCAAATGGTTTAACTTTGGCAGGTCCCTCGTGCTTTATCATGAAAGTAGACTTCGTGGGACAGATTCTGGAAGTGATTGCGATCGCAAAGCTCTATTAGTTGCTTTGGAATCGGCTTTTGAAAAAAATTCTGTGAAAATCGCAAAAATTTTGGGTATCGAAATATGGCAAAAGTCTGCATAAAAGGGCTCTCCTGGCCAAATGGTTTAACTTTGGCAGGTCCCTGCTGTTCTGTTATGAAACTAGAATATCTTTTGCACATTCTGGAAGTGATTGCGATCGCAAAGCTCTATTAGTTGCTGTGGAATCGACTTTTAAAAATGAGAGGGCGTAAAATTCGACAAAAAAATTTGGCGACGAAATCGAGCACATGCCTTCATAAAAGGGCTCTCCTGGCCAAATGGTTTAACTTTGGCAGGTCCCTCGTGCTTTATCATGAAAGTAGACTTCGTGGGACAGATTCTGGAAGTGATTGCGATCGCAAAGCTCTATTAGTTGCTTTGGAATCGGCTTTTGAAAAAAATTCTGTGAAAATCGCAAAAATTTTGGGTATCGAAATATGGCAAAAGTCTGCATAAAAGGGCTCTCCTGGCCAAATGGTTTAACTTTGGCAGGTCCCTGCTGTTCTGTTATGAAACTAGAATATCTTTTGCACATTCTGGAAGTGATTGCGATCGCAAAGCTCTATTAGTTGCTGTGGAATCGACTTTTAAAAATGAGAGGGCGTAAAATTCGACAAAAAAATTTGGCGACGAAATCGAGCACATGCCTTCATAAAAGGGCTCTCCTGGCCAAATGGTTTAACTTTGGCAGGTCCCTCGTGCTTTATCATGAAAGTAGACTTCGTGGGACAGATTCTGGAAGTGATTGCGATCGCAAAGCTCTATTAGTTGCTTTGGAATCGGCTTTTGAAAAAAATTCTGTGAAAATCGCAAAAATTTTGGGTATCGAAATATGGCAAAAGTCTGCATAAAAGGGCTCTCCTGGCCAAATGGTTTAACTTTGGCAGGTCCCTGCTGTTCTGTTATGAAACTAGAATATCTTTTGCACATTCTGGAAGTGATTGCGATCGCAAAGCTCTATTAGTTGCTGTGGAATCGACTTTTAAAAATGAGAGGGCGTAAAATTCGACAAAAAAATTTGGCGACGAAATCGAGCACATGCCTTCATAAAAGGGCTCTCCTGGCCAAATGGTTTAACTTTGGCAGGTCCCTCGTGCTTTATCATGAAAGTAGACTTCGTGGGACAGATTCTGGAAGTGATTGCGATCGCAAAGCTCTATTAGTTGCTTTGGAATCGGCTTTTGAAAAAAATTCTGTGAAAATCGCAAAAATTTTGGGTATCGAAATATGGCAAAAGTCTGCATAAAAGGGCTCTCCTGGCCAAATGGTTTAACTTTGGCAGGTCCCTGCTGTTCTGTTATGAAACTAGAATATCTTTTGCACATTCTGGAAGTGATTGCGATCGCAAAGCTCTATTAGTTGCTGTGGAATCGACTTTTAAAAATGAGAGGGCGTAAAATTCGACAAAAAAATTTGGCGACGAAATCGAGCACATGCCTTCATAAAAGGGCTCTCCTGGCCAAATGGTTTAACTTTGGCAGGTCCCTCGTGCTTTATCATGAAAGTAGACTTCGTGGGACAGATTCTGGAAGTGATTGCGATCGCAAAGCTCTATTAGTTGCTTTGGAATCGGCTTTTGAAAAAAATTCTGTGAAAATCGCAAAAATTTTGGGTATCGAAATATGGCAAAAGTCTGCATAAAAGGGCTCTCCTGGCCAAATGGTTTAACTTTGGCAGGTCCCTGCTGTTCTGTTATGAAACTAGAATATCTTTTGCACATTCTGGAAGTGATTGCGATCGCAAAGCTCTATTAGTTGCTGTGGAATCGACTTTTAAAAATGAGAGGGCGTAAAATTCGACAAAAAAATTTGGCGACGAAATCGAGCACATGCCTTCATAAAAGGGCTCTCCTGGCCAAATGGTTTAACTTTGGCAGGTCCCTCGTGCTTTATCATGAAAGTAGACTTCGTGGGACAGATTCTGGAAGTGATTGCGATCGCAAAGCTCTATTAGTTGCTTTGGAATCGGCTTTTGAAAAAAATTCTGTGAAAATCGCAAAAATTTTGGGTATCGAAATATGGCAAAAGTCTGCATAAAAGGGCTCTCCTGGCCAAATGGTTTAACTTTGGCAGGTCCCTGCTGTTCTGTTATGAAACTAGAATATCTTTTGCACATTCTGGAAGTGATTGCGATCGCAAAGCTCTATTAGTTGCTGTGGAATCGACTTTTAAAAATGAGAGGGCGTAAAATTCGACAAAAAAATTTGGCGACGAAATCGAGCACATGCCTTCATAAAAGGGCTCTCCTGGCCAAATGGTTTAACTTTGGCAGGTCCCTCGTGCTTTATCATGAAAGTAGACTTCGTGGGACAGATTCTGGAAGTGATTGCGATCGCAAAGCTCTATTAGTTGCTTTGGAATCGGCTTTTGAAAAAAATTCTGTGAAAATCGCAAAAATTTTGGGTATCGAAATATGGCAAAAGTCTGCATAAAAGGGCTCTCCTGGCCAAATGGTTTAACTTTGGCAGGTCCCTGCTGTTCTGTTATGAAACTAGAATATCTTTTGCACATTCTGGAAGTGATTGCGATCGCAAAGCTCTATTAGTTGCTGTGGAATCGACTTTTAAAAATGAGAGGGCGTAAAATTCGACAAAAAAATTTGGCGACGAAATCGAGCACATGCCTTCATAAAAGGGCTCTCCTGGCCAAATGGTTTAACTTTGGCAGGTCCCTCGTGCTTTATCATGAAAGTAGACTTCGTGGGACAGATTCTGGAAGTGATTGCGATCGCAAAGCTCTATTAGTTGCTTTGGAATCGGCTTTTGAAAAAAATTCTGTGAAAATCGCAAAAATTTTGGGTATCGAAATATGGCAAAAGTCTGCATAAAAGGGCTCTCCTGGCCAAATGGTTTAACTTTGGCAGGTCCCTGCTGTTCTGTTATGAAACTAGAATATCTTTTGCACATTCTGGAAGTGATTGCGATCGCAAAGCTCTATTAGTTGCTGTGGAATCGACTTTTAAAAATGAGAGGGCGTAAAATTCGACAAAAAAATTTGGCGACGAAATCGAGCACATGCCTTCATAAAAGGGCTCTCCTGGCCAAATGGTTTAACTTTGGCAGGTCCCTCGTGCTTTATCATGAAAGTAGACTTCGTGGGACAGATTCTGGAAGTGATTGCGATCGCAAAGCTCTATTAGTTGCTTTGGAATCGCTTTTTGGCAGGTCCCTGCTGTTCTGTTATGAAACTAGAATATCTTTTGCACATTCTGGAAGTGATTGCGATCGCAAAGCTCTATTAGTTGCTGTGGAATCGACTTTTAAAAATGAGAGGGCGTAAAATTCGACAAAAAAATTTGGCGACGAAATCGAGCACATGCCTTCATAAAAGGGCTCTCCTGGCCAAATGGTTTAACTTTGGCAGGTCCCTCGTGCTTTATCATGAAAGTAGACTTCGTGGGACAGATTCTGGAAGTGATTGCGATCGCAAAGCTCTATTAGTTGCTTAACTTTGGCAGGTCCCTCGTGCTTTATCATGAAAGTAGACTTCGTGGGACAGATTCTGGAAGTGATTGCGATCGCAAAGCTCTATTAGTTGCTTTGGAATCGGCTTTTGAAAAAAATTCTGTGAAAATCGCAAAAATTTTGGGTATCGAAATATGGCAAAAGTCTGCATAAAAGGGCTCTCCTGGCCAAATGGTTTAACTTTGGCAGGTCCCTGCTGTTCTGTTATGAAACTAGAATATCTTTTGCACATTCTGGAAGTGATTGCGATCGCAAAGCTCTATTAGTTGCTGTGGAATCGACTTTTAAAAATGAGAGGGCGTAAAATTCGACAAAAAAATTTGGCGACGAAATCGAGCACATGCCTTCATAAAAGGGCTCTCCTGGCCAAATGGTTTAACTTTGGCAGGTCCCTCGTGCTTTATCATGAAAGTAGACTTCGTGGGACAGATTCTGGAAGTGATTGCGATCGCAAAGCTCTATTAGTTGCTTTGGAATCGGCTTTTGAAAAAAATTCTGTGAAAATCGCAAAATTTTGGGTATCGAAATATGCAAAAGTCTGCATAAAAGGGCTCTCCTGGCCAAATGGTTTAACTTTGGCAGGTCCTGCTGTT
>CAWVNO010002813.1:0-77745 GCA_963930645.1 Salticus scenicus | reverse complement strand
GTTTCACATGCCCATCTTTAAACGACGATTCCCAAGCAACTAAAAGAGTCTAACTATCGCAATAACTTTCAGAATCTGCGGAATATATTCTAGTTTCATAATAACATCACCGGAGATTTTGCACGGTGAAACTTTAGGCCCGGGGGGCGTTTTTACGCGGACTTTCGGCAGCCGTCCTGCGCTCTCAAAATTTTTTTCGCAGTTTCACATGCCCATCTTTAAACGACGATTCCCAAGCAACTAAAAGAGTCTAACTATCGCAATAACTTTCAGAATCTGCGGAATATATTCTAGTTTCATAATAACATCACCGGAGATTTTGCACGGTGAAACTTTAGGCCCGGGGGGCGTTTTTACGCGGACTTTCGGCAGCCGTCCTGCGCTCTCAAAATTTTTTTCGCAGTTTCACATGCCCATCTTTAAACGACGATTCCCAAGCAACTAAAAGAGTCTAACTATCGCAATAACTTTCAGAATCTGCGGAATATATTCTAGTTTCATAATAACATCACCGGAGATTTTGCACGGTGAAACTTTAGGCCCGGGGGGCGTTTTTACGCGGACTTTCGGCAGCCGTCCTGCGCTCTCAAAATTTTTTTCGCAGTTTCACATGCCCATCTTTAAACGACGATTCCCAAGCAACTAAAAGAGTCTAACTATCGCAATAACTTTCAGAATGTGCGGAATATATTCTAGTTTCATAATAACATCACCGGAGATTTTGCACGGTGAAACTTTAGGCCCGGGGGGCGTTTTTACGCGGACTTTCGGCAGCCGTCCTGCGCTCTCAAAATTTTTTCGCAGTTTCACATGCCCATCTTTAAACGACGATTCCCAAGCAACTAAAAGAGTCTAACTATCGCAATAACTTTCAGAATCTGCGGAATATATTCTAGTTTCATAATAACATCACCGGAGATTTTGCACGGTGAAACTTTAGGCCCGGGGGGCGTTTTTACGCGGACTTTCGGCAGCCGTCCTCCGCTCTCAAAATTTTTTTCGCAGTTTCACATGCCCATCTTCAAACGACGATTCCCAAGCAACTAAAAGAGTCTAACTATCGCAATAACTTTCAGAATCTGCGGAATATATTCTAGTTTCATAATAACATCACCGGAGATTTTGCACGGTGAAACTTTAGGCCCGGGGGGCGTTTTTACGCGGACTTTCGGCAGCCGTCCTGCGCTCTCAAAATTTTTTTCGCAGTTTCACATGCCCATCTTTAAACGACGATTCCCAAGCAACTAAAAGAGTCTAACTATCGCAATAACTTTCAGAATCTGCGGAATATATTCTAGTTTCATAATAACATCACCGGAGATTTTGCACGGTGAAACTTTAGGCCCGGGGGGCGTTTTTACGCGGACTTTCGGCAGCCGTCCTCCGCTCTCAAAATTTTTTTCGCAGTTTCACATGCCCATCTTCAAACGACGATTCCCAAGCAACTAAAAGAGTCTAACTATCGCAATAACTTTCAGAATCTGCGGAATATATTCTAGTTTCATAATAACATCACCGGAGATTTTGCACGGTGAAACTTTAGGCCCGGGGGGCGTTTTTACGCGGACTTTCGGCAGCCGTCCTGCGCTCTCAAAATTTTTTTCGCAGTTTCACATGCCCATCTTTAAACGACGATTCCCAAGCAACTAAAAGAGTCTAACTATCGCAATAACTTTCAGAATCTGCGGAATATATTCTAGTTTCATAATAACATCACCGGAGATTTTGCACGGTGAAACTTTAGGCCCGGGGGGCATTTTTACGCGGACTTTCGGCAGCCGTCCTGCGCTCTCAAAATTTTTTTCGCAGTTTCACATGCCCATCTTTAAACGACGATTCCCAAGCAACTAAAAGAGTCTAACTATCGCAATAACTTTCAGAATCTGCGGAATATATTCTAGTTTCATAATAACATCACCGGAGATTTTGCACGGTGAAACTTTAGGCCCGGGGGGCGTTTTTACGCGGACTTTCGGCAGCCGTCCTCCGCTCTCAAAATTTTTTTCGCAGTTTCACATGCCCATCTTCAAACGACGATTCCCAAGCAACTAAAAGAGTCTAACTATCGCAATAACTTTCAGAATCTGCGGAATATATTCTAGTTTCATAATAACATCACCGGAGATTTTGCACGGTGAAACTTTAGGCCCGGGGGGCGTTTTTACGCGGACTTTCGGCAGCCGTCCTGCGCTCTCAAAATTTTTTTCGCAGTTTCACATGCCCATCTTTAAACGACGATTCCCAAGCAACTAAAAGAGTCTAACTATCGCAATAACTTTCAGAATCTGCGGAATATATTCTAGTTTCATAATAACATCACCGGAGATTTTGCACGGTGAAACTTTAGGCCCGGGGGGCGTTTTTACGCGGACTTTCGGCAGCCGTCCTGCGCTCTCAAAATTTTTTTCGCAGTTTCACATGCCCATCTTTAAACGACGATTCCCAAGCAACTAAAAGAGTCTAACTATCGCAATAACTTTCAGAATCTGCGGAATATATTCTAGTTTCATAATAACATCACCGGAGATTTTGCACGGTGAAACTTTAGGCCCGGGGGGCGTTTTTACGCGGACTTTCGGCAGCCGTCCTGCGCTCTCAAAATTTTTTTCGCAGTTTCACATGCCCATCTTTAAACGACGATTCCCAAGCAACTAAAAGAGTCTAACTATCGCAATAACTTTCAGAATCTGCGGAATATATTCTAGTTTCATAATAACATCACCGGAGATTTTGCACGGTGAAACTTTAGGCCCGGGGGGCGTTTTTACGCGGACTTTCGGCAGCCGTCCTCCGCTCTCAAAATTTTTTTCGCAGTTTCACATGCCCATCTTCAAACGACGATTCCCAAGCAACTAAAAGAGTCTAACTATCGCAATAACTTTCAGAATCTGCGGAATATATTCTAGTTTCATAATAACATCACCGGAGATTTTGCACGGTGAAACTTTAGGCCCGGGGGGCGTTTTTACGCGGACTTTCGGCAGCCGTCCTGCGCTCTCAAAATTTTTTTCGCAGTTTCACATGCCCATCTTTAAACGACGATTCCCAAGCAACTAAAAGAGTCTAACTATCGCAATAACTTTCAGAATCTGCGGAATATATTCTAGTTTCATAATAACATCACCGGAGATTTTGCACGGTGAAACTTTAGGCCCGGGGGGCGTTTTTACGCGGACTTTCGGCAGCCGTCCTGCGCTCTCAAAATTTTTTTCGCAGTTTCACATGCCCATCTTCAAACGACGATTCCCAAGCAACTAAAAGAGTCTAACTATCGCAATAACTTTCAGAATCTGCGGAATATATTCTAGTTTCATAATAACATCACCGGAGATTTTGCACGGTGAAACTTTAGGCCCGGGGGGCGTTTTTACGCGGACTTTCGGCAGCCGTCCTGCGCTCTCAAAATTTTTTTCGCAGTTTCACATGCCCATCTTTAAACGACGATTCCCAAGCAACTAAAAGAGTCTAACTATCGCAATAACTTTCAGAATCTGCGGAATATATTCTAGTTTCATAATAACATCACCGGAGATTTTGCACGGTGAAACTTTAGGCCCGGGGGGCGTTTTTACGCGGACTTTCGGCAGCCGTCCTGCGCTCTCAAAATTTTTTTCGCAGTTTCACATGCCCATCTTTAAACGACGATTCCCAAGCAACTAAAAGAGTCTAACTATCGCAATAACTTTCAGAATCTGCGGAATATATTCTAGTTTCATAATAACATCACCGGAGATTTTGCACGGTGAAACTTTAGGCCCGGGGGGCGTTTTTACGCGGACTTTCGGCAGCCGTCCTGCGCTCTCAAAATTTTTTTCGCAGTTTCACATGCCCATCTTTAAACGACGATTCCCAAGCAACTAAAAGAGTCTAACTATCGCAATAACTTTCAGAATCTGCGGAATATATTCTAGTTTCATAATAACATCACCGGAGATTTTGCACGGTGAAACTTTAGGCCCGGGGGGCGTTTTTACGCGGACTTTCGGCAGCCGTCCTCCGCTCTCAAAATTTTTTTCGCAGTTTCACATGCCCATCTTCAAACGACGATTCCCAAGCAACTAAAAGAGTCTAACTATCGCAATAACTTTCAGAATCTGCGGAATATATTCTAGTTTCATAATAACATCACCGGAGATTTTGCACGGTGAAACTTTAGGCCCGGGGGGCGTTTTTACGCGGACTTTCGGCAGCCGTCCTGCGCTCTCAAAATTTTTTTCGCAGTTTCACATGCCCATCTTTAAACGACGATTCCCAAGCAACTAAAAGAGTCTAACTATCGCAATAACTTTCAGAATCTGCGGAATATATTCTAGTTTCATAATAACATCACCGGAGATTTTGCACGGTGAAACTTTAGGCCCGGGGGGCGTTTTTACGCGGACTTTCGGCAGCCGTCCTCCGCTCTCAAAATTTTTTTCGCAGTTTCACATGCCCATCTTCAAACGACGATTCCCAAGCAACTAAAAGAGTCTAACTATCGCAATAACTTTCAGAATCTGCGGAATATATTCTAGTTTCATAATAACATCACCGGAGATTTTGCACGGTGAAACTTTAGGCCCGGGGGGCGTTTTTACGCGGACTTTCGGCAGCCGTCCTGCGCTCTCAAAATTTTTTTCGCAGTTTCACATGCCCATCTTTAAACGACGATTCCCAAGCAACTAAAAGAGTCTAACTATCGCAATAACTTTCAGAATCTGCGGAATATATTCTAGTTTCATAAAAACATCACCGGAGATTTTGCACGGTGAAACTTTAGGCCCGGGGGGCGTTTTTACGCGGACTTTCGGCAGCCGTCCTGCGCTCTCAAAATTTTTTTCGCAGTTTCACATGCCCATCTTTAAACGACGATTCCCAAGCAACTAAAAGAGTCTAACTATCGCAATAACTTTCAGAATCTGCGGAATATATTCTAGTTTCATAATAACATCACCGGAGATTTTGCACGGTGAAACTTTAGGCCCGGGGGGCGTTTTTACGCGGACTTTCGGCAGCCGTCCTCCGCTCTCAAAATTTTTTTCGCAGTTTCACATGCCCATCTTCAAACGACGATTCCCAAGCAACTAAAAGAGTCTAACTATCGCAATAACTTTCAGAATCTGCGGAATATATTCTAGTTTCATAATAACATCACCGGAGATTTTGCACGGTGAAACTTTAGGCCCGGGGGGCGTTTTTACGCGGACTTTCGGCAGCCGTCCTGCGCTCTCAAAATTTTTTTCGCAGTTTCACATGCCCATCTTTAAACGACGATTCCCAAGCAACTAAAAGAGTCTAACTATCGCAATAACTTTCAGAATCTGCGGAATATATTCTAGTTTCATAATAACATCACCGGAGATTTTGCACGGTGAAACTTTAGGCCCGGGGGGCGTTTTTACGCGGACTTTCGGCAGCCGTCCTCCGCTCTCAAAATTTTTTTCGCAGTTTCACATGCCCATCTTCAAACGACGATTCCCAAGCAACTAAAAGAGTCTAACTATCGCAATAACTTTCAGAATCTGCGGAATATATTCTAGTTTCATAATAACATCACCGGAGATTTTGCACGGTGAAACTTTAGGCCCGGGGGGCGTTTTTACGCGGACTTTCGGCAGCCGTCCTGCGCTCTCAAAATTTTTTTCGCAGTTTCACATGCCCATCTTTAAACGACGATTCCCAAGCAACTAAAAGAGTCTAACTATCGCAATAACTTTCAGAATCTGCGGAATATATTCTAGTTTCATAATAACATCACCGGAGATTTTGCACGGTGAAACTTTAGGCCCGGGGGGCGTTTTTACGCGGACTTTCGGCAGCCGTCCTGCGCTCTCAAAATTTTTTTCGCAGTTTCACATGCCCATCTTTAAACGACGATTCCCAAGCAACTAAAAGAGTCTAACTATCGCAATAACTTTCAGAATCTGCGGAATATATTCTAGTTTCATAATAACATCACCGGAGATTTTGCACGGTGAAACTTTAGGCCCGGGGGGCGTTTTTACGCGGACTTTCGGCAGCCGTCCTCCGCTCTCAAAATTTTTTTCGCAGTTTCACATGCCCATCTTCAAACGACGATTCCCAAGCAACTAAAAGAGTCTAACTATCGCAATAACTTTCAGAATCTGCGGAATATATTCTAGTTTCATAATAACATCACCGGAGATTTTGCACGGTGAAACTTTAGGCCCGGGGGGCGTTTTTACGCGGACTTTCGGCAGCCGTCCTGCGCTCTCAAAATTTTTTTCGCAGTTTCACATGCCCATCTTTAAACGACGATTCCCAAGCAACTAAAAGAGTCTAACTATCGCAATAACTTTCAGAATCTGCGGAATATATTCTAGTTTCATAATAACATCACCGGAGATTTTGCACGGTGAAACTTTAGGCCCGGGGGGCGTTTTTACGCGGACTTTCGGCAGCCGTCCTGCGCTCTCAAAATTTTTTTCGCAGTTTCACATGCCCATCTTTAAACGACGATTCCCAAGCAACTAAAAGAGTCTATCTATCGCAATAACTTTCAGAATCTGCGGAATATATTCTAGTTTCATAATAACATCACCGGAGATTTTGCACGGTGAAACTTTAGGCCCGGGGGGCGTTTTTACGCGGACTTTCGGCAGCCGTCCTCCGCTCTCAAAATTTTTTTCGCAGTTTCACATGCCCATCTTCAAACGACGATTCCCAAGCAACTAAAAGAGTCTAACTATCGCAATAACTTTCAGAATCTGCGGAATATATTCTAGTTTCATAATAACATCACCGGAGATTTTGCACGGTGAAACTTTAGGCCCGGGGGGCGTTTTTACGCGGACTTTCGGCAGCCGTCCTGCGCTCTCAAAATTTTTTTCGCAGTTTCACATGCCCATCTTTAAACGACGATTCCCAAGCAACTAAAAGAGTCTAACTATCGCAATAACTTTCAGAATCTGCGGAATATATTCTAGTTTCATAATAACATCACCGGAGATTTTGCACGGTGAAACTTTAGGCCCGGGGGGCGTTTTTACGCGGACTTTCGGCAGCCGTCCTGCGCTCTCAAAATTTTTTTCGCAGTTTCACATGCCCATCTTTAAACGACGATTCCCAAGCAACTAAAAGAGTCTAACTATCGCAATAACTTTCAGAATCTGCGGAATATATTCTAGTTTCATAATAACATCACCGGAGATTTTGCACGGTGAAACTTTAGGCCCGGGGGGCGTTTTTACGCGGACTTTCGGCAGCCGTCCTGCGCTCTCAAAATTTTTTTCGCAGTTTCACATGCCCTTCTTTAAACGACGATTCCCAAGCAACTAAAAGAGTCTAACTATCGCAATAACTTTCAGAATCTGCGGAATATATTCTAGTTTCATAATAACATCACCGGAGATTTTGCACGGTGAAACTTTAGGCCCGGGGGGCGTTTTTACGCGGACTTTCGGCAGCCGTCCTCCGCTCTCAAAATTTTTTTCGCAGTTTCACATGCCCATCTTCAAACGACGATTCCCAAGCAACTAAAAGAGTCTAACTATCGCAATAACTTTCAGAATCTGCGGAATATATTCTAGTTTCATAATAACATCACCGGAGATTTTGCACGGTGAAACTTTAGGCCCGGGGGGCGTTTTTACGCGGACTTTCGGCAGCCGTCCTGCGCTCTCAAAATTTTTTTCGCAGTTTCACATGCCCATCTTTAAACGACGATTCCCAAGCAACTAAAAGAGTCTAACTATCGCAATAACTTTCAGAATCTGCGGAATATATTCTAGTTTCATAATAACATCACCGGAGATTTTGCACGGTGAAACTTTAGGCCCGGGGGGCGTTTTTACGCGGACTTTCGGCAGCCGTCCTCCGCTCTCAAAATTTTTTTCGCAGTTTCACATGCCCATCTTCAAACGACGATTCCCAAGCAACTAAAAGAGTCTAACTATCGCAATAACTTTCAGAATCTGCGGAATATATTCTAGTTTCATAATAACATCACCGGAGATTTTGCACGGTGAAACTTTAGGCCCGGGGGGCGTTTTTACGCGGACTTTCGGCAGCCGTCCTGCGCTCTCAAAATTTTTTTCGCAGTTTCACATGCCCATCTTTAAACGACGATTCCCAAGCAACTAAAAGAGTCTAACTATCGCAATAACTTTCAGAATCTGCGGAATATATTCTAGTTTCATAATAACATCACCGGAGATTTTGCACGGTGAAACTTTAGGCCCGGGGGGCGTTTTTACGCGGACTTTCGGCAGCCGTCCTGCGCTCTCAAAATTTTTTTCGCAGTTTCACATGCCCATCTTTAAACGACGATTCCCAAGCAACTAAAAGAGTCTAACTATCGCAATAACTTTCAGAATCTGCGGAATATATTCTAGTTTCATAATAACATCACCGGAGATTTTGCACGGTGATACTTTAGGCCCGGGGGGCGTTTTTACGCGGACTTTCGGCAGCCGTCCTCCGCTCTCAAAATTTTTTTCGCAGTTTCACATGCCCATCTTCAAACGACGATTCCCAAGCAACTAAAAGAGTCTAACTATCGCAATAACTTTCAGAATCTGCGGAATATATTCTAGTTTCATAATAACATCACCGGAGATTTTGCACGGTGAAACTTTAGGCCCGGGGGGCGTTTTTACGCGGACTTTCGGCAGCCGTCCTGCGCTCTCAAAATTTTTTTCGCAGTTTCACATGCCCATCTTTAAACGACGATTCCCAAGCAACTAAAAGAGTCTAACTATCGCAATAACTTTCAGAATCTGCGGAATATATTCTAGTTTCATAATAACATCACCGGAGATTTTGCACGGTGAAACTTTAGGCCCGGGGGGCGTTTTTACGCGGACTTTCGGCAGCCGTCCTCCGCTCTCAAAATTTTTTTCGCAGTTTCACATGCCCATCTTCAAACGACGATTCCCAAGCAACTAAAAGAGTCTAACTATCGCAATAACTTTCAGAATCTGCGGAATATATTCTAGTTTCATAATAACATCACCGGAGATTTTGCACGGTGAAACTTTAGGCCCGGGGGGCGTTTTTACGCGGACTTTCGGCAGCCGTCCTGCGCTCTCAAAATTTTTTTCGCAGTTTCACATGCCCATCTTTAAACGACGATTCCCAAGCAACTAAAAGAGTCTAACTATCGCAATAACTTTCAGAATCTGCGGAATATATTCTAGTTTCATAATAACATCACCGGAGATTTTGCACGGTGAAACTTTAGGCCCGGGGGGCGTTTTTACGCGGACTTTCGGCAGCCGTCCTCCGCTCTCAAAATTTTTTTCGCAGTTTCACATGCCCATCTTCAAACGACGATTCCCAAGCAACTAAAAGAGTCTAACTATCGCAATAACTTTCAGAATCTGCGGAATATATTCTAGTTTCATAATAACATCACCGGAGATTTTGCACGGTGAAACTTTAGGCCCGGGGGGCGTTTTTACGCGGACTTTCGGCAGCCGTCCTGCGCTCTCAAAATTTTTTTCGCAGTTTCACATGCCCATCTTTAAACGACGATTCCCAAGCAACTAAAAGAGTCTAACTATCGCAATAACTTTCAGAATCTGCGGAATATATTCTAGTTTCATAATAACATCACCGGAGATTTTGCACGGTGAAACTTTAGGCCCGGGGGGCGTTTTTACGCGGACTTTCGGCAGCCGTCCTCCGCTCTCAAAATTTTTTTCGCAGTTTCACATGCCCATCTTCAAACGACGATTCCCAAGCAACTAAAAGAGTCTAACTATCGCAATAACTTTCAGAATCTGCGGAATATATTCTAGTTTCATAATAACATCACCGGAGATTTTGCACGGTGAAACTTTAGGCCCGGGGGGCGTTTTTACGCGGACTTTCGGCAGCCGTCCTGCGCTCTCAAAATTTTTTTCGCAGTTTCACATGCCCATCTTTAAACGACGATTCCCAAGCAACTAAAAGAGTCTAACTATCGCAATAACTTTCAGAATCTGCGGAATATATTCTAGTTTCATAATAACATCACCGGAGATTTTGCACGGTGAAACTTTAGGCCCGGGGGGCGTTTTTACGCGGACTTTCGGCAGCCGTCCTGCGCTCTCAAAATTTTTTTCGCAGTTTCACATGCCCATCTTTAAACGACGAATCCCAAGCAACTAAAAGAGTCTATCTATCGCAATAACTTTCAGAATCTGCGGAATATATTCTAGTTTCATAATAACATCACCGGAGATTTTGCACGGTGAAACTTTAGGCCCGGGGGGCGTTTTTACGCGGACTTTCGGCAGCCGTCCTCCGCTCTCAAAATTTTTTTCGCAGTTTCACATGCCCATCTTCAAACGACGATTCCCAAGCAACTAAAAGAGTCTAACTATCGCAATAACTTTCAGAATCTGCGGAATATATTCTAGTTTCATAATAACATCACCGGAGATTTTGCACGGTGAAACTTTAGGCCCGGGGGGCGTTTTTACGCGGACTTTCGGCAGCCGTCCTGCGCTCTCAAAATTTTTTTCGCAGTTTCACATGCCCATCTTTAAACGACGATTCCCAAGCAACTAAAAGAGTCTAACTATCGCAATAACTTTCAGAATCTGCGGAATATATTCTAGTTTCATAATAACATCACCGGAGATTTTGCACGGTGAAACTTTAGGCCCGGGGGGCGTTTTTACGCGGACTTTCGGCAGCCGTCCTGCGCTCTCAAAATTTTTTTCGCAGTTTCACATGCCCATCTTTAAACGACGATTCCCAAGCAACTAAAAGAGTCTAACTATCGCAATAACTTTCAGAATCTGCGGAATATATTCTAGTTTCATAATAACATCACCGGAGATTTTGCACGGTGAAACTTTAGGCCCGGGGGGCGTTTTTACGCGGACTTTCGGCAGCCGTCCTGCGCTCTCAAAATTTTTTTCGCAGTTTCACATGCCCATCTTCAAACGACGATTCCCAAGCAACTAAAAGAGTCTAACTATCGCAATAACTTTCAGAATCTGCGGAATATATTCTAGTTTCATAATAACATCACCGGAGATTTTGCACGGTGAAACTTTAGGCCCGGGGGGCGTTTTTACGCGGACTTTCGGCAGCCGTCCTGCGCTCTCAAAATTTTTTTCGCAGTTTCACATGCCCATCTTTAAACGACGATTCCCAAGCAACTAAAAGAGTCTAACTATCGCAATAACTTTCAGAATCTGCGGAATATATTCTAGTTTCATAATAACATCACCGGAGATTTTGCACGGTGAAACTTTAGGCCCGGGGGGCGTTTTTACGCGGACTTTCGGCAGCCGTCCTGCGCTCTCAAAATTTTTTTCGCAGTTTCACATGCCCATCTTTAAACGACGATTCCCAAGCAACTAAAAGAGTCTAACTATCGCAATAACTTTCAGAATCTGCGGAATATATTCTAGTTTCATAATAACATCACCGGAGATTTTGCACGGTGAAACTTTAGGCCCGGGGGGCGTTTTTACGCGGACTTTCGGCAGCCGTCCTCCGCTCTCAAAATTTTTTTCGCAGTTTCACATGCCCATCTTCAAACGACGATTCCCAAGCAACTAAAAGAGTCTAACTATCGCAATAACTTTCAGAATCTGCGGAATATATTCTAGTTTCATAATAACATCACCGGAGATTTTGCACGGTGAAACTTTAGGCCCGGGGGGCGTTTTTACGCGGACTTTCGGCAGCCGTCCTGCGCTCTCAAAATTTTTTTCGCAGTTTCACATGCCCATCTTTAAACGACGATTCCCAAGCAACTAAAAGAGTCTAACTATCGCAATAACTTTCAGAATCTGCGGAATATATTCTAGTTTCATAATAACATCACCGGAGATTTTGCACGGTGAAACTTTAGGCCCGGGGGGCGTTTTTACGCGGACTTTCGGCAGCCGTCCTGCGCTCTCAAAATTTTTTTCGCAGTTTCACATGCCCATCTTTAAACGACGATTCCCAAGCAACTAAAAGAGTCTATCTATCGCAATAACTTTCAGAATCTGCGGAATATATTCTAGTTTCATAATAACATCACCGGAGATTTTGCACGGTGAAACTTTAGGCCCGGGGGGCGTTTTTACGCGGACTTTCGGCAGCCGTCCTCCGCTCTCAAAATTTTTTTCGCAGTTTCACATGCCCATCTTCAAACGACGATTCCCAAGCAACTAAAAGAGTCTAACTATCGCAATAACTTTCAGAATCTGCGGAATATATTCTAGTTTCATAATAACATCACCGGAGATTTTGCACGGTGAAACTTTAGGCCCGGGGGGCGTTTTTACGCGGACTTTCGGCAGCCGTCCTGCGCTCTCAAAATTTTTTTCGCAGTTTCACATGCCCATCTTTAAACGACGATTCCCAAGCAACTAAAAGAGTCTAACTATCGCAATAACTTTCAGAATCTGCGGAATATATTCTAGTTTCATAATAACATCACCGGAGATTTTGCACGGTGAAACTTTAGGCCCGGGGGGCGTTTTTACGCGGACTTTCGGCAGCCGTCCTGCGCTCTCAAAATTTTTTTCGCAGTTTCACATGCCCATCTTTAAACGACGATTCCCAAGCAACTAAAAGAGTCTAACTATCGCAATAACTTTCAGAATCTGCGGAATATATTCTAGTTTCATAATAACATCACCGGAGATTTTGCACGGTGAAACTTTAGGCCCGGGGGGCGTTTTTACGCGGACTTTCGGCAGCCGTCCTGCGCTCTCAAAATTTTTTTCGCAGTTTCACATGCCCATCTTCAAACGACGATTCCCAAGCAACTAAAAGAGTCTAACTATCGCAATAACTTTCAGAATCTGCGGAATATATTCTAGTTTCATAATAACATCACCGGAGATTTTGCACGGTGAAACTTTAGGCCCGGGGGGCGTTTTTACGCGGACTTTCGGCAGCCGTCCTGCGCTCTCAAAATTTTTTTCGCAGTTTCACATGCCCATCTTTAAACGACGATTCCCAAGCAACTAAAAGAGTCTAACTATCGCAATAACTTTCAGAATCTGCGGAATATATTCTAGTTTCATAATAACATCACCGGAGATTTTGCACGGTGAAACTTTAGGCCCGGGGGGCGTTTTTACGCGGACTTTCGGCAGCCGTCCTCCGCTCTCAAAATTTTTTTCGCAGTTTCACATGCCCATCTTCAAACGACGATTCCCAAGCAACTAAAAGAGTCTAACTATCGCAATAACTTTCAGAATCTGCGGAATATATTCTAGTTTCATAATAACATCACCGGAGATTTTGCACGGTGAAACTTTAGGCCCGGGGGGCGTTTTTACGCGGACTTTCGGCAGCCGTCCTGCGCTCTCAAAATTTTTTTCGCAGTTTCACATGCCCATCTTTAAACGACGATTCCCAAGCAACTAAAAGAGTCTAACTATCGCAATAACTTTCAGAATCTGCGGAATATATTCTAGTTTCATAATAACATCACCGGAGATTTTGCACGGTGAAACTTTAGGCCCGGGGGGCGTTTTTACGCGGACTTTCGGCAGCCGTCCTCCGCTCTCAAAATTTTTTTCGCAGTTTCACATGCCCATCTTCAAACGACGATTCCCAAGCAACTAAAAGAGTCTAACTATCGCAATAACTTTCAGAATCTGCGGAATATATTCTAGTTTCATAATAACATCACCGGAGATTTTGCACGGTGAAACTTTAGGCCCGGGGGGCGTTTATACGCGGACTTTCGGCAGCCGTCCTGCGCTCTCAAAATTTTTTTCGCAGTTTCACATGCCCATCTTTAAACGACGATTCCCAAGCAACTAAAAGAATTTTTTTCGCAGTTTCACATGCCCATCTTTAAACGACGATTCCCAAGCAACTAAAAGAGTCTAACTATCGCAATAACTTTCAGAATCTGCGGAATATATTCTAGTTTCATAATAACATCACCGGAGATTTTGCACGGTGAAACTTTAGGCCCGGGGGGCGTTTTTACGCGGACTTTCGGCAGCCGTCCTCCGCTCTCAAAATTTTTTTCGCAGTTTCACATGCCCATCTTCAAACGACGATTCCCAAGCAACTAAAAGAGTCTAACTATCGCAATAACTTTCAGAATCTGCGGAATATATTCTAGTTTCATAATAACATCACCGGAGATTTTGCACGGTGAAACTTTAGGCCCGGGGGGCGTTTTTACGCGGACTTTCGGCAGCCGTCCTGCGCTCTCAAAATTTTTTTCGCAGTTTCACATGCCCATCTTTAAACGACGATTCCCAAGCAACTAAAAGAGTCTAACTATCGCAATAACTTTCAGAATCTGCGGAATATATTCTAGTTTCATAATAACATCACCGGAGATTTTGCACGGTGAAACTTTAGGCCCGGGGGGCGTTTTTACGCGGACTTTCGGCAGCCGTCCTCCGCTCTCAAAATTTTTTTCACAGTTTCACATGCCCATCTTCAAACGACGATTCCCAAGCAACTAAAAGAGTCTAACTATCGCAATAACTTTCAGAATCTGCGGAATATATTCTAGTTTCATAATAACATCACCGGAGATTTTGCACGGTGAAACTTTAGGCCCGGGGGGCGTTTTTACGCGGACTTTCGGCAGCCGTCCTGCGCTCTCAAAATTTTTTTCGCAGTTTCACATGCCCATCTTTAAACGACGATTCCCAAGCAACTATAAGAGTCTAACTATCGCAATAACTTTCAGAATCTGCGGAATATATTCTAGTTTCATAATAACATCACCGGAGATTTTGCACGGTGAAACTTTAGGCCCGGGGGGCGTTTTTACGCGGACTTTCGGCAGCCGTCCTCCGCTCTCAAAATTTTTTTCGCAGTTTCACATGCCCATCTTCAAACGACGATTCCCAAGCAACTAAAAGAGTCTAACTATCGCAATAACTTTCAGAATCTGCGGAATATATTCTAGTTTCATAATAACATCACCGGAGATTTTGCACGGTGAAACTTTAGGCCCGGGGGGCGTTTTTACGCGGACTTTCGGCAGCCGTCCTCCGCTCTCAAAATTTTTTTCGCAGTTTCACATGCACATCTTCAAACGACGATTCCCAAGCAACTAAAAGAGTCTAACTATCGCAATAACTTTCAGAATCTGCGGAATATATTGTAGTTTCATAATAACATCACCGGAGATTTTGCACGGTGAAACTTTAGGCCCGGGGGGCGTTTTTACGCGGACTTTCGGCAGCCGTCCTGCGCTCTCAAAATTTTTTTCGCAGTTTCACATGCCCATCTTTAAACGACGATTCCCAAGCAACTAAAAGAGTCTAACTATCGCAATAACTTTCAGAATCTGCGGAATATATTCTAGTTTCATAATAACATCACCGGAGATTTTGCACGGTGAAACTTTAGGCCCGGGGGGCGTTTTTACGCGGACTTTCGGCAGCCGTCCTCCGCTCTCAAAATTTTTTTCGCAGTTTCACATGCCCATCTTCAAACGACGATTCCCAAGCAACTAAAAGAGTCTAACTATCGCAATAACTTTCAGAATCTGCGGAATATATTCTAGTTTCATAATAACATCACCGGAGATTTTGCACGGTGAAACTTTAGGCCCGGGGGGCGTTTTTACGCGGACTTTCGGCAGCCGTCCTGCGCTCTCAAAATTTTTTTCGCAGTTTCACATGCCCATCTTTAAACGACGATTCCCAAGCAACTAAAAGAGTCTAACTATCGCAATAACTTTCAGAATCTGCGGAATATATTCTAGTTTCATAATAACATCACCGGAGATTTTGCACGGTGAAACTTTAGGCCCGGGGGGCGTTTTTACGCGGACTTTCGGCAGCCGTCCTCCGCTCTCAAAATTTTTTTCGCAGTTTCACATGCCCATCTTCAAACGACGATTCCCAAGCAACTAAAAGAGTCTAACTATCGCAATAACTTTCAGAATCTGCGGAATATATTCTAGTTTCATAATAACATCACCGGAGATTTTGCACGGTGAAACTTTAGGCCCGGGGGGCGTTTTTACGCGGACTTTCGGCAGCCGTCCTGCGCTCTCAAAATTTTTTTCGCAGTTTCACATGCCCATCTTTAAACGACGATTCCCAAGCAACTAAAAGAGTCTAACTATCGCAATAACTTTCAGAATCTGCGGAATATATTCTAGTTTCATAATAACATCACCGGAGATTTTGCACGGTGAAACTTTAGGCCCGGGGGGCGTTTTTACGCGGACTTTCGGCAGCCGTCCTCCGCTCTCAAAATTTTTTTCGCAGTTTCACATGCCCATCTTCAAACGACGATTCCCAAGCAACTAAAAGAGTCTAACTATCGCAATAACTTTCAGAATCTGCGGAATATATTCTAGTTTCATAATAACATCACCGGAGATTTTGCACGGTGAAACTTTAGGCCCGGGGGGCGTTTTTACGCGGACTTTCGGCAGCCGTCCTGCGCTCTCAAAATTTTTTTCGCAGTTTCACATGCCCATCTTTAAACGACGATTCCCAAGCAACTAAAAGAGTCTAACTATCGCAATAACTTTCAGAATCTGCGGAATATATTCTAGTTTCATAATAACATCACCGGAGATTTTGCACGGTGAAACTTTAGGCCCGGGGGGCGTTTTTACGCGGACTTTCGGCAGCCGTCCTGCGCTCTCAAAATTTTTTTCGCAGTTTCACATGCCCATCTTTAAACGACGATTCCCAAGCAACTAAAAGAGTCTAACTATCGCAATAACTTTCAGAATCTGCGGAATATATTCTAGTTTCATAATAACATCACCGGAGATTTTGCACGGTGAAACTTTAGGCCCGGGGGGCGTTTTTACGCGGACTTTCGGCAGCCGTCCTCCGCTCTCAAAATTTTTTTCGCAGTTTCACATGCCCATCTTCAAACGACGATTCCCAAGCAACTAAAAGAGTCTAACTATCGCAATAACTTTCAGAATCTGCGGAATATATTCTAGTTTCATAATAACATCACCGGAGATTTTGCACGGTGAAACTTTAGGCCCGGGGGGCGTTTTTACGCGGACTTTCGGCAGCCGTCCTGCGCTCTCAAAATTTTTTTCGCAGTTTCACATGCCCATCTTTAAACGACGATTCCCAAGCAACTAAAAGAGTCTAACTATCGCAATAACTTTCAGAATCTGCGGAATATATTCTAGTTTCATAATAACATCACCGGAGATTTTGCACGGTGAAACTTTAGGCCCGGGGGGCGTTTTTACGCGGACTTTCGGCAGCCGTCCTGCGCTCTCAAAATTTTTTTCGCAGTTTCACATGCCCATCTTTAAACGACGATTCCCAAGCAACTAAAAGAGTCTAACTATCGCAATAACTTTCAGAATCTGCGGAATATATTCTAGTTTCATAATAACATCACCGGAGATTTTGCACGGTGAAACTTTAGGCCCGGGGGGCGTTTTTACGCGGACTTTCGGCAGCCGTCCTCCGCTCTCAAAATTTTTTTCGCAGTTTCACATGCCCATCTTCAAACGACGATTCCCAAGCAACTAAAAGAGTCTAACTATCGCAATAACTTTCAGAATCTGCGGAATATATTCTAGTTTCATAATAACATCACCGGAGATTTTGCACGGTGAAACTTTAGGCCCGGGGGGCGTTTTTACGCGGACTTTCGGCAGCCGTCCTGCGCTCTCAAAATTTTTTTCGCAGTTTCACATGCCCATCTTTAAACGACGATTCCCAAGCAACTAAAAGAGTCTAACTATCGCAATAACTTTCAGAATCTGCGGAATATATTCTAGTTTCATAATAACATCACCGGAGATTTTGCACGGTGAAACTTTAGGCCCGGGGGGCGTTTTTACGCGGACTTTCGGCAGCCGTCCTGCGCTCTCAAAATTTTTTTCGCAGTTTCACATGCCCATCTTTAAACGACGATTCCCAAGCAACTAAAAGAGTCTAACTATCGCAATAACTTTCAGAATCTGCGGAATATATTCTAGTTTCATAATAACATCACCGGAGATTTTGCACGGTGAAACTTTAGGCCCGGGGGGCGTTTTTACGCGGACTTTCGGCAGCCGTCCTCCGCTCTCAAAATTTTTTTCGCAGTTTCACATGCCCATCTTCAAACGACGATTCCCAAGCAACTAAAAGAGTCTAACTATCGCAATAACTTTCAGAATCTGCGGAATATATTCTAGTTTCATAATAACATCACCGGAGATTTTGCACGGTGAAACTTTAGGCCCGGGGGGCGTTTTTACGCGGACTTTCGGCAGCCGTCCTGCGCTCTCAAAATTTTTTTCGCAGTTTCACATGCCCATCTTTAAACGACGATTCCCAAGCAACTAAAAGAGTCTAACTATCGCAATAACTTTCAGAATCTGCGGAATATATTCTAGTTTCATAATAACATCACCGGAGATTTTGCACGGTGAAACTTTAGGCCCGGGGGGCGTTTTTACGCGGACTTTCGGCAGCCGTCCTGCGCTCTCAAAATTTTTTTCGCAGTTTCACATGCCCATCTTTAAACGACGATTCCCAAGCAACTAAAAGAGTCTAACTATCGCAATAACTTTCAGAATCTGCGGAATATATTCTAGTTTCATAATAACATCACCGGAGATTTTGCACGGTGAAACTTTAGGCCCGGGGGGCGTTTTTACGCGGACTTTCGGCAGCCGTCCTGCGCTCTCAAAATTTTTTTCGCAGTTTCACATGCCCATCTTTAAACGACGATTCCCAAGCAACTAAAAGAGTCTAACTATCGCAATAACTTTCAGAATCTGCGGAATATATTCTAGTTTCATAATAACATCACCGGAGATTTTGCACGGTGAAACTTTAGGCCCGGGGGGCGTTTTTACGCGGACTTTCGGCAGCCGTCCTCCGCTCTCAAAATTTTTTTCGCAGTTTCACATGCCCATCTTCAAACGACGATTCCCAAGCAACTAAAAGAGTCTAACTATCGCAATAACTTTCAGAATCTGCGGAATATATTCTAGTTTCATAATAACATCACCGGAGATTTTGCACGGTGAAACTTTAGGCCCGGGGGGCGTTTTTACGCGGACTTTCGGCAGCCGTCCTGCGCTCTCAAAATTTTTTTCGCAGTTTCACATGCCCATCTTTAAACGACGATTCCCAAGCAACTAAAAGAGTCTAACTATCGCAATAACTTTCAGAATCTGCGGAATATATTCTAGTTTCATAATAACATCACCGGAGATTTTGCACGGTGAAACTTTAGGCCCGGGGGGCGTTTTTACGCGGACTTTCGGCAGCCGTCCTGCGCTCTCAAAATTTTTTTCGCAGTTTCACATGCCCATCTTTAAACGACGATTCCCAAGCAACTAAAAGAGTCTAACTATCGCAATAACTTTCAGAATCTGCGGAATATATTCTAGTTTCATAATAACATCACCGGAGATTTTGCACGGTGAAACTTTAGGCCCGGGGGGCGTTTTTACGCGGACTTTCGGCAGCCGTCCTCCGCTCTCAAAATTTTTTTCGCAGTTTCACATGCCCATCTTCAAACGACGATTCCCAAGCAACTAAAAGAGTCTAACTATCGCAATAACTTTCAGAATCTGCGGAATATATTCTAGTTTCATAATAACATCACCGGAGATTTTGCACGGTGAAACTTTAGGCCCGGGGGGCGTTTTTACGCGGACTTTCGGCAGCCGTCCTGCGCTCTCAAAATTTTTTTCGCAGTTTCACATGCCCATCTTTAAACGACGATTCCCAAGCAACTAAAAGAGTCTAACTATCGCAATAACTTTCAGAATCTGCGGAATATATTCTAGTTTCATAATAACATCACCGGAGATTTTGCACGGTGAAACTTTAGGCCCGGGGGGCGTTTTTACGCGGACGTTCGGCAGCCGTCCTCCGCTCTCAAAATTTTTTTCGCAGTTTCACATGCCCATCTTCAAACGACGATTCCCAAGCAACTAAAAGAGTCTAACTATCGCAATAACTTTCAGAATCTGCGGAATATATTCTAGTTTCATAATAACATCACCGGAGATTTTGCACGGTGAAACTTTAGGCCCGGGGGGCGTTTTTACGCGGACTTTCGGCAGCCGTCCTGCGCTCTCAAAATTTTTTTCGCAGTTTCACATGCCCATCTTTAAACGACGATTCCCAAGCAACTAAAAGAGTCTAACTATCGCAATAACTTTCAGAATCTGCGGAATATATTCTAGTTTCATAATAACATCACCGGAGATTTTGCACGGTGAAACTTTAGGCCCGGGGGGCGTTTTTACGCGGACTTTCGGCAGCCGTCCTGCGCTCTCAAAATTTTTTTCGCAGTTTCACATGCCCATCTTTAAACGACGATTCCCAAGCAACTAAAAGAGTCTAACTATCGCAATAACTTTCAGAATCTGCGGAATATATTCTAGTTTCATAATAACATCACCGGAGATTTTGCACGGTGAAACTTTAGGCCCGGGGGGCGTTTTTACGCGGACTTTCGGCAGCCGTCCTCCGCTCTCAAAATTTTTTTCGCAGTTTCACATGCCCATCTTCAAACGACGATTCCCAAGCAACTAAAAGAGTCTAACTATCGCAATAACTTTCAGAATCTGCGGAATATATTCTAGTTTCATAATAACATCACCGGAGATTTTGCACGGTGAAACTTTAGGCCCGGGGGGCGTTTTTACGCGGACTTTCGGCAGCCGTCCTGCGCTCTCAAAATTTTTTTCGCAGTTTCACATGCCCATCTTTAAACGACGATTCCCAAGCAACTAAAAGAGTCTAACTATCGCAATAACTTTCAGAATCTGCGGAATATATTCTAGTTTCATAATAACATCACCGGAGATTTTGCACGGTGAAACTTTAGGCCCGGGGGGCGTTTTTACGCGGACTTTCGGCAGCCGTCCTCCGCTCTCAAAATTTTTTTCGCAGTTTCACATGCCCATCTTCAAACGACGATTCCCAAGCAACTAAAAGAGTCTAACTATCGCAATAACTTTCAGAATCTGCGGAATATATTCTAGTTTCATAATAACATCACCGGAGATTTTGCACGGTGAAACTTTAGGCCCGGGGGGCGTTTTTACGCGGACTTTCGGCAGCCGTCCTGCGCTCTCAAAATTTTTTTCGCAGTTTCACATGCCCATCTTTAAACGACGATTCCCAAGCAACTAAAAGAGTCTAACTATCGCAATAACTTTCAGAATCTGCGGAATATATTCTAGTTTCATAATAACATCACCGGAGATTTTGCACGGTGAAACTTTAGGCCCGGGGGGCGTTTTTACGCGGACTTTCGGCAGCCGTCCTGCGCTCTCAAAATTTTTTTCGCAGTTTCACATGCCCATCTTTAAACGACGATTCCCAAGCAACTAAAAGAGTCTAACTATCGCAATAACTTTCAGAATCTGCGGAATATATTCTAGTTTCATAATAACATCACCGGAGATTTTGCACGGTGAAACTTTAGGCCCGGGGGGCGTTTTTACGCGGACTTTCGGCAGCCGTCCTCCGCTCTCAAAATTTTTTTCGCAGTTTCACATGCCCATCTTCAAACGACGATTCCCAAGCAACTAAAAGAGTCTAACTATCGCAATAACTTTCAGAATCTGCGGAATATATTCTAGTTTCATAATAACATCACCGGAGATTTTGCACGGTGAAACTTTAGGCCCGGGGGGCGTTTTTACGCGGACTTTCGGCAGCCGTCCTGCGCTCTCAAAAATTTTTTCGCAGTTTCACATGCCCATCTTTAAACGACGATTCCCAAGCAACTAAAAGAGTCTAACTATCGCAATAACTTTCAGAATCTGCGGAATATATTCTAGTTTCATAATAACATCACCGGAGATTTTGCACGGTGAAACTTTAGGCCCGGGGGGCGTTTTTACGCGGACTTTCGGCAGCCGTCCTGCGCTCTCAAAATTTTTTTCGCAGTTTCACATGCCCATCTTTAAACGACGATTCCCAAGCAACTAAAAGAGTCTAACTATCGCAATAACTTTCAGAATCTGCGGAATATATTCTAGTTTCATAATAACATCACCGGAGATTTTGCACGGTGAAACTTTAGGCCCGGGGGGCGTTTTTACGCGGACTTTCGGCAGCCGTCCTGCGCTCTCAAAATTTTTTTCGCAGTTTCACATGCCCATCTTTAAACGACGATTCCCAAGCAACTAAAAGAGTCTAACTATCGCAATAACTTTCAGAATCTGCGGAATATATTCTAGTTTCATAATAACATCACCGGAGATTTTGCACGGTGAAACTTTAGGCCCGGGGGGCGTTTTTACGCGGACTTTCGGCAGCCGTCCTGCGCTCTCAAAATTTTTTTCGCAGTTTCACATGCCCATCTTTAAACGACGATTCCCAAGCAACTAAAAGAGTCTAACTATCGCAATAACTTTCAGAATGTGCGGAATATATTCTAGTTTCATAATAACATCACCGGAGATTTTGCACGGTGAAACTTTAGGCCCGGGGGGCGTTTTTACGCGGACTTTCGGCAGCCGTCCTGCGCTCTCAAAATTTTTTTCGCAGTTTCACATGCCCATCTTTAAACGACGATTCCCAAGCAACTAAAAGAGTCTAACTATCGCAATAACTTTCAGAATCTGCGGAATATATTCTAGTTTCATATTAACATCACCGGAGATTTTGCACGGTGAAACTTTAGGCCCGGGGGGCGTTTTTACGCGGACTTTCGGCAGCCGTCCTCCGCTCTCAAAATTTTTTTCGCAGTTTCACATGCCCATCTTCAAACGACGATTCCCAAGCAACTAAAAGAGTCTAACTATCGCAATAACTTTCAGAATCTGCGGAATATATTCTAGTTTCATAATAACATCACCGGAGATTTTGCACGGTGAAACTTTAGGCCCGGGGGGCGTTTTTACGCGGACTTTCGGCAGCCGTCCTGCGCTCTCAAAATTTTTTTCGCAGTTTCACATGCCCATCTTTAAACGACGATTCCCAAGCAACTAAAAGAGTCTAACTATCGCAATAACTTTCAGAATCTGCGGAATATATTCTAGTTTCATAATAACATCACCGGAGATTTTGCACGGTGAAACTTTAGGCCCGGGGGGCGTTTTTACGCGGACTTTCGGCAGCCGTCCTCCGCTCTCAAAATTTTTTTCGCAGTTTCACATGCCCATCTTCAAACGACGATTCCCAAGCAACTAAAAGAGTCTAACTATCGCAATAACTTTCAGAATCTGCGGAATATATTCTAGTTTCATAATAACATCACCGGAGATTTTGCACGGTGAAACTTTAGGCCCGGGGGGCGTTTTTACGCGGACTTTCGGCAGCCGTCCTGCGCTCTCAAAATTTTTTTCGCAGTTTCACATGCCCATCTTTAAACGACGATTCCCAAGCAACTAAAAGAGTCTAACTATCGCAATAACTTTCAGAATCTGCGGAATATATTCTAGTTTCATAATAACATCACCGGAGATTTTGCACGGTGAAACTTTAGGCCCGGGGGGCGTTTTTACGCGGACTTTCGGCAGCCGTCCTGCGCTCTCAAAATTTTTTTCGCAGTTTCACATGCCCATCTTTAAACGACGATTCCCAAGCAACTAAAAGAGTCTAACTATCGCAATAACTTTCAGAATCTGCGGAATATATTCTAGTTTCATAATAACATCACCGGAGATTTTGCACGGTGAAACTTTAGGCCCGGGGGGCGTTTTTACGCGGACTTTCGGCAGCCGTCCTCCGCTCTCAAAATTTTTTTCGCAGTTTCACATGCCCATCTTCAAACGACGATTCCCAAGCAACTAAAAGAGTCTAACTATCGCAATAACTTTCAGAATCTGCGGAATATATTCTAGTTTCATAATAACATCACCGGAGATTTTGCACGGTGAAACTTTAGGCCCGGGGGGCGTTTTTACGCGGACTTTCGGCAGCCGTCCTGCGCTCTCAAAATTTTTTTCGCAGTTTCACATGCCCATCTTTAAACGACGATTCCCAAGCAACTAAAAGAGTCTAACTATCGCAATAACTTTCAGAATCTGCGGAATATATTCTAGTTTCATAATAACATCACCGGAGATTTTGCACGGTGAAACTTTAGGCCCGGGGGGCGTTTTTACGCGGACTTTCGGCAGCCGTCCTCCGCTCTCAAAATTTTTTTCGCAGTTTCACATGCCCATCTTCAAACGACGATTCCCAAGCAACTAAAAGAGTCTAACTATCGCAATAACTTTCAGAATCTGCGGAATATATTCTAGTTTCATAATAACATCACCGGAGATTTTGCACGGTGAAACTTTAGGCCCGGGGGGCGTTTTTACGCGGACTTTCGGCAGCCGTCCTGCGCTCTCAAAATTTTTTTCGCAGTTTCACATGCCCATCTTTAAACGACGATTCCCAAGCAACTAAAAGAGTCTAACTATCGCAATAACTTTCAGAATCTGCGGAATATATTCTAGTTTCATAATAACATCACCGGAGATTTTGCACGGTGAAACTTTAGGCCCGGGGGGCGTTTTTACGCGGACTTTCGGCAGCCGTCCTGCGCTCTCAAAATTTTTTTCGCAGTTTCACATGCCCATCTTTAAACGACGATTCCCAAGCAACTAAAAGAGTCTAACTATCGCAATAACTTTCAGAATCTGCGGAATATATTCTAGTTTCATAATAACATCACCGGAGATTTTGCACGGTGAAACTTTAGGCCCGGGGGGCGTTTTTACGCGGACTTTCGGCAGCCGTCCTCCGCTCTCAAAATTTTTTTCGCAGTTTCACATGCCCATCTTCAAACGACGATTCCCAAGCAACTAAAAGAGTCTAACTATCGCAATAACTTTCAGAATCTGCGGAATATATTCTAGTTTCATAATAACATCACCGGAGATTTTGCACGGTGAAACTTTAGGCCCGGGGGGCGTTTTTACGCGGACTTTCGGCAGCCGTCCTGCGCTCTCAAAATTTTTTTCGCAGTTTCACATGCCCATCTTTAAACGACGATTCCCAAGCAACTAAAAGAGTCTAACTATCGCAATAACTTTCAGAATCTGCGGAATATATTCTAGTTTCATAATAACATCACCGGAGATTTTGCACGGTGAAACTTTAGGCCCGGGGGGCGTTTTTACGCGGACTTTCGGCAGCCGTCCTCCGCTCTCAAAATTTTTTTCGCAGTTTCACATGCCCATCTTCAAACGACGATTCCCAAGCAACTAAAAGAGTCTAACTATCGCAATAACTTTCAGAATCTGCGGAATATATTCTAGTTTCATAATAACATCACCGGAGATTTTGCACGGTGAAACTTTAGGCCCGGGGGGCGTTTTTACGCGGACTTTCGGCAGCCGTCCTGCGCTCTCAAAATTTTTTTCGCAGTTTCACATGCCCATCTTTAAACGACGATTCCCAAGCAACTAAAAGAGTCTAACTATCGCAATAACTTTCAGAATCTGCGGAATATATTCTAGTTTCATAATAACATCACCGGAGATTTTGCACGGTGAAACTTTAGGCCCGGGGGGCGTTTTTACGCGGACTTTCGGCAGCCGTCCTGCGCTCTCAAAATTTTTTTCGCAGTTTCACATGCCCATCTTTAAACGACGATTCCCAAGCAACTAAAAGAGTCTAACTATCGCAATAACTTTCAGAATCTGCGGAATATATTCTAGTTTCATAATAACATCACCGGAGATTTTGCACGGTGAAACTTTAGGCCCGGGGGGCGTTTTTACGCGGACTTTCGGCAGCCGTCCTGCGCTCTCAAAATTTTTTTCGCAGTTTCACATGCCCATCTTTAAACGACGATTCCCAAGCAACTAAAAGAGTCTAACTATCGCAATAACTTTCAGAATCTGCGGAATATATTCTAGTTTCATAATAACATCACCGGAGATTTTGCACGGTGAAACTTTAGGCCCGGGGGGCGTTTTTACGCGGACTTTCGGCAGCCGTCCTGCGCTCTCAAAATTTTTTTCGCAGTTTCACATGCCCATCTTTAAACGACGATTCCCAAGCAACTAAAAGAGTCTAACTATCGCAATAACTTTCAGAATCTGCGGAATATATTCTAGTTTCATAATAACATCACCGGAGATTTTGCACGGTGAAACTTTAGGCCCGGGGGGCGTTTTTACGCGGACTTTCGGCAGCCGTCCTCCGCTCTCAAAATTTTTTTCGCAGTTTCACATGCCCATCTTCAAACGACGATTCCCAAGCAACTAAAAGAGTCTAACTATCGCAATAACTTTCAGAATCTGCGGAATATATTCTAGTTTCATAATAACATCACCGGAGATTTTGCACGGTGAAACTTTAGGCCCGGGGGGCGTTTTTACGCGGACTTTCGGCAGCCGTCCTGCGCTCTCAAAATTTTTTTCGCAGTTTCACATGCCCATCTTTAAACGACGATTCCCAAGCAACTAAAAGAGTCTAACTATCGCAATAACTTTCAGAATCTGCGGAATATATTCTAGTTTCATAATAACATCACCGGAGATTTTGCACGGTGAAACTTTAGGCCCGGGGGGCGTTTTTACGCGGACTTTCGGCAGCCGTCCTCCGCTCTCAAAATTTTTTTCGCAGTTTCACATGCCCATCTTCAAACGACGATTCCCAAGCAACTAAAAGAGTCTAACTATCGCAATAACTTTCAGAATCTGCGGAATATATTCTAGTTTCATAATAACATCACCGGAGATTTTGCACGGTGAAACTTTAGGCCCGGGGGGCGTTTTTACGCGGACTTTCGGCAGCCGTCCTGCGCTCTCAAAATTTTTTTCGCAGTTTCACATGCCCATCTTTAAACGACGATTCCCAAGCAACTAAAAGAGTCTAACTATCGCAATAACTTTCAGAATCTGCGGAATATATTCTAGTTTCATAATAACATCACCGGAGATTTTGCACGGTGAAACTTTAGGCCCGGGGGGCGTTTTTACGCGGACTTTCGGCAGCCGTCCTGCGCTCTCAAAATTTTTTTCGCAGTTTCACATGCCCATCTTTAAACGACGATTCCCAAGCAACTAAAAGAGTCTAACTATCGCAATAACTTTCAGAATCTGCGGAATATATTCTAGTTTCATAATAACATCACCGGAGATTTTGCACGGTGAAACTTTAGGCCCGGGGGGCGTTTTTACGCGGACTTTCGGCAGCCGTCCTCCGCTCTCAAAATTTTTTTCGCAGTTTCACATGCCCATCTTCAAACGACGATTCCCAAGCAACTAAAAGAGTCTAACTATCGCAATAACTTTCAGAATCTGCGGAATATATTCTAGTTTCATAATAACATCACCGGAGATTTTGCACGGTGAAACTTTAGGCCCGGGGGGCGTTTTTACGCGGACTTTCGGCAGCCGTCCTGCGCTTTAAAAAATTTTTTCGCAGTTTCACATGCCCATCTTTAAACGACGATTCCCAAGCAACTAAAAGAGTCTAACTATCGCAATAACTTTCAGAATCTGCGGAATATATTCTAGTTTCATAATAACATCACCGGAGATTTTGCACGGTGAAACTTTAGGCCCGGGGGGCGTTTTTACGCGGACTTTCGGCAGCCGTCCTGCGCTCTCAAAATTTTTTTCGCAGTTTCACATGCCCATCTTTAAACGACGATTCCCAAGCAACTAAAAGAGTCTAACTATCGCAATAACTTTCAGAATCTGCGGAATATATTCTAGTTTCATAATAACATCACCGGAGATTTTGCACGGTGAAACTTTAGGCCCGGGGGGCGTTTTTACGCGGACTTTCGGCAGCCGTCCTGCGCTCTCAAAATTTTTTTCGCAGTTTCACATGCCCATCTTTAAACGACGATTCCCAAGCAACTAAAAGAGTCTAACTATCGCAATAACTTTCAGAATCTGCGGAATATATTCTAGTTTCATAATAACATCACCGGAGATTTTGCACGGTGAAACTTTAGGCCCGGGGGGCGTTTTTACGCGGACTTTCGGCAGCCGTCCTGCGCTCTCAAAATTTTTTTCGCAGTTTCACATGCCCATCTTTAAACGACGATTCCCAAGCAACTAAAAGAGTCTAACTATCGCAATAACTTTCAGAATGTGCGGAATATATTCTAGTTTCATAATAACATCACCGGAGATTTTGCACGGTGAAACTTTAGGCCCGGGGGGCGTTTTTACGCGGACTTTCGGCAGCCGTCCTGCGCTCTCAAAATTTTTTTCGCAGTTTCACATGCCCATCTTTAAACGACGATTCCCAAGCAACTAAAAGAGTCTAACTATCGCAATAACTTTCAGAATCTGCGGAATATATTCTAGTTTCATAATAACATCACCGGAGATTTTGCACGGTGAAACTTTAGGCCCGGGGGGCGTTTTTACGCGGACTTTCGGCAGCCGTCCTCCGCTCTCAAAATTTTTTTCGCAGTTTCACATGCCCATCTTCAAACGACGATTCCCAAGCAACTAAAAGAGTCTAACTATCGCAATAACTTTCAGAATCTGCGGAATATATTCTAGTTTCATAATAACATCACCGGAGATTTTGCACGGTGAAACTTTAGGCCCGGGGGGCGTTTTTACGCGGACTTTCGGCAGCCGTCCTGCGCTCTCAAAATTTTTTTCGCAGTTTCACATGCCCATCTTTAAACGACGATTCCCAAGCAACTAAAAGAGTCTAACTATCGCAATAACTTTCAGAATCTGCGGAATATATTCTAGTTTCATAATAACATCACCGGAGATTTTGCACGGTGAAACTTTAGGCCCGGGGGGCGTTTTTACGCGGACTTTCGGCAGCCGTCCTCCGCTCTCAAAATTTTTTTCGCAGTTTCACATGCCCATCTTCAAACGACGATTCCCAAGCAACTAAAAGAGTCTAACTATCGCAATAACTTTCAGAATCTGCGGAATATATTCTAGTTTCATAATAACATCACCGGAGATTTTGCACGGTGAAACTTTAGGCCCGGGGGGCGTTTTTACGCGGACTTTCGGCAGCCGTCCTGCGCTCTCAAAATTTTTTTCGCAGTTTCACATGCCCATCTTTAAACGACGATTCCCAAGCAACTAAAAGAGTCTAACTATCGCAATAACTTTCAGAATCTGCGGAATATATTCTAGTTTCATAATAACATCACCGGAGATTTTGCACGGTGAAACTTTAGGCCCGGGGGGCGTTTTTACGCGGACTTTCGGCAGCCGTCCTGCGCTCTCAAAATTTTTTTCGCAGTTTCACATGCCCATCTTTAAACGACGATTCCCAAGCAACTAAAAGAGTCTAACTATCGCAATAACTTTCAGAATCTGCGGAATATATTCTAGTTTCATAATAACATCACCGGAGATTTTGCACGGTGAAACTTTAGGCCCGGGGGGCGTTTTTACGCGGACTTTCGGCAGCCGTCCTCCGCTCTCAAAATTTTTTTCGCAGTTTCACATGCCCATCTTCAAACGACGATTCCCAAGCAACTAAAAGAGTCTAACTATCGCAATAACTTTCAGAATCTGCGGAATATATTCTAGTTTCATAATAACATCACCGGAGATTTTGCACGGTGAAACTTTAGGCCCGGGGGGCGTTTTTACGCGGACTTTCGGCAGCCGTCCTGCGCTCTCAAAATTTTTTTCGCAGTTTCACATGCCCATCTTTAAACGACGATTCCCAAGCAACTAAAAGAGTCTAACTATCGCAATAACTTTCAGAATCTGCGGAATATATTCTAGTTTCATAATAACATCACCGGAGATTTTGCACGGTGAAACTTTAGGCCCGGGGGGCGTTTTTACGCGGACTTTCGGCAGCCGTCCTCCGCTCTCAAAATTTTTTTCGCAGTTTCACATGCCCATCTTCAAACGACGATTCCCAAGCAACTAAAAGAGTCTAACTATCGCAATAACTTTCAGAATCTGCGGAATATATTCTAGTTTCATAATAACATCACCGGAGATTTTGCACGGTGAAACTTTAGGCCCGGGGGGCGTTTTTACGCGGACTTTCGGCAGCCGTCCTGCGCTCTCAAAATTTTTTTCGCAGTTTCACATGCCCATCTTTAAACGACGATTCCCAAGCAACTAAAAGAGTCTAACTATCGCAATAACTTTCAGAATCTGCGGAATATATTCTAGTTTCATAATAACATCACCGGAGATTTTGCACGGTGAAACTTTAGGCCCGGGGGGCGTTTTTACGCGGACTTTCGGCAGCCGTCCTGCGCTCTCAAAATTTTTTTCGCAGTTTCACATGCCCATCTTTAAACGACGATTCCCAAGCAACTAAAAGAGTCTAACTATCGCAATAACTTTCAGAATCTGCGGAATATATTCTAGTTTCATAATAACATCACCGGAGATTTTGCACGGTGAAACTTTAGGCCCGGGGGGCGTTTTTACGCGGACTTTCGGCAGCCGTCCTCCGCTCTCAAAATTTTTTTCGCAGTTTCACATGCCCATCTTCAAACGACGATTCCCAAGCAACTAAAAGAGTCTAACTATCGCAATAACTTTCAGAATCTGCGGAATATATTCTAGTTTCATAATAACATCACCGGAGATTTTGCACGGTGAAACTTTAGGCCCGGGGGGCGTTTTTACGCGGACTTTCGGCAGCCGTCCTGCGCTCTCAAAATTTTTTTCGCAGTTTCACATGCCCATCTTTAAACGACGATTCCCAAGCAACTAAAAGAGTCTAACTATCGCAATAACTTTCAGAATCTGCGGAATATATTCTAGTTTCATAATAACATCACCGGAGATTTTGCACGGTGAAACTTTAGGCCCGGGGGGCGTTTTTACGCGGACTTTCGGCAGCCGTCCTCCGCTCTCAAAATTTTTTTCGCAGTTTCACATGCCCATCTTCAAACGACGATTCCCAAGCAACTAAAAGAGTCTAACTATCGCAATAACTTTCAGAATCTGCGGAATATATTCTAGTTTCATAATAACATCACCGGAGATTTTGCACGGTGAAACTTTAGGCCCGGGGGGCGTTTTTACGCGGACTTTCGGCAGCCGTCCTGCGCTCTCAAAATTTTTTTCGCAGTTTCACATGCCCATCTTTAAACGACGATTCCCAAGCAACTAAAAGAGTCTAACTATCGCAATAACTTTCAGAATCTGCGGAATATATTCTAGTTTCATAATAACATCACCGGAGATTTTGCACGGTGAAACTTTAGGCCCGGGGGGCGTTTTTACGCGGACTTTCGGCAGCCGTCCTGCGCTCTCAAAATTTTTTTCGCAGTTTCACATGCCCATCTTTAAACGACGATTCCCAAGCAACTAAAAGAGTCTAACTATCGCAATAACTTTCAGAATCTGCGGAATATATTCTAGTTTCATAATAACATCACCGGAGATTTTGCACGGTGAAACTTTAGGCCCGGGGGGCGTTTTTACGCGGACATTCGGCAGCCGTCCTCCGCTCTCAAAATTTTTTTCGCAGTTTCACATGCCCATCTTCAAACGACGATTCCCAAGCAACTAAAAGAGTCTAACTATCGCAATAACTTTCAGAATCTGCGGAATATATTCTAGTTTCATAATAACATCACCGGAGATTTTGCACGGTGAAACTTTAGGCCCGGGGGGCGTTCTTACGCGGACTTTCGGCAGCCGTCCTGCGCTCTCAAAATTTTTTTCGCAGTTTCACATGCCCATCTTTAAACGACGATTCCCAAGCAACTAAAAGAGTCTAACTATCGCAATAACTTTCAGAATCTGCGGAATATATTCTAGTTTCATAATAACATCACCGGAGATTTTGCACGGTGAAACTTTAGGCCCGGGGGGCGTTTTTACGCGGACTTTCGGCAGCCGTCCTCCGCTCTCAAAATTTTTTTCGCAGTTTCACATGCCCATCTTCAAACGACGATTCCCAAGCAACTAAAAGAGTCTAACTATCGCAATAACTTTCAGAATCTGCGGAATATATTCTAGTTTCATAATAACATCACCGGAGATTTTGCACGGTGAAACTTTAGGCCCGGGGGGCGTTTTTACGCGGACTTTCGGCAGCCGTCCTGCGCTCTCAAAATTTTTTTCGCAGTTTCACATGCCCATCTTTAAACGACGATTCCCAAGCAACTAAAAGAGTCTAACTATCGCAATAACTTTCAGAATCTGCGGAATATATTCTAGTTTCATAATAACATCACCGGAGATTTTGCACGGTGAAACTTTAGGCCCGGGGGGCGTTTTTACACGGACTTTCGGCAGCCGTCCTGCGCTCTCAAAATTTTTTTCGCAGTTTCACATGCCCATCTTTAAACGACGATTCCCAAGCAACTAAAAGAGTCTAACTATCGCAATAACTTTCAGAATCTGCGGAATATATTCTAGTTTCATAATAACATCACCGGAGATTTTGCACGGTGAAACTTTAGGCCCGGGGGGCGTTTTTACGCGGACTTTCGGCAGCCGTCCTCCGCTCTCAAAATTTTTTTCGCAGTTTCACATGCCCATCTTCAAACGACGATTCCCAAGCAACTAAAAGAGTCTAACTATCGCAATAACTTTCAGAATCTGCGGAATATATTCTAGTTTCATAATAACATCACCGGAGATTTTGCACGGTGAAACTTTAGGCCCGGGGGGCGTTTTTACGCGGACTTTCGGCAGCCGTCCTGCGCTCTCAAAATTTTTTTCGCAGTTTCACATGCCCATCTTTAAACGACGATTCCCAAGCAACTAAAAGAGTCTAACTATCGCAATAACTTTCAGAATCTGCGGAATATATTCTAGTTTCATAATAACATCACCGGAGATTTTGCACGGTGAAACTTTAGGCCCGGGGGGCGTTTTTACGCGGACTTTCGGCAGCCGTCCTCCGCTCTCAAAATTTTTTTCGCAGTTTCACATGCCCATCTTCAAACGACGATTCCCAAGCAACTAAAAGAGTCTAACTATCGCAATAACTTTCAGAATCTGCGGAATATATTCTAGTTTCATAATAACATCACCGGAGATTTTGCACGGTGAAACTTTAGGCCCGGGGGGCGTTTTTACGCGGACTTTCGGCAGCCGTCCTGCGCTCTCAAAATTTTTTTCGCAGTTTCACATGCCCATCTTTAAACGACGATTCCCAAGCAACTAAAAGAGTCTAACTATCGCAATAACTTTCAGAATCTGCGGAATATATTCTAGTTTCATAATAACATCACCGGAGATTTTGCACGGTGAAACTTTAGGCCCGGGGGGCGTTTTTACGCGGACTTTCGGCAGCCGTCCTCCGCTCTCAAAATTTTTTTCGCAGTTTCACATGCCCATCTTCAAACGACGATTCCCAAGCAACTAAAAGAGTCTAACTATCGCAATAACTTTCAGAATCTGCGGAATATATTCTAGTTTCATAATAACATCACCGGAGATTTTGCACGGTGAAACTTTAGGCCCGGGGGGCGTTTTTACGCGGACTTTCGGCAGCCGTCCTGCGCTCTCAAAATTTTTTTCGCAGTTTCACATGCCCATCTTTAAACGACGATTCCCAAGCAACTAAAAGAGTCTAACTATCGCAATAACTTTCAGAATTTGCGGAATATATTCTAGTTTCATAATAACATCACCGGAGATTTTGCACGGTGAAACTTTAGACCCGGGGGGCGTTTTTACGCGGACTTTCGGCAGCCGTCCTCCGCTCACAAAATTTTTTTCGCAGTTTCACATGCCCATCTTCAAACGACGATTCCCAAGCAACTAAAAGAGTCTAACTATCGCAATAACTTTCAGAATCTGCGGAATATATTCTAGTTTCATAATAACATCACCGGAGATTTTGCACGGTGAAACTTTAGGCCCGGGGGGCGTTTTTACGCGGACTTTCGGCAGCCGTCCTGCGCTCTCAAAATTTTTTTCGCAGTTTCACATGCCCATCTTTAAACGACGATTCCCAAGCAACTAAAAGAGTCTAACTATCGCAATAACTTTCAGAATCTGCGGAATATATTCTAGTTTCATAATAACATCACCTGAGATTTTGCACGGTGAAACTTTAGGCCCGGGGGGCGTTTTTACGCGGACTTTCGGCAGCCGTCCTCCGCTCTCAAAATTTTTTTCGCAGTTTCACATGCCCATCTTCAAACGACGATTCCCAAGCAACTAAAAGAGTCTAACTATCGCAATAACTTTCAGAATCTGCGGAATATATTCTAGTTTCATAATAACATCACCGGAGATTTTGCACGGTGAAACTTTAGGCCCGGGGGGCGTTTTTACGCGGACTTTCGGCAGCCGTCCTGCGCTCTCAAAATTTTTTTCGCAGTTTCACATGCCCATCTTTAAACGACGATTCCCAAGCAACTAAAAGAGTCTAACTATCGCAATAACTTTCAGAATCTGCGGAATATATTCTAGTTTCATAATAACATCACCGGAGATTTTGCACGGTGAAACTTTAGGCCCGGGGGGCGTTTTTACGCGGACTTTCGGCAGCCGTCCTGCGCTCTCAAAATTTTTTTCGCAGTTTCACATGCCCATCTTTAAACGACGATTCCCAAGCAACTAAAAGAGTCTAACTATCGCAATAACTTTCAGAATCTGCGGAATATATTCTAGTTTCATAATAACATCACCGGAGATTTTGCACGGTGAAACTTTAGGCCCGGGGGGCGTTTTTACGCGGACTTTCGGCAGCCGTCCTGCGCTGTCAAAATTTTTTTTCGCAGTTTCACATGCCCTTCTTTAAACGACGATTCCCAAGCAACTAAAAGAGTCTAACTATCGCAATAACTTTCAGAATCTGCGGAATATATTCTAGTTTCATAATAACATCACCGGAGATTTTGCACGGTGAAACTTTAGGCCCGGGGGGCGTTTTTACGCGGACTTTCGGCAGCCGTCCTCCGCTCTCAAAATTTTTTTCGCAGTTTCACATGCCCATCTTCAAACGACGATTCCCAAGCAACTAAAAGAGTCTAACTATCGCAATAACTTTCAGAATCTGCGGAATATATTCTAGTTTCATAATAACATCACCGGAGATTTTGCACGGTGAAACTTTAGGCCCGGGGGGCGTTTTTACGCGGACTTTCGGCAGCCGTCCTGCGCTCTCAAAATTTTTTTCGCAGTTTCACATGCCCATCTTTAAACGACGATTCCCAAGCAACTAAAAGAGTCTAACTATCGCAATAACTTTCAGAATCTGCGGAATATATTCTAGTTTCATAATAACATCACCGGAGATTTTGCACGGTGAAACTTTAGGCCCGGGGGGCGTTTTTACGCGGACTTTCGGCAGCCGTCCTCCGCTCTCAAAATTTTTTTCGCAGTTTCACATGCCCATCTTCAAACGACGATTCCCAAGCAACTAAAAGAGTCTAACTATCGCAATAACTTTCAGAATCTGCGGAATATATTCTAGTTTCATAATAACATCACCGGAGATTTTGCACGGTGAAACTTTAGGCCCGGGGGGCGTTTTTACGCGGACTTTCGGCAGCCGTCCTGCGCTCTCAAAATTTTTTTCGCAGTTTCACATGCCCATCTTTAAACGACGATTCCCAAGCAACTAAAAGAGTCTAACTATCGCAATAACTTTCAGAATCTGCGGAATATATTCTAGTTTCATAATAACATCACCGGAGATTTTGCACGGTGAAACTTTAGGCCCGGGGGGCGTTTTTACGCGGACTTTCGGCAGCCGTCCTGCGCTCTCAAAATTTTTTTCGCAGTTTCACATGCCCATCTTTAAACGACGATTCCCAAGCAACTAAAAGAGTCTAACTATCGCAATAACTTTCAGAATCTGCGGAATATATTCTAGTTTCATAATAACATCACCGGAGATTTTGCACGGTGATACTTTAGGCCCGGGGGGCGTTTTTACGCGGACTTTCGGCAGCCGTCCTCCGCTCTCAAAATTTTTTTCGCAGTTTCACATGCCCATCTTCAAACGACGATTCCCAAGCAACTAAAAGAGTCTAACTATCGCAATAACTTTCAGAATCTGCGGAATATATTCTAGTTTCATAATAACATCACCGGAGATTTTGCACGGTGAAACTTTAGGCCCGGGGGGCGTTTTTACGCGGACTTTCGGCAGCCGTCCTGCGCTCTCAAAATTTTTTTCGCAGTTTCACATGCCCATCTTTAAACGACGATTCCCAAGCAACTAAAAGAGTCTAACTATCGCAATAACTTTCAGAATCTGCGGAATATATTCTAGTTTCATAATAACATCACCGGAGATTTTGCACGGTGAAACTTTAGGCCCGGGGGGCGTTTTTACGCGGACTTTCGGCAGCCGTCCTCCGCTCTCAAAATTTTTTTCGCAGTTTCACATGCCCATCTTCAAACGACGATTCCCAAGCAACTAAAAGAGTCTAACTATCGCAATAACTTTCAGAATCTGCGGAATATATTCTAGTTTCATAATAACATCACCGGAGATTTTGCACGGTGAAACTTTAGGCCCGGGGGGCGTTTTTACGCGGACTTTCGGCAGCCGTCCTGCGCTCTCAAAATTTTTTTCGCAGTTTCACATGCCCATCTTTAAACGACGATTCCCAAGCAACTAAAAGAGTCTAACTATCGCAATAACTTTCAGAATCTGCGGAATATATTCTAGTTTCATAATAACATCACCGGAGATTTTGCACGGTGAAACTTTAGGCCCGGGGGGCGTTTTTACGCGGACTTTCGGCAGCCGTCCTGCGCTCTCAAAATTTTTTTCGCAGTTTCACATGCCCATTTTTAAACGACGATTCCCAAGCAACTAAAAGAGTCTAACTATCGCAATAACTTTCAGAATCTGCGGAATATATTCTAGTTTCATAATAACATCACCGGAGATTTTGCACGGTGAAACTTTAGGCCCGGGGGGCGTTTTTACGCGGACTTTCGGCAGCCGTCCTCCGCTCTCAAAATTTTTTTCGCAGTTTCACATGCCCATCTTCAAACGACGATTCCCAAGCAACTAAAAGAGTCTAACTATCGCAATAACTTTCAGAATCTGCGGAATATATTCTAGTTTCATAATAACATCACCGGAGATTTTGCACGGTGAAACTTTAGGCCCGGGGGGCGTTTTTACGCGGACTTTCGGCAGCCGTCCTGCGCTCTCAAAATTTTTTTCGCAGTTTCACATGCCCATCTTTAAACGACGATTCCCAAGCAACTAAAAGAGTCTAACTATCGCAATAACTTTCAGAATCTGCGGAATATATTCTAGTTTCATAATAACATCACCGGAGATTTTGCACGGTGAAACTTTAGGCCCGGGGGGCGTTTTTACGCGGACTTTCGGCAGCCGTCCTCCGCTCTCAAAATTTTTTTCGCAGTTTCACATGCCCATCTTCAAACGACGATTCCCAAGCAACTAAAAGAGTCTAACTATCGCAATAACTTTCAGAATCTGCGGAATATATTCTAGTTTCATAATAACATCACCGGAGATTTTGCAAGGTGAAACTTTAGGCCCGGGGGGCGTTTTTACGCGGACTTTCGGCAGCCGTCCTGCGCTCTCAAAATTTTTTTCGCAGTTTCACATGCCCATCTTTAAACGACGATTCCCAAGCAACTAAAAGAGTCTAACTATCGCAATAACTTTCAGAATCTGCGGAATATATTCTAGTTTCATAATAACATCACCGGAGATTTTGCACGGTGAAACTTTAGGCCCGGGGGGCGTTTTTACGCGGACTTTCGGCAGCCGTCCTGCGCTCTCAAAATTTTTTTCGCAGTTTCACATGCCCATCTTTAAACGACGATTCCCAAGCAACTAAAAGAGTCTATCTATCGCAATAACTTTCAGAATCTGCGGAATATATTCTAGTTTCATAATAACATCACCGGAGATTTTGCACGGTGAAACTTTAGGCCCGGGGGGCGTTTTTACGCGGACTTTCGGCAGCCGTCCTCCGCTCTCAAAATTTTTTTCGCAGTTTCACATGCCCATCTTCAAACGACGATTCCCAAGCAACTAAAAGAGTCTAACTATCGCAATAACTTTCAGAATCTGCGGAATATATTCTAGTTTCATAATAACATCACCGGAGATTTTGCACGGTGAAACTTTAGGCCCGGGGGGCGTTTTTACGCGGACTTTCGGCAGCCGTCCTGCACTCTCAAAATTTTTTTCGCAGTTTCACATGCCCATCTTTAAACGACGATTCCCAAGCAACTAAAAGAGTCTAACTATCGCAATAACTTTCAGAATCTGCGGAATATATTCTAGTTTCATAATAACATCACCGGAGATTTTGCACGGTGAAACTTTAGGCCCGGGGGGCGTTTTTACGCGGACTTTCGGCAGCCGTCCTGCGCTCTCAAAATTTTTTTCGCAGTTTCACATGCCCATCTTTAAACGACGATTCCCAAGCAACTAAAAGAGTCTAACTATCGCAATAACTTTCAGAATCTGCGGAATATATTCTAGTTTCATAATAACATCACCGGAGATTTTGCACGGTGAAACTTTAGGCCCGGGGGGCGTTTTTACGCGGACTTTCGGCAGCCGTCCTGCGCTCTCAAAATTTTTTTCGCAGTTTCACATGCCCTTCTTTAAACGACGATTCCCAAGCAACTAAAAGAGTCTAACTATCGCAATAACTTTCAGAATCTGCGGAATATATTCTAGTTTCATAATAACATCACCGGAGATTTTGCACGGTGAAACTTTAGGCCCGGGGGGCGTTTTTACGCGGACTTTCGGCAGCCGTCCTCCGCTCTCAAAATTTTTTTCGCAGTTTCACATGCCCATCTTCAAACGACGATTCCCAAGCAACTAAAAGAGTCTAACTATCGCAATAACTTTCAGAATCTGCGGAATATATTCTAGTTTCATAATAACATCACCGGAGATTTTGCACGGTGAAACTTTAGGCCCGGGGGGCGTTTTTACGCGGACTTTCGGCAGCCGTCCTGCGCTCTCAAAATTTTTTTCGCAGTTTCACATGCCCATCTTTAAACGACGATTCCCAAGCAACTAAAAGAGTCTAACTATCGCAATAACTTTCAGAATCTGCGGAATATATTCTAGTTTCATAATAACATCACCGGAGATTTTGCACGGTGAAACTTTAGGCCCGGGGGGCGTTTTTACGCGGACTTTCGGCAGCCGTCCTCCGCTCTCAAAATTTTTTTCGCAGTTTCACATGCCCATCTTCAAACGACGATTCCCAAGCAACTAAAAGAGTCTAACTATCGCAATAACTTTCAGAATCTGCGGAATATATTCTAGTTTCATAATAACATCACCGGAGATTTTGCACGGTGAAACTTTAGGCCCGGGGGGCGTTTTTACGCGGACTTTCGGCAGCCGTCCTGCGCTCTCAAAATTTTTTTCGCAGTTTCACATGCCCATCTTTAAACGACGATTCCCAAGCAACTAAAAGAGTCTAACTATCGCAATAACTTTCAGAATCTGCGGAATATATTCTAGTTTCATAATAACATCACCGGAGATTTTGCACGGTGAAACTTTAGGCCCGGGGGGCGTTTTTACGCGGACTTTCGGCAGCCGTCCTGCGCTCTCAAAATTTTTTTCGCAGTTTCACATGCCCATCTTTAAACGACGATTCCCAAGCAACTAAAAGAGTCTAACTATCGCAATAACTTTCAGAATCTGCGGAATATATTCTAGTTTCATAATAACATCACCGGAGATTTTGCACGGTGATACTTTAGGCCCGGGGGGCGTTTTTACGCGGACTTTCGGCAGCCGTCCTCCGCTCTCAAAATTTTTTTCGCAGTTTCACATGCCCATCTTCAAACGACGATTCCCAAGCAACTAAAAGAGTCTAACTATCGCAATAACTTTCAGAATCTGCGGAATATATTCTAGTTTCATAATAACATCACCGGAGATTTTGCACGGTGAAACTTTAGGCCCGGGGGGCGTTTTTACGCGGACTTTCGGCAGCCGTCCTGCGCTCTCAAAATTTTTTTCGCAGTTTCACATGCCCATCTTTAAACGACGATTCCCAAGCAACTAAAAGAGTCTAACTATCGCAATAACTTTCAGAATCTGCGGAATATATTCTAGTTTCATAATAACATCACCGGAGATTTTGCACGGTGAAACTTTAGGCCCGGGGGGCGTTTTTACGCGGACTTTCGGCAGCCGTCTTCCGCTCTCAAAATTTTTTTCGCAGTTTCACATGCCCATCTTCAAACGACGATTCCCAAGCAACTAAAAGAGTCTAACTATCGCAATAACTTTCAGAATCTGCGGAATATATTCTAGTTTCATAATAACATCACCGGAGATTTTGCACGGTGAAACTTTAGGCCCGGGGGGCGTTTTTACGCGGACTTTCGGCAGCCGTCCTGCGCTCTCAAAATTTTTTTCGCAGTTTCACATGCCCATCTTTAAACGACGATTCCCAAGCAACTAAAAGAGTCTAACTATCGCAATAACTTTCAGAATCTGCGGAATATATTCTAGTTTCATAATAACATCACCGGAGATTTTGCACGGTGAAACTTTAGGCCCGGGGGGCGTTTTTACGCGGACTTTCGGCAGCCGTCCTGCGCTCTCAAAATTTTTTTCGCAGTTTCACATGCCCATCTTTAAACGACGATTCCCAAGCAACTAAAAGAGTCTAACTATCGCAATAACTTTCAGAATCTGCGGAATATATTCTAGTTTCATAATAACATCACCGGAGATTTTGCACGGTGAAACTTTAGGCCCGGGGGGCGTTTTTACGCGGACTTTCGGCAGCCGTCCTCCGCTCTCAAAATTTTTTTCGCAGTTTCACATGCCCATCTTCAAACGACGATTCCCAAGCAACTAAAAGAGTCTAACTATCGCAATAACTTTCAGAATCTGCGGAATATATTCTAGTTTCATAATAACATCACCGGAGATTTTGCACGGTGAAACTTTAGGCCCGGGGGGCGTTTTTACGCGGACTTTCGGCAGCCGTCCTGCGCTCTCAAAATTTTTTTCGCAGTTTCACATGCCCATCTTTAAACGACGATTCCCAAGCAACTAAAAGAGTCTAACTATCGCAATAACTTTCAGAATCTGCGGAATATATTCTAGTTTCATAATAACATCACCGGAGATTTTGCACGGTGAAACTTTAGGCCCGGGGGGCGTTTTTACGCGGACTTTCGGCAGCCGTCCTCCGCTCTCAAAATTTTTTTCGCAGTTTCACATGCCCATCTTCAAACGACGATTCCCAAGCAACTAAAAGAGTCTAACTATCGCAATAACTTTCAGAATCTGCGGAATATATTCTAGTTTCATAATAACATCACCGGAGATTTTGCACGGTGAAACTTTAGGCCCGGGGGGCGTTTTTACGCGGACTTTCGGCAGCCGTCCTGCGCTCTCAAAATTTTTTTCGCAGTTTCACATGCCCATCTTTAAACGACGATTCCCAAGCAACTAAAAGAGTCTAACTATCGCAATAACTTTCAGAATCTGCGGAATATATTCTAGTTTCATAATAACATCACCGGAGATTTTGCACGGTGAAACTTTAGGCCCGGGGGGCGTTTTTACGCGGACTTTCGGCAGCCGTCCTGCGCTCTCAAAATTTTTTTCGCAGTTTCACATGCCCATCTTTAAACGACGATTCCCAAGCAACTAAAAGAGTCTATCTATCGCAATAACTTTCAGAATCTGCGGAATATATTCTAGTTTCATAATAACATCACCGGAGATTTTGCACGGTGAAACTTTAGGCCCGGGGGGCGTTTTTACGCGGACTTTCGGCAGCCGTCCTCCGCTCTCAAAATTTTTTTCGCAGTTTCACATGCCCATCTTCAAACGACGATTCCCAAGCAACTAAAAGAGTCTAACTATCGCAATAACTTTCAGAATCTGCGGAATATATTCTAGTTTCATAATAACATCACCGGAGATTTTGCACGGTGAAACTTTAGGCCCGGGGGGCGTTTTTACGCGGACTTTCGGCAGCCGTCCTGCGCTCTCAAAATTTTTTTCGCAGTTTCACATGCCCATCTTTAAACGACGATTCCCAAGCAACTAAAAGAGTCTAACTATCGCAATAACTTTCAGAATCTGCGGAATATATTCTAGTTTCATAATAACATCACCGGAGATTTTGCACGGTGAAACTTTAGGCCCGGGGGGCGTTTTTACGCGGACTTTCGGCAGCCGTCCTGCGCTCTCAAAATTTTTTTCGCAGTTTCACATGCCCATCTTTAAACGACGATTCCCAAGCAACTAAAAGAGTCTAACTATCGCAATAACTTTCAGAATCTGCGGAATATATTCTAGTTTCATAATAACATCACCGGAGATTTTGCACGGTGAAACTTTAGGCCCGGGGGGCGTTTTTACGCGGACTTTCGGCAGCCGTCCTGCGCTCTCAAAATTTTTTTCGCAGTTTCACATGCCCATCTTCAAACGACGATTCCCAAGCAACTAAAAGAGTCTAACTATCGCAATAACTTTCAGAATCTGCGGAATATATTCTAGTTTCATAATAACATCACCGGAGATTTTGCACGGTGAAACTTTAGGCCCGGGGGGCGTTTTTACGCGGACTTTCGGCAGCCGTCCTGCGCTCTCAAAATTTTTTTCGCAGTTTCACATGCCCATCTTTAAACGACGATTCCCAAGCAACTAAAAGAGTCTAACTATCGCAATAACTTTCAGAATCTGCGGAATATATTCTAGTTTCATAATAACATCACCGGAGATTTTGCACGGTGAAACTTTAGGCCCGGGGGGCGTTTTTACGCGGACTTTCGGCAGCCGTCCTCCGCTCTCAAAATTTTTTTCGCAGTTTCACATGCCCATCTTCAAACGACGATTCCCAAGCAACTAAAAGAGTCTAACTATCGCAATAACTTTCAGAATCTGCGGAATATATTCTAGTTTCATAATAACATCACCGGAGATTTTGCACGGTGAAACTTTAGGCCCGGGGGGCGTTTATACGCGGACTTTCGGCAGCCGTCCTGCGCTCTCAAAATTTTTTTCGCAGTTTCACATGCCCATCTTTAAACGACGATTCCCAAGCAACTAAAAGAATTTTTTTCGCAGTTTCACATGCCCATCTTTAAACGACGATTCCCAAGCAACTAAAAGAGTCTAACTATCGCAATAACTTTCAGAATCTGCGGAATATATTCTAGTTTCATAATAACATCACCGGAGATTTTGCACGGTGAAACTTTAGGCCCGGGGGGCGTTTTTACGCGGACTTTCGGCAGCCGTCCTCCGCTCTCAAAATTTTTTTCGCAGTTTCACATGCCCATCTTCAAACGACGATTCCCAAGCAACTAAAAGAGTCTAACTATCGCAATAACTTTCAGAATCTGCGGAATATATTCTAGTTTCATAATAACATCACCGGAGATTTTGCACGGTGAAACTTTAGGCCCGGGGGGCGTTTTTACGCGGACTTTCGGCAGCCGTCCTGCGCTCTCAAAATTTTTTTCGCAGTTTCACATGCCCATCTTTAAACGACGATTCCCAAGCAACTAAAAGAGTCTAACTATCGCAATAACTTTCAGAATCTGCGGAATATATTCTAGTTTCATAATAACATCACCGGAGATTTTGCACGGTGAAACTTTAGGCCCGGGGGGCGTTTTTACGCGGACTTTCGGCAGCCGTCCTCCGCTCTCAAAATTTTTTTCGCAGTTTCACATGCCCATCTTCAAACGACGATTCCCAAGCAACTAAAAGAGTCTAACTATCGCAATAACTTTCAGAATCTGCGGAATATATTCTAGTTTCATAATAACATCACCGGAGATTTTGCACGGTGAAACTTTAGGCCCGGGGGGCGTTTTTACGCGGACTTTCGGCAGCCGTCCTGCGCTCTCAAAATTTTTTTCGCAGTTTCACATGCCCATCTTTAAACGACGATTCCCAAGCAACTATAAGAGTCTAACTATCGCAATAACTTTCAGAATCTGCGGAATATATTCTAGTTTCATAATAACATCACCGGAGATTTTGCACGGTGAAACTTTAGGCCCGGGGGGCGTTTTTACGCGGACTTTCGGCAGCCGTCCTCCGCTCTCAAAATTTTTTTCGCAGTTTCACATGCCCATCTTCAAACGACGATTCCCAAGCAACTAAAAGAGTCTAACTATCGCAATAACTTTCAGAATCTGCGGAATATATTCTAGTTTCATAATAACATCACCGGAGATTTTGCACGGTGAAACTTTAGGCCCGGGGGGCGTTTTTACGCGGACTTTCGGCAGCCGTCCTCCGCTCTCAAAATTTTTTTCGCAGTTTCACATGCACATCTTCAAACGACGATTCCCAAGCAACTAAAAGAGTCTAACTATCGCAATAACTTTCAGAATCTGCGGAATATATTGTAGTTTCATAATAACATCACCGGAGATTTTGCACGGTGAAACTTTAGGCCCGGGGGGCGTTTTTACGCGGACTTTCGGCAGCCGTCCTGCGCTCTCAAAATTTTTTTCGCAGTTTCACATGCCCATCTTTAAACGACGATTCCCAAGCAACTAAAAGAGTCTAACTATCGCAATAACTTTCAGAATCTGCGGAATATATTCTAGTTTCATAATAACATCACCGGAGATTTTGCACGGTGAAACTTTAGGCCCGGGGGGCGTTTTTACGCGGACTTTCGGCAGCCGTCCTCCGCTCTCAAAATTTTTTTCGCAGTTTCACATGCCCATCTTCAAACGACGATTCCCAAGCAACTAAAAGAGTCTAACTATCGCAATAACTTTCAGAATCTGCGGAATATATTCTAGTTTCATAATAACATCACCGGAGATTTTGCACGGTGAAACTTTAGGCCCGGGGGGCGTTTTTACGCGGACTTTCGGCAGCCGTCCTGCGCTCTCAAAATTTTTTTCGCAGTTTCACATGCCCATCTTTAAACGACGATTCCCAAGCAACTAAAAGAGTCTAACTATCGCAATAACTTTCAGAATCTGCGGAATATATTCTAGTTTCATAATAACATCACCGGAGATTTTGCACGGTGAAACTTTAGGCCCGGGGGGCGTTTTTACGCGGACTTTCGGCAGCCGTCCTCCGCTCTCAAAATTTTTTTCGCAGTTTCACATGCCCATCTTCAAACGACGATTCCCAAGCAACTAAAAGAGTCTAACTATCGCAATAACTTTCAGAATCTGCGGAATATATTCTAGTTTCATAATAACATCACCGGAGATTTTGCACGGTGAAACTTTAGGCCCGGGGGGCGTTTTTACGCGGACTTTCGGCAGCCGTCCTGCGCTCTCAAAATTTTTTTCGCAGTTTCACATGCCCATCTTTAAACGACGATTCCCAAGCAACTAAAAGAGTCTAACTATCGCAATAACTTTCAGAATCTGCGGAATATATTCTAGTTTCATAATAACATCACCGGAGATTTTGCACGGTGAAACTTTAGGCCCGGGGGGCGTTTTTACGCGGACTTTCGGCAGCCGTCCTCCGCTCTCAAAATTTTTTTCGCAGTTTCACATGCCCATCTTCAAACGACGATTCCCAAGCAACTAAAAGAGTCTAACTATCGCAATAACTTTCAGAATCTGCGGAATATATTCTAGTTTCATAATAACATCACCGGAGATTTTGCACGGTGAAACTTTAGGCCCGGGGGGCGTTTTTACGCGGACTTTCGGCAGCCGTCCTGCGCTCTCAAAATTTTTTTCGCAGTTTCACATGCCCATCTTTAAACGACGATTCCCAAGCAACTAAAAGAGTCTAACTATCGCAATAACTTTCAGAATCTGCGGAATATATTCTAGTTTCATAATAACATCACCGGAGATTTTGCACGGTGAAACTTTAGGCCCGGGGGGCGTTTTTACGCGGACTTTCGGCAGCCGTCCTCCGCTCTCAAAATTTTTTTCGCAGTTTCACATGCCCATCTTCAAACGACGATTCCCAAGCAACTAAAAGAGTCTAATTATCGCAATAACTTTCAGAATCTGCGGAATATATTCTAGTTTCATAATAACATCACCGGAGATTTTGCACGGTGAAACTTTAGGCCCGGGGGGCGTTTTTACGCGGACTTTCGGCAGCCGTCCTGCGCTCTCAAAATTTTTTTCGCAGTTTCACATGCCCATCTTTAAACGACGATTCCCAAGCAACTAAAAGAGTCTAACTATCGCAATAACTTTCAGAATCTGCGGAATATATTCTAGTTTCATAATAACATCACCGGAGATTTTGCACGGTGAAACTTTAGGCCCGGGGGGCGTTTTTACGCGGACTTTCGGCAGCCGTCCTCCGCTCTCAAAATTTTTTTCGCAGTTTCACATGCCCATCTTCAAACGACGATTCCCAAGCAACTAAAAGAGTCTAACTATCGCAATAACTTTCAGAATCTGCGGAATATATTCTAGTTTCATAATAACATCACCGGAGATTTTGCACGGTGAAACTTTAGGCCCGGGGGGCGTTTTTACGCGGACTTTCGGCAGCCGTCCTGCGCTCTCAAAATTTTTTTCGCAGTTTCACATGCCCATCTTTAAACGACGATTCCCAAGCAACTAAAAGAGTCTAACTATCGCAATAACTTTCAGAATCTGCGGAATATATTCTAGTTTCATAATAACATCACCGGAGATTTTGCACGGTGAAACTTTAGGCCCGGGGGGCGTTTTTACGCGGACTTTCGGCAGCCGTCCTCCGCTCTCAAAATTTTTTTCGCAGTTTCACATGCCCATCTTCAAACGACGATTCCCAAGCAACTAAAAGAGTCTAACTATCGCAATAACTTTCAGAATCTGCGGAATATATTCTAGTTTCATAATAACATCACCGGAGATTTTGCACGGTGAAACTTTAGGCCCGGGGGGCGTTTTTACGCGGACTTTCGGCAGCCGTCCTGCGCTCTCAAAATTTTTTTCGCAGTTTCACATGCCCATCTTTAAACGACGATTCCCAAGCAACTAAAAGAGTCTAACTATCGCAATAACTTTCAGAATCTGCGGAATATATTCTAGTTTCATAATAACATCACCGGAGATTTTGCACGGTGAAACTTTAGGCCCGGGGGGCGTTTTTACGCGGACTTTCGGCAGCCGTCCTCCGCTCTCAAAATTTTTTTCGCAGTTTCACATGCCCATCTTCAAACGACGATTCCCAAGCAACTAAAAGAGTCTAACTATCGCAATAACTTTCAGAATCTGCGGAATATATTCTAGTTTCATAATAACATCACCGGAGATTTTGCACGGTGAAACTTTAGGCCCGGGGGGCGTTTTTACGCGGACTTTCGGCAGCCGTCCTGCGCTCTCAAAATTTTTTTCGCAGTTTCACATGCCCATCTTTAAACGACGATTCCCAAGCAACTAAAAGAGTCTAACTATCGCAATAACTTTCAGAATCTGCGGAATATATTCTAGTTTCATAATAACATCACCGGAGATTTTGCACGGTGAAACTTTAGGCCCGGGGGGCGTTTTTACGCGGACTTTCGGCAGCCGTCCTCCGCTCTCAAAATTTTTTTCGCAGTTTCACATGCCCATCTTCAAACGACGATTCCCAAGCAACTAAAAGAGTCTAACTATCGCAATAACTTTCAGAATCTGCGGAATATATTCTAGTTTCATAATAACATCACCGGAGATTTTGCACGGTGAAACTTTAGGCCCGGGGGGCGTTTTTACGCGGACTTTCGGCAGCCGTCCTGCGCTCTCAAAATTTTTTTCGCAGTTTCACATGCCCATCTTTAAACGACGATTCCCAAGCAACTAAAAGAGTCTAACTATCGCAATAACTTTCAGAATCTGCGGAATATATTCTAGTTTCATAATAACATCACCGGAGATTTTGCACGGTGAAACTTTAGGCCCGGGGGGCGTTTTTACGCGGACTTTCGGCAGCCGTCCTCCGCTCTCAAAATTTTTTTCGCAGTTTCACATGCCCATCTTCAAACGACGATTCCCAAGCAACTAAAAGAGTCTAACTATCGCAATAACTTTCAGAATCTGCGGAATATATTCTAGTTTCATAATAACATCACCGGAGATTTTGCACGGTGAAACTTTAGGCCCGGGGGGCGTTTTTACGCGGACTTTCGGCAGCCGTCCTCCGCTCTCAAAATTTTTTTCGCAGTTTCACATGCCCATCTTCAAACGACGATTCCCAAGCAACTAAAAGAGTCTAACTATCGCAATAACTTTCAGAATCTGCGGAATATATTCTAGTTTCATAATAACATCACCGGAGATTTTGCACGGTGAAACTTTAGGCCCGGGGGGCGTTTTTACGCGGACTTTCGGCAGCCGTCCTGCGCTCTCAAAATTTTTTTCGCAGTTTCACATGCCCATCTTTAAACGACGATTCCCAAGCAACTAAAAGAGTCTAACTATCGCAATAACTTTCAGAATCTGCGGAATATATTCTAGTTTCATAATAACATCACCGGAGATTTTGCACGGTGAAACTTTAGGCCCGGGGGGCGTTTTTACGCGGACTTTCGGCAGCCGTCCTCCGCTCTCAAAATTTTTTTCGCAGTTTCACATGCCCATCTTCAAACGACGATTCCCAAGCAACTAAAAGAGTCTAACTATCGCAATAACTTTCAGAATCTGCGGAATATATTCTAGTTTCATAATAACATCACCGGAGATTTTGCACGGTGAAACTTTAGGCCCGGGGGGCGTTTTTACGCGGACTTTCGGCAGCCGTCCTGCGCTCTCAAAATTTTTTTCGCAGTTTCACATGCCCATCTTTAAACGACGATTCCCAAGCAACTAAAAGAGTCTAACTATCGCAATAACTTTCAGAATCTGCGGAATATATTCTAGTTTCATAATAACATCACCGGAGATTTTGCACGGTGAAACTTTAGGCCCGGGGGGCGTTTTTACGCGGACTTTCGGCAGCCGTCCTCCGCTCTCAAAATTTTTTTCGCAGTTTCACATGCCCATCTTCAAACGACGATTCCCAAGCAACTAAAAGAGTCTAACTATCGCAATAACTTTCAGAATCTGCGGAATATATTCTAGTTTCATAATAACATCACCGGAGATTTTGCACGGTGAAACTTTAGGCCCGGGGGGCGTTTTTACGCGGACTTTCGGCAGCCGTCCTGCGCTCTCAAAATTTTTTTCGCAGTTTCACATGCCCATCTTTAAACGACGATTCCCAAGCAACTAAAAGAGTCTAACTATCGCAATAACTTTCAGAATCTGCGGAATATATTCTAGTTTCATAATAACATCACCGGAGATTTTGCACGGTGAAACTTTAGGCCCGGGGGGCGTTTTTACGCGGACTTTCGGCAGCCGTCCTCCGCTCTCAAAATTTTTTTCGCAGTTTCACATGCCCATCTTCAAACGACGATTCCCAAGCAACTAAAAGAGTCTAACTATCGCAATAACTTTCAGAATCTGCGGAATATATTCTAGTTTCATAATAACATCACCGGAGATTTTGCACGGTGAAACTTTAGGCCCGGGGGGCGTTTTTACGCGGACTTTCGGCAGCCGTCCTGCGCTCTCAAAATTTTTTTCGCAGTTTCACATGCCCATCTTTAAACGACGATTCCCAAGCAACTAAAAGAGTCTAACTATCGCAATAACTTTCAGAATCTGCGGAATATATTCTAGTTTCATAATAACATCACCGGAGATTTTGCACGGTGAAACTTTAGGCCCGGGGGGCGTTTTTACGCGGACTTTCGGCAGCCGTCCTCCGCTCTCAAAATTTTTTTCGCAGTTTCACATGCCCATCTTCAAACGACGATTCCCAAGCAACTAAAAGAGTCTAACTATCGCAATAACTTTCAGAATCTGCGGAATATATTCTAGTTTCATAATAACATCACCGGAGATTTTGCACGGTGAAACTTTAGGCCCGGGGGGCGTTTTTACGCGGACTTTCGGCAGCCGTCCTGCGCTCTCAAAATTTTTTTCGCAGTTTCACATGCCCATCTTTAAACGACGATTCCCAAGCAACTAAAAGAGTCTAACTATCGCAATAACTTTCAGAATCTGCGGAATATATTCTAGTTTCATAATAACATCACCGGAGATTTTGCACGGTGAAACTTTAGGCCCGGGGGGCGTTTTTACGCGGACTTTCGGCAGCCGTCCTCCGCTCTCAAAATTTTTTTCGCAGTTTCACATGCCCATCTTCAAACGACGATTCCCAAGCAACTAAAAGAGTCTAACTATCGCAATAACTTTCAGAATCTGCGGAATATATTCTAGTTTCATAATAACATCACCGGAGATTTTGCACGGTGAAACTTTAGGCCCGGGGGGCGTTTTTACGCGGACTTTCGGCAGCCGTCCTGCGCTCTCAAAATTTTTTTCGCAGTTTCACATGCCCATCTTTAAACGACGATTCCCAAGCAACTAAAAGAGTCTAACTATCGCAATAACTTTCAGAATCTGCGGAATATATTCTAGTTTCATAATAACATCACCGGAGATTTTGCACGGTGAAACTTTAGGCCCGGGGGCGTTTTTACGCGGACTTTCGGCAGCCGTCCTCCGCTCTCAAAATTTTTTTCGCAGTTTCACATGCCCATCTTCAAACGACGATTCCCAAGCAACTAAAAGAGTCTAACTATCGCAATAACTTTCAGAATCTGCGGAATATATTCTAGTTTCATAATAACATCACCGGAGATTTTGCACGGTGAAACTTTAGGCCCGGGGGGCGTTTTTACGCGGACTTTCGGCAGCCGTCCTGCGCTCTCAAAATTTTTTTCGCAGTTTCACATGCCCATCTTTAAACGACGATTCCCAAGCAACTAAAAGAGTCTAACTATCGCAATAACTTTCAGAATCTGCGGAATATATTCTAGTTTCATAATAACATCACCGGAGATTTTGCACGGTGAAACTTTAGGCCCGGGGGGCGTTTTTACGCGGACTTTCGGCAGCCGTCTTCCGCTCTCAAAATTTTTTTCGCAGTTTCACATGCCCATCTTCAAACGACGATTCCCAAGCAACTAAAAGAGTCTAACTATCGCAATAACTTTCAGAATCTGCGGAATATATTCTAGTTTCATAATAACATCACCGGAGATTTTGCACGGTGAAACTTTAGGCCCGGGGGGCGTTTTTACGCGGACTTTCGGCAGCCGTCCTGCGCTCTCAAAATTTTTTTCGCAGTTTCACATGCCCATCTTTAAACGACGATTCCCAAGCAACTAAAAGAGTCTAACTATCGCAATAACTTTCAGAATCTGCGGAATATATTCTAGTTTCATAATAACATCACCGGAGATTTTGCACGGTGAAACTTTAGGCCCGGGGGGCGTTTTTACGCGGACTTTCGGCAGCCGTCCTCCGCTCTCAAAATTTTTTTCGCAGTTTCACATGCCCATCTTCAAACGACGATTCCCAAGCAACTAAAAGAGTCTAACTATCGCAATAACTTTCAGAATCTGCGGAATATATTCTAGTTTCATAATAACATCACCGGAGATTTTGCACGGTGAAACTTTAGGCCCGGGGGGCGTTTTTACGCGGACTTTCGGCAGCCGTCCTGCGCTCTCAAAATTTTTTTCGCAGTTTCACATGCCCATCTTTAAACGACGATTCCCAAGCAACTAAAAGAGTCTAACTATCGCAATAACTTTCAGAATCTGCGGAATATATTCTAGTTTCATAATAACATCACCGGAGATTTTGCACGGTGAAACTTTAGGCCCGGGGGGCGTTTTTACGCGGACTTTCGGCAGCCGTCCTCCGCTCTCAAAATTTTTTTCGCAGTTTCACATGCCCATCTTCAAACGACGATTCCCAAGCAACTAAAAGAGTCTAACTATCGCAATAACTTTCAGAATCTGCGGAATATATTCTAGTTTCATAATAACATCACCGGAGATTTTGCACGGTGAAACTTTAGGCCCGGGGGGCGTTTTTACGCGGACTTTCGGCAGCCGTCCTGCGCTCTCAAAATTTTTTTCGCAGTTTCACATGCCCATCTTTAAACGACGATTCCCAAGCAACTAAAAGAGTCTAACTATCGCAATAACTTTCAGAATCTGCGGAATATATTCTAGTTTCATAATAACATCACCGGAGATTTTGCACGGTGAAACTTTAGGCCCGGGGGGCGTTTTTACGCGGACTTTCGGCAGCCGTCCTCCGCTCTCAAAATTTTTTTCGCAGTTTCACATGCCCATCTTCAAACGACGATTCCCAAGCAACTAAAAGAGTCTAACTATCGCAATAACTTTCAGAATCTGCGGAATATATTCTAGTTTCATAATAACATCACCGGAGATTTTGCACGGTGAAACTTTAGGCCCGGGGGGCGTTTTTACGCGGACTTTCGGCAGCCGTCCTCCGCTCTCAAAATTTTTTTCGCAGTTTCACATGCCCATCTTCAAACGACGATTCCCAAGCAACTAAAAGAGTCTAACTATCGCAATAACTTTCAGAATCTGCGGAATATATTGTAGTTTCATAATAACATCACCGGAGATTTTGCACGGTGAAACTTTAGGCCCGGGGGGCGTTTTTACGCGGACTTTCGGCAGCCGTCCTGCGCTCTCAAAATTTTTTTCGCAGTTTCACATGCCCATCTTTAAACGACGATTCCCAAGCAACTAAAAGAGTCTAACTATCGCAATAACTTTCAGAATCTGCGGAATATATTCTAGTTTCATAATAACATCACCGGAGATTTTGCACGGTGAAACTTTAGGCCCGGGGGGCGTTTTTACGCGGACTTTCGGCAGCCGTCCTCCGCTCTCAAAATTTTTTTCGCAGTTTCACATGCCCATCTTCAAACGACGATTCCCAAGCAACTAAAAGAGTCTAACTATCGCAATAACTTTCAGAATCTGCGGAATATATTCTAGTTTCATAATAACATCACCGGAGATTTTGCACGGTGAAACTTTAGGCCCGGGGGGCGTTTTTACGCGGACTTTCGGCAGCCGTCCTGCGCTCTCAAAATTTTTTTCGCAGTTTCACATGCCCATCTTTAAACGACGATTCCCAAGCAACTAAAAGAGTCTAACTATCGCAATAACTTTCAGAATCTGCGGAATATATTCTAGTTTCATAATAACATCACCGGAGATTTTGCACGGTGAATCTTTAGGCCCGGGGGGCGTTTTTACGCGGACTTTCGGCAGCCGTCCTCCGCTCTCAAAATTTTTTTCGCAGTTTCACATGCCCATCTTCAAACGACGATTCCCAAGCAACTAAAAGAGTCTAACTATCGCAATAACTTTCAGAATCTGCGGAATATATTCTAGTTTCATAATAACATCACCGGAGATTTTGCACGGTGAAACTTTAGGCCCGGGGGGCGTTTTTACGCGGACTTTCGGCAGCCGTCCTGCGCTCTCAAAATTTTTTTCGCAGTTTCACATGCCCATCTTTAAACGACGATTCCCAAGCAACTAAAAGAGTCTAACTATCGCAATAACTTTCAGAATCTGCGGAATATATTCTAGTTTCATAATAACATCACCGGAGATTTTGCACGGTGAAACTTTAGGCCCGGGGGGCGTTTTTACGCGGACTTTCGGCAGCCGTCCTCCGCTCTCAAAATTTTTTTCGCAGTTTCACATGCCCATCTTCAAACGACGATTCCCAAGCAACTAAAAGAGTCTAACTATCGCAATAACTTTCAGAATCTGCGGAATATATTCTAGTTTCATAATAACATCACCGGAGATTTTGCACGGTGAAACTTTAGGCCCGGGGGGCGTTTTTACGCGGACTTTCGGCAGCCGTCCTGCGCTCTCAAAATTTTTTTCGCAGTTTCACATGCCCATCTTTAAACGACGATTCCCAAGCAACTAAAAGAGTCTAACTATCGCAATAACTTTCAGAATCTGCGGAATATATTCTAGTTTCATAATAACATCACCGGAGATTTTGCACGGTGAAACTTTAGGCCCGGGGGGCGTTTTTACGCGGACTTTCGGCAGCCGTCCTCCGCTCTCAAAATTTTTTTCGCAGTTTCACATGCCCATCTTCAAACGACGATTCCCAAGCAACTAAAAGAGTCTAACTATCGCAATAACTTTCAGAATCTGCGGAATATATTCTAGTTTCATAATAACATCACCGGAGATTTTGCACGGTGAAACTTTAGGCCCGGGGGGCGTTTTTACGCGGACTTTCGGCAGCCGTCCTGCGCTCTCAAAATTTTTTTCGCAGTTTCACATGCCCATCTTTAAACGACGATTCCCAAGCAACTAAAAGAGTCTAACTATCGCAATAACTTTCAGAATCTGCGGAATATATTCTAGTTTCATAATAACATCACCGGAGATTTTGCACGGTGAAACTTTAGGCCCGGGGGGCGTTTTTACGCGGACTTTCGGCAGCCCGTCCTCCGCTCTCAAAATTTTTTTCGCAGTTTCACATGCCCATCTTCAAACGACGATTCCCAAGCAACTAAAAGAGTCTAACTATCGCAATAACTTTCAGAATCTGCGGAATATATTCTAGTTTCATAATAACATCACCGGAGATTTTGCACGGTGAAACTTTAGGCCCGGGGGGCGTTTTTACGCGGACTTTCGGCAGCCGTCCTGCGCTCTCAAAATTTTTTTCGCAGTTTCACATGCCCATCTTTAAACGACGATTCCCAAGCAACTAAAAGAGTCTAACTATCGCAATAACTTTCAGAATCTGCGGAATATATTCTAGTTTCATAATAACATCACCGGAGATTTTGCACGGTGAAACTTTAGGCCCGGGGGGCGTTTTTACGCGGACTTTCGGCAGCCGTCCTCCGCTCTCAAAATTTTTTTCGCAGTTTCACATGCCCATCTTCAAACGACGATTCCCAAGCAACTAAAAGAGTCTAACTATCGCAATAACTTTCAGAATCTGCGGAATATATTCTAGTTTCATAATAACATCACCGGAGATTTTGCACGGTGAAACTTTAGGCCCGGGGGGGCGTTTTTACGCGGACTTTCGGCAGCCGTCCTGCGCTCTCAAAATTTTTTTCGCAGTTTCACATGCCCATCTTTAAACGACGATTCCCAAGCAACTAAAAGAGTCTAACTATCGCAATAACTTTCAGAATCTGCGGAATATATTCTAGTTTCATAATAACATCACCGGAGATTTTGCACGGTGAAACTTTAGGCCCGGGGGGCGTTTTTACGCGGACTTTCGGCAGCCGTCTTCCGCTCTCAAAATTTTTTTCGCAGTTTCACATGCCCATCTTCAAACGACGATTCCCAAGCAACTAAAAGAGTCTAACTATCGCAATAACTTTCAGAATCTGCGGAATATATTCTAGTTTCATAATAACATCACCGGAGATTTTGCACGGTGAAACTTTAGGCCCGGGGGGCGTTTTTACGCGGACTTTCGGCAGCCGTCCTGCGCTCTCAAAATTTTTTTCGCAGTTTCACATGCCCATCTTTAAACGACGATTCCCAAGCAACTAAAAGAGTCTAACTATCGCAATAACTTTCAGAATCTGCGGAATATATTCTAGTTTCATAATAACATCTCCGGAGATTTTGCACGGTGAAACTTTAGGCCCGGGGGGCGTTTTTACGCGGACTTTCGGCAGCCGTCCTCCGCTCTCAAAATTTTTTTCGCAGTTTCACATGCCCATCTTCAAACGACGATTCCCAAGCAACTAAAAGAGTCTAACTATCGCAATAACTTTCAGAATCTGCGGAATATATTCTAGTTTCATAATAACATCACCGGAGATTTTGCACGGTGAAACTTTAGGCCCGGGGGGCGTTTTTACGCGGACTTTCGGCAGCCGTCCTGCGCTCTCAAAATTTTTTTCGCAGTTTCACATGCCCATCTTTAAACGACGATTCCCAAGCAACTAAAAGAGTCTAACTATCGCAATAACTTTCAGAATCTGCGGAATATATTCTAGTTTCATAATAACATCACCGGAGATTTTGCACGGTGAAACTTTAGGCCCGGGGGGCGTTTTTACGCGGACTTTCGGCAGCCGTCCTCCGCTCTCAAAATTTTTTTCGCAGTTTCACATGCCCATCTTCAAACCACGATTCCCAAGCAACTAAAAGAGTCTAACTATCGCAATAACTTTCAGAATCTGCGGAATATATTCTAGTTTCATAATAACATCACCGGAGATTTTGCACGGTGAAACTTTAGGCCCGGGGGGCGTTTTTACGCGGACTTTCGGCAGCCGTCCTCCGCTCTCAAAATTTTTTTCGCAGTTTCACATGCCCATCTTCAAACGACGATTCCCAAGCAACTAAAAGAGTCTAACTATCGCTATAACTTTCAGAATCTGCGGAATATATTCTAGTTTCAAAATAACATCACCGGAGATTTTGCACGGTGAAACTTTAGGCCCGGGGGGCGTTTTTACGCGGACTTTCGGCAGCCGTCCTGCGCTCTCAAAATTTTTTTCGCAGTTTCACATGCCCATCTTTAAACGACGATTCCCAAGCAACTAAAAGAGTCTAACTATCGCAATAACTTTCAGAATCTGCGGAATATATTCTAGTTTCATAATAACATCACCGGAGATTTTGCACGGTGAAACTTTAGGCCCGGGGGGCGTTTTTACGCGGACTTTCGGCAGCCGTCCTCCGCTCTCAAAATTTTTTTCGCAGTTTCACATGCCCATCTTCAAACGACGATTCCCAAGCAACTAAAAGAGTCTAACTATCGCAATAACTTTCAGAATCTGCGGAATATATTCTAGTTTCATAATAACATCACCGGAGATTTTGCACGGTGAAACTTTAGGCCCGGGGGGCGTTTTTACGCGGACTTTCGGCAGCCGTCCTGCGCTCTCAAAATTTTTTTCGCAGTTTCACATGCCCATCTTTAAACGACGATTCCCAAGCAACTAAAAGAGTCTAACTATCGCAATAACTTTCAGAATCTGCGGAATATATTCTAGTTTCATAATAACATCACCGGAGATTTTGCACGGTGAAACTTTAGGCCCGGGGGGCGTTTTTACGCGGACTTTCGGCAGCCGTCCTCCGCTCTCAAAATTTTTTTCGCAGTTTCACATGCCCATCTTCAAACGACGATTCCCAAGCAACTAAAAGAGTCTAACTATCGCAATAACTTTCAGAATCTGCGGAATATATTCTAGTTTCATAATAACATCACCGGAGATTTTGCACGGTGAAACTTTAGGCCCGGGGGGCGTTTTTACGCGGACTTTCGGCAGCCGTCCTGCGCTCTCAAAATTTTTTTCGCAGTTTCACATGCCCATCTTTAAACGACGATTCCCAAGCAACTAAAAGAGTCTAACTATCGCAATAACTTTCAGAATCTGCGGAATATATTCTAGTTTCATAATAACATCACCGGAGATTTTGCACGGTGAAACTTTAGGCCCGGGGGGCGTTTTTACGCGGACTTTCGGCAGCCGTCCTCCGCTCTCAAAATTTTTTTCGCAGTTTCACATGCCCATCTTCAAACGACGATTCCCAAGCAACTAAAACAGTCTAACTATCGCAATAACTTTCAGAATCTGCGGAATATATTCTAGTTTCATAATAACATCACCGGAGATTTTGCACGGTGAAACTTTAGGCCCGGGGGGCGTTTTTACGCGGACTTTCGGCAGCCGTCCTGCGCTCTCAAAATTTTTTTCGCAGTTTCACATGCCCATCTTTAAACGACGATTCCCAAGCAACTAAAAGAGTCTAACTATCGCAATAACTTTCAAATCTGCGGAATATATTCTAGTTTCATAATAACATCACCGGAGATTTTGCACGGTGAAACTTTAGGCCCGGGGGGCGTTTTTACGCGGACTTTCGGCAGCCGTCCTCCGCTCTCAAAATTTTTTTCGCAGTTTCACATGCCCATCTTCAAACGACGATTCCCAAGCAACTAAAAGAGTCTAACTATCGCAATAACTTTCAGAATCTGCGGAATATATTCTAGTTTCATAATAACATCACCGGAGATTTTGCACGGTGAAACTTTAGGCCCGGGGGGCGTTTTTACGCGGACTTTCGGCAGCCGTCCTGCGCTCTCAAAATTTTTTTCGCAGTTTCACATGCCCATCTTTAAACGACGATTCCCAAGCAACTAAAAGAGTCTAACTATCGCAATAACTTTCAGAATCTGCGGAATATATTCTAGTTTCATAATAACATCACCGGAGATTTTGCACGGTGAAACTTTAAGCCCGGGGGGCGTTTTTACGCGGACTTTCGGCAGCCGTCCTCCGCTCTCAAAATTTTTTTCGCAGTTTCACATGCCCATCTTCAAACGACGATTCCCAAGCAACTAAAAGATTCTAACTATCGCAATAACTTTCAGAATCTGCGGAATATATTCTAGTTTCATAATAACATCACCGGAGATTTTGCACGGTGAAACTTTAGGCCCGGGGGGCGTTTTTACGCGGACTTTCGGCAGCCGTCCTGCGCTCTCAAAATTTTTTTCGCAGTTTCACATGCCCATCTTTAAACGACGATTCCCAAGCAACTAAAAGAGTCTAACTATCGCAATAACTTTCAGAATCTGCGGAATATATTCTAGTTTCATAATAACATCACCGGAGATTTTGCACGGTGAAACTTTAGGCCCGGGGGGCGTTTTTACGCGGACTTTCGGCAGCCGTCCTGCGCTCTCAAAATTTTTTTCGCAGTTTCACATGCCCATCTTTAAACGACGATTCCCAAGCAACTAAAAGAGTCTATCTATCGCAATAACTTTCAGAATCTGCGGAATATATTCTAGTTTCATAATAACATCACCGGAGATTTTGCACGGTGAAACTTTAGGCCCGGGGGGCGTTTTTACGCGGACTTTCGGCAGCCGTCCTCCGCTCTCAAAATTTTTTTCGCAGTTTCACATGCCCATCTTCAAACGACGATTCCCAAGCAACTAAAAGAGTCTAACTATCGCAATAACTTTCAGAATCTGCGGAATATATTCTAGTTTCATAATAACATCACCGGAGATTTTGCACGGTGAAACTTTAGGCCCGGGGGGCGTTTTTACGCGGACTTTCGGCAGCCGTCCTGCGCTCTCAAAATTTTTTTCGCAGTTTCACATGCCCATCTTTAAACGACGATTCCCAAGCAACTAAAAGAGTCTAACTATCGCAATAACTTTCAGAATCTGCGGAATATATTCTAGTTTCATAATAACATCACCGGAGATTTTGCACGGTGAAACTTTAGGCCCGGGGGGCGTTTTTACGCGGACTTTCGGCAGCCGTCCTCCGCTCTCAAAATTTTTTTCGCAGTTTCACATGCCCATCTTCAAACGACGATTCCCAAGCAACTAAAAGAGTCTAACTATCGCAATAACTTTCAGAATCTGCGGAATATATTCTAGTTTCAAAATAACATCACCGGAGATTTTGCACGGTGAAACTTTAGGCCCGGGGGGCGTTTTTACGCGGACTTTCGGCAGCCGTCCTGCGCTCTCAAAATTTTTTTCGCAGTTTCACATGCCCATCTTTAAACGACGATTCCCAAGCAACTAAAAGAGTCTAACTATCGCAATAACTTTCAGAATCTGCGGAATATATTCTAGTTTCATAATAACATCACCGGAGATTTTGCACGGTGAAACTTTAGGCCCGGGGGGCGTTTTTACGCGGACTTTCGGCAGCCGTCCTCCGCTCTCAAAATTTTTTTCGCAGTTTCACATGCCCATCTTCAAACGACGATTCCCAAGCAACTAAAAGAGTCTAACTATCGCAATAACTTTCAGAATCTGCGGAATATATTCTAGTTTCATAATAACATCACCGGAGATTTTGCACGGTGAAACTTTAGGCCCGGGGGGCGTTTTTACGCGGACTTTCGGCAGCCGTCCTGCGCTCTCAAAATTTTTTTCGCAGTTTCACATGCCCATCTTTAAACGACGATTCCCAAGCAACTAAAAGAGTCTAACTATCGCAATAACTTTCAGAATCTGCGGAATATATTCTAGTTTCATAATAACATCACCGGAGATTTTGCACGGTGAAACTTTAGGCCCGGGGGGCGTTTTTACGCGGACTTTCGGCAGCCGTCCTCCGCTCTCAAAATTTTTTTCGCAGTTTCACATGCCCATCTTCAAACGACGATTCCCAAGCAACTAAAAGAGTCTAACTATCGCAATAACTTTCAGAATCTGCGGAATATATTCTAGTTTCATAATAACATCACCGGAGATTTTGCACGGTGAAACTTTAGGCCCGGGGGGCGTTTTTACGCGGACTTTCGGCAGCCGTCCTGCGCTCTCAAAATTTTTTTCGCAGTTTCACATGCCCATCTTTAAACGACGATTCCCAAGCAACTAAAAGAGTCTAACTATCGCAATAACTTTCAGAATCTGCGGAATATATTCTAGTTTCATAATAACATCACCGGAGATTTTGCACGGTGAAACTTTAGGCCCGGGGGGCGTTTTTACGCGGACTTTCGGCAGCCGTCCTCCGCTCTCAAAATTTTTTTCGCAGTTTCACATGCCCATCTTCAAACGACGATTCCCAAGCAACTAAAAGAGTCTAACTATCGCAATAACTTTCAGAATCTGCGGAATATATTCTAGTTTCATAATAACATCACCGGAGATTTTGCACGGTGAAACTTTAGGCCCGGGGGGCGTTTTTACGCGGACTTTCGGCAGCCGTCCTGCGCTCTCAAAACTTTTTTCGCAGTTTCACATGCCCATCTTTAAACGACGATTCCCAAGCAACTAAAAGAGTCTAACTATCGCAATAACTTTCAGAATCTGCGGAATATATTCTAGTTTCATAATAACATCACCGGAGATTTTGCACGGTGAAACTTTAGGCCCGGGGGGCGTTTTTACGCGGACTTTCGGCAGCCGTCCTGCGCTCTCAAAATTTTTTTCGCAGTTTCACATGCCCATCTTTAAACGACGATTCCCAAGCAACTAAAAGAGTCTATCTATCGCAATAACTTTCAGAATCTGCGGAATATATTCTAGTTTCATAATAACATCACCGGAGATTTTGCACGGTGAAACTTTAGGCCCGGGGGGCGTTTTTACGCGGACTTTCGGCAGCCGTCCTCCGCTCTCAAAATTTTTTTCGCAGTTTCACATGCCCATCTTCAAACGACGATTCCCAAGCAACTAAAAGAGTCTAACTATCGCAATAACTTTCAGAATCTGCGGAATATATTCTAGTTTCATAATAACATCACCGGAGATTTTGCACGGTGAAACTTTAGGCCCGGGGGGCGTTTTTACGCGGACTTTCGGCAGCCGTCCTGCGCTCTCAAAATTTTTTTCGCAGTTTCACATGCCCATCTTTAAACGACGATTCCCAAGCAACTAAAAGAGTCTAACTATCGCAATAACTATCAGAATCTGCGGAATATATTCTAGTTTCATAATAACATCACCGGAGATTTTGCACGGTGAAACTTTAGGCCCGGGGGGCGTTTTTACGCGGACTTTCGGCAGCCGTCCTGCGCTCTCAAAATTTTTTTCGCAGTTTCACATGCCCATCTTTAAACGACGATTCCCAAGCAACTAAAAGAGTCTAACTATCGCAATAACTTTCAGAATCTGCGGAATATATTCTAGTTTCATAATAACATCACCGGAGATTTTGCACGGTGAAACTTTAGGCCCGGGGGGCGTTTTTACGCGGACTTTCGGCAGCCGTCCTGCGCTCTCAAAATTTTTTTCGCAGTTTCACATGCCCATCTTCAAACGACGATTCCCAAGCAACTAAAAGAGTCTAACTATCGCAATAACTTTCAGAATCTGCGGAATATATTCTAGTTTCATAATAACATCACCGGAGATTTTGCACGGTGAAACTTTAGGCCCGGGGGGCGTTTTTACGCGGACTTTCGGCAGCCGTCCTGCGCTCTCAAAATTTTTTTCGCAGTTTCACATGCCCATCTTTAAACGACGATTCCCAAGCAACTAAAAGAGTCTAACTATCGCAATAACTTTCAGAATCTGCGGAATATATTCTAGTTTCATAATAACATCACCGGAGATTTTGCACGGTGAAACTTTAGGCCCGGGGGGCGTTTTTACGCGGACTTTCGGCAGCCGTCCTCCGCTCTCAAAATTTTTTTCGCAGTTTCACATGCCCATCTTCAAACGACGATTCCCAAGCAACTAAAAGAGTCTAACTATCGCAATAACTTTCAGAATCTGCGGAATATATTCTAGTTTCATAATAACATCACCGGAGATTTTGCACGGTGAAACTTTAGGCCCGGGGGGCGTTTTTACTCGGACTTTCGGCAGCCGTCCTGCGCTCTCAAAATTTTTTTCGCAGTTTCACATGCCCATCTTTAAACGACGATTCCCAAGCAACTAAAAGAGTCTAACTATCGCAATAACTTTCAGAATCTGCGGAATATATTCTAGTTTCATAATAACATCACCGGAGATTTTGCACGGTGAAACTTTAGGCCCGGGGGGCGTTTATACGCGGACTTTCGGCAGCCGTCCTGCGCTCTCAAAATTTTTTTCGCAGTTTCACATGCCCATCTTTAAACGACGATTCCCAAGCAACTAAAAGAATTTTTTTCGCAGTTTCACATGCCCATCTTTAAACGACGATTCCCAAGCAACTAAAAGAGTCTAACTATCGCAATAACTTTCAGAATCTGCGGAATATATTCTAGTTTCATAATAACATCACCGGAGATTTTGCACGGTGAAACTTTAGGCCCGGGGGGCGTTTTTACGCGGACTTTCGGCAGCCGTCCTCCGCTCTCAAAATTTTTTTCGCAGTTTCACATGCCCATCTTCAAACGACGATTCCCAAGCAACTAAAAGAGTCTAACTATCGCAATAACTTTCAGAATCTGCGGAATATATTCTAGTTTCATAATAACATCACCGGAGATTTTGCACGGTGAAACTTTAGGCCCGGGGGGCGTTTTTACGCGGACTTTCGGCAGCCGTCCTGCGTTCTCAAAATTTTTTTCGCAGTTTCACATGCCCATCTTTAAACGACGATTCCCAAGCAACTAAAAGAGTCTAACTATCGCAATAACTTTCAGAATCTGCGGAATATATTCTAGTTTCATAATAACATCACCGGAGATTTTGCACGGTGAAACTTTAGGCCCGGGGGGCGTTTTTACGCGGACTTTCGGCAGCCGTCCTCCGCTCTCAAAATTTTTTTCGCAGTTTCACATGCCCATCTTCAAACGACGATTCCCAAGCAACTAAAAGAGTCTAACTATCGCAATAACTTTCAGAATCTGCGGAATATATTCTAGTTTCATAATAACATCACCGGAGATTTTGCACGGTGAAACTTTAGGCCCGGGGGGCGTTTTTACGCGGACTTTCGGCAGCCGTCCTGCGCTCTCAAAATTTTTTTCGCAGTTTCACATGCCCATCTTTAAACGACGATTCCCAAGCAACTATAAGAGTCTAACTATCGCAATAACTTTCAGAATCTGCGGAATATATTCTAGTTTCATAATAACATCACCGGAGATTTTGCACGGTGAAACTTTAGGCCCGGGGGGCGTTTTTACGCGGACTTTCGGCAGCCGTCCTCCGCTCTCAAAATTTTTTTCGCAGTTTCACATGCCCATCTTCAAACGACGATTCCCAAGCAACTAAAAGAGTCTAACTATCGCAATAACTTTCAGAATCTGCGGAATATATTCTAGTTTCATAATAACATCACCGGAGATTTTGCACGGTGAAACTTTAGGCCCGGGGGGCGTTTTTACGCGGACTTTCGGCAGCCGTCCTCCGCTCTCAAAATTTTTTTCGCAGTTTCACATGCCCATCTTCAAACGACGATTCCCAAGCAACTAAAAGAGTCTAGGATGGTTACTGCAGCGAAAGTTACTGCAGATTCCGCAATAACTTTCAGAATCTGCGGAATATATTGTAGTTTCATAATAACATCACCGGAGATTTTGCACGGTGAAACTTTAGGCCCGGGGGGCGTTTTTACGCGGACTTTCGGCAGCCGTCCTGCGCTCTCAAAATTTTTTTCGCAGTTTCACATGCCCATCTTTAAACGACGATTCCCAAGCAGCGAAAAGTTATCCTGTCTGAGTTATCTAGTCCCCTGCAGCGAAAGTTACTGCAGATTCCGCAATAACTTTCAGAATCTGCGGAATATATTGTAGTTTCATAATAACATCACCGGAGATTTTGCACGGTGAAACTTTAGGCCCGGGGGGCGTTTTTACGCGGACTTTCGGCAGCCGTCCTGCGCTCTCAAAATTTTTTTCGCAGTTTCACATGCCCATCTTTAAACGACGATTCCCAAGCAACTAAAAGAGTCTAACTATCGCAATAACTTTCAGAATCTGCGGAATATATTCTAGTTTCATAATAACATCACCGGAGATTTTGCACGGTGAAACTTTAGGCCCGGGGGGCGTTTTTACGCGGACTTTCGGCAGCCGTCCTCCGCTCTCAAAATTTTTTTCGCAGTTTCACATGCCCATCTTCAAACGACGATTCCCAAGCAACTAAAAGAGTCTAACTATCGCAATAACTTTCAGAATCTGCGGAATATATTCTAGTTTCATAATAACATCACCGGAGATTTTGCACGGTGAAACTTTAGGCCCGGGGGGCGTTTTTACGCGGACTTTCGGCAGCCGTCCTGCGCTCTCAAAATTTTTTTCGCAGTTTCACATGCCCATCTTTAAACGACGATTCCCAAGCAACTAAAAGAGTCTAACTATCGCAATAACTTTCAGAATCTGCGGAATATATTCTAGTTTCATAATAACATCACCGGAGATTTTGCACGGTGAAACTTTAGGCCCGGGGGGCGTTTTTACGCGGACTTTCGGCAGCCGTCCTCCGCTCTCAAAATTTTTTTCGCAGTTTCACATGCCCATCTTCAAACGACGATTCCCAAGCAACTAAAAGAGTCTAACTATCGCAATAACTTTCAGAATCTGCGGAATATATTCTAGTTTCATAATAACATCACCGGAGATTTTGCACGGTGAAACTTTAGGCCCGGGGGGCGTTTTTACGCGGACTTTCGGCAGCCGTCCTGCGCTCTCAAAATTTTTTCGCAGTTTCACATGCCCATCTTTAAACGACGATTCCCAAGCAACTAAAAGAGTCTAACTATCGCAATAACTTTCAGAATCTGCGGAATATATTCTAGTTTCATAATAACATCACCGGAGATTTTGCACGGTGAAACTTTAGGCCCGGGGGCGTTTTTACGCGGACTTTCGGCAGCCGTCCTCCGCTCTCAAAATTTTTTTCGCAGTTTCACATGCCCATCTTCAAACGACGATTCCCAAGCAACTAAAAGAGTCTAACTATCGCAATAACTTTCAGAATCTGCGGAATATATTCTAGTTTCATAATAACATCACCGGAGATTTTGCACGGTGAAACTTTAGGCCCGGGGGGCGTTTTTACGCGGACTTTCGGCAGCCGTCCTGCGCTCTCAAAATTTTTTTCGCAGTTTCACATGCCCATCTTTAAACGACGATTCCCAAGCAACTAAAAGAGTCTAACTATCGCAATAACTTTCAGAATCTGCGGAATATATTCTAGTTTCATAATAACATCACCGGAGATTTTGCACGGTGAAACTTTAGGCCCGGGGGGCGTTTTTACGCGGACTTTCGGCAGCCGTCCTCCGCTCTCAAAATTTTTTTCGCAGTTTCACATGCCCATCTTCAAACGACGATTCCCAAGCAACTAAAAGAGTCTAACTATCGCAATAACTTTCAGAATCTGCGGAATATATTCTAGTTTCATAATAACATCACCGGAGATTTTGCACGGTGAAACTTTAGGCCCGGGGGGCGTTTTTACGCGGACTTTCGGCAGCCGTCCTGCGCTCTCAAAATTTTTTTCGCAGTTTCACATGCCCATCTTTAAACGACGATTCCCAAGCAACTAAAAGAGTCTAACTATCGCAATAACTTTCAGAATCTGCGGAATATATTCTAGTTTCATAATAACATCACCGGAGATTTTGCACGGTGAAACTTTAGGCCCGGGGGGCGTTTTTACGCGGACTTTCGGCAGCCGTCCTCCGCTCTCAAAATTTTTTTCGCAGTTTCACATGCCCATCTTCAAACGACGATTCCCAAGCAACTAAAAGAGTCTAACTATCGCAATAACTTTCAGAATCTGCGGAATATATTCTAGTTTCATAATAACATCACCGGAGATTTTGCACGGTGAAACTTTAGGCCCGGGGGCGTTTTTACGCGGACTTTCGGCAGCCGTCCTCCGCTCTCAAAATTTTTTTCGCAGTTTCACATGCCCATCTTCAAACGACGATTCCCAAGCAACTAAAAGAGTCTAACTATCGCAATAACTTTCAGAATCTGCGGAATATATTCTAGTTTCATAATAACATCACCGGAGATTTTGCACGGTGAAACTTTAGGCCCGGGGGGCGTTTTTACGCGGACTTTCGGCAGCCGTCCTGCGCTCTCAAAATTTTTTTCGCAGTTTCACATGCCCATCTTTAAACGACGATTCCCAAGCAACTAAAAGAGTCTAACTATCGCAATAACTTTCAGAATCTGCGGAATATATTCTAGTTTCATAATAACATCACCGGAGATTTTGCACGGTGAAACTTTAGGCCCGGGGGGCGTTTTTACGCGGACTTTCGGCAGCCGTCCTCCGCTCTCAAAATTTTTTTCGCAGTTTCACATGCCCATCTTCAAACGACGATTCCCAAGCAACTAAAAGAGTCTAACTATCGCAATAACTTTCAGAATCTGCGGAATATATTCTAGTTTCATAATAACATCACCGGAGATTTTGCACGGTGAAACTTTAGGCCCGGGGGGCGTTTTTACGCGGACTTTCGGCAGCCGTCCTGCGCTCTCAAAATTTTTTTCGCAGTTTCACATGCCCATCTTTAAACGACGATTCCCAAGCAACTAAAAGAGTCTAACTATCGCAATAACTTTCAGAATCTGCGGAATATATTCTAGTTTCATAATAACATCACCGGAGATTTTGCACGGTGAAACTTTAGGCCCGGGGGGCGTTTTTACGCGGACTTTCGGCAGCCGTCCTCCGCTCTCAAAATTTTTTTCGCAGTTTCACATGCCCATCTTCAAACGACGATTCCCAAGCAACTAAAAGAGTCTAACTATCGCAATAACTTTCAGAATCTGCGGAATATATTCTAGTTTCATAATAACATCACCGGAGATTTTGCACGGTGAAACTTTAGGCCCGGGGGGCGTTTTTACGCGGACTTTCGGCAGCCGTCCTGCGCTCTCAAAATTTTTTTCGCAGTTTCACATGCCCATCTTTAAACGACGATTCCCAAGCAACTAAAAGAGTCTAACTATCGCAATAACTTTCAGAATCTGCGGAATATATTCTAGTTTCATAATAACATCACCGGAGATTTTGCACGGTGAAACTTTAGGCCCGGGGGGCGTTTTTACGCGGACTTTCGGCAGCCGTCCTCCGCTCTCAAAATTTTTTTCGCAGTTTCACATGCCCATCTTCAAACGACGATTCCCAAGCAACTAAAAGAGTCTAACTATCGCAATAACTTTCAGAATCTGCGGAATATATTCTAGTTTCATAATAACATCACCGGAGATTTTGCACGGTGAAACTTTAGGCCCGGGGGGCGTTTTTACGCGGACTTTCGGCAGCCGTCCTGCGCTCTCAAAATTTTTTTCGCAGTTTCACATGCCCATCTTTAAACGACGATTCCCAAGCAACTAAAAGAGTCTAACTATCGCAATAACTTTCAGAATCTGCGGAATATATTCTAGTTTCATAATAACATCACCGGAGATTTTGCACGGTGAAACTTTAGGCCCGGGGGGCGTTTTTACGCGGACTTTCGGCAGCCGTCCTCCGCTCTCAAAATTTTTTTCGCAGTTTCACATGCCCATCTTCAAACGACGATTCCCAAGCAACTAAAAGAGTCTAACTATCGCAATAACTTTCAGAATCTGCGGAATATATTCTAGTTTCATAATAACATCACCGGAGATTTTGCACGGTGAAACTTTAGGCCCGGGGGGCGTTTTTACGCGGACTTTCGGCAGCCGTCCTGCGCTCTCAAAATTTTTTTCGCAGTTTCACATGCCCATCTTTAAACGACGATTCCCAAGCAACTAAAAGAGTCTAACTATCGCAATAACTTTCAGAATCTGCGGAATATATTCTAGTTTCATAATAACATCACCGGAGATTTTGCACGGTGAAACTTTAGGCCCGGGGGGCGTTTTTACGCGGACTTTCGGCAGCCGTCCTCCGCTCTCAAAATTTTTTTCGCAGTTTCACATGCCCATCTTCAAACGACGATTCCCAAGCAACTAAAAGAGTCTAACTATCGCAATAACTTTCAGAATCTGCGGAATATATTCTAGTTTCATAATAACATCACCGGAGATTTTGCACGGTGAAACTTTAGGCCCGGGGGGCGTTTTTACGCGGACTTTCGGCAGCCGTCCTGCGCTCTCAAAATTTTTTTCGCAGTTTCACATGCCCATCTTTAAACGACGATTCCCAAGCAACTAAAAGAGTCTAACTATCGCAATAACTTTCAGAATCTGCGGAATATATTCTAGTTTCATAATAACATCACCGGAGATTTTGCACGGTGAAACTTTAGGCCCGGGGGGCGTTTTTACGCGGACTTTCGGCAGCCGTCCTCCGCTCTCAAAATTTTTTTCGCAGTTTCACATGCCCATCTTCAAACGACGATTCCCAAGCAACTAAAAGAGTCTAACTATCGCAATAACTTTCAGAATCTGCGGAATATATTCTAGTTTCATAATAACATCACCGGAGATTTTGCACGGTGAAACTTTAGGCCCGGGGGGCGTTTTTACGCGGACTTTCGGCAGCCGTCCTGCGCTCTCAAAATTTTTTTCGCAGTTTCACATGCCCATCTTTAAACGACGATTCCCAAGCAACTAAAAGAGTCTAACTATCGCAATAACTTTCAGAATCTGCGGAATATATTCTAGTTTCATAATAACATCACCGGAGATTTTGCACGGTGAAACTTTAGGCCCGGGGGGCGTTTTTACGCGGACTTTCGGCAGCCGTCCTCCGCTCTCAAAATTTTTTCGCAGTTTCACATGCCCATCTTCAAACGACGATTCCCAAGCAACTAAAAGAGTCTAACTATCGCAATAACTTTCAGAATCTGCGGAATATATTCTAGTTTCATAATAACATCACCGGAGATTTTGCACGGTGAAACTTTAGGCCCGGGGGGCGTTTTTACGCGGACTTTCGGCAGCCGTCCTGCGCTCTCAAAATTTTTTCGCAGTTTCACATGCCCATCTTTAAACGACGATTCCCAAGCAACTAAAAGAGTCTAACTATCGCAATAACTTTCAGAATCTGCGGAATATATTCTAGTTTCATAATAACATCACCGGAGATTTTGCACGGTGAAACTTTAGGCCCGGGGGGCGTTTTTACGCGGACTTTCGGCAGCCGTCCTCCGCTCTCAAAATTTTTTTCGCAGTTTCACATGCCCATCTTCAAACGACGATTCCCAAGCAACTAAAAGAGTCTAACTATCGCAATAACTTTCAGAATCTGCGGAATATATTCTAGTTTCATAATAACATCACCGGAGATTTTGCACGGTGAAACTTTAGGCCCGGGGGGCGTTTTTACGCGGACTTTCGGCAGCCGTCCTGCGCTCTCAAAATTTTTTTCGCAGTTTCACATGCCCATCTTTAAACGACGATTCCCAAGCAACTAAAAGAGTCTAACTATCGCAATAACTTTCAGAATCTGCGGAATATATTCTAGTTTCATAATAACATCACCGGAGATTTTGCACGGTGAAACTTTAGGCCCGGGGGGCGTTTTTACGCGGACTTTCGGCAGCCGTCCTCCGCTCTCAAAATTTTTTTCGCAGTTTCACATGCCCATCTTCAAACGACGATTCCCAAGCAACTAAAAGAGTCTAACTATCGCAATAACTTTCAGAATCTGCGGAATATATTCTAGTTTCATAATAACATCACCGGAGATTTTGCACGGTGAAACTTTAGGCCCGGGGGGCGTTTTTACGCGGACTTTCGGCAGCCGTCCTGCGCTCTCAAAATTTTTTTCGCAGTTTCACATGCCCATCTTTAAACGACGATTCCCAAGCAACTAAAAGAGTCTAACTATCGCAATAACTTTCAGAATCTGCGGAATATATTCTAGTTTCATAATAACATCACCGGAGATTTTGCACGGTGAAACTTTAGGCCCGGGGGGCGTTTTTACGCGGACTTTCGGCAGCCGTCCTCCGCTCTCAAAATTTTTTTCGCAGTTTCACATGCCCATCTTCAAACGACGATTCCCAAGCAACTAAAAGAGTCTAACTATCGCAATAACTTTCAGAATCTGCGGAATATATTCTAGTTTCATAATAACATCACCGGAGATTTTGCACGGTGAAACTTTAGGCCCGGGGGGCGTTTTTACGCGGACTTTCGGCAGCCGTCCTGCGCTCTCAAAATTTTTTTCGCAGTTTCACATGCCCATCTTTAAACGACGATTCCCAAGCAACTAAAAGAGTCTAACTATCGCAATAACTTTCAGAATCTGCGGAATATATTCTAGTTTCATAATAACATCACCGGAGATTTTGCACGGTGAAACTTTAGGCCCGGGGGGCGTTTTTACGCGGACTTTCGGCAGCCGTCCTCCGCTCTCAAAATTTTTTTCGCAGTTTCACATGCCCATCTTCAAACGACGATTCCCAAGCAACTAAAAGAGTCTAACTATCGCAATAACTTTCAGAATCTGCGGAATATATTCTAGTTTCATAATAACATCACCGGAGATTTTGCACGGTGAAACTTTAGGCCCGGGGGGCGTTTTTTACGCGGACTTTCGGCAGCCGTCCTGCGCTCTCAAAATTTTTTTCGCAGTTTCACATGCCCATCTTTAAACGACGATTCCCAAGCAACTAAAAGAGTCTAACTATCGCAATAACTTTCAGAATCTGCGGAATATATTCTAGTTTCATAATAACATCACCGGAGATTTTGCACGGTGAAACTTTAGGCCCGGGGGGCGTTTTTACGCGGACTTTCGGCAGCCGTCCTCCGCTCTCAAAATTTTTTTCGCAGTTTCACATGCCCATCTTCAAACGACGATTCCCAAGCAACTAAAAGAGTCTAACTATCGCAATAACTTTCAGAATCTGCGGAATATATTCTAGTTTCATAATAACATCACCGGAGATTTTGCACGGTGAAACTTTAGGCCCGGGGGGCGTTTTTACGCGGACTTTCGGCAGCCGTCCTCCGCTCTCAAAATTTTTTTCGCAGTTTCACATGCCCATCTTCAAACGACGATTCCCAAGCAACTAAAAGAGTCTAACTATCGCAATAACTTTCAGAATCTGCGGAATATATTCTAGTTTCATAATAACATCACCGGAGATTTTGCACGGTGAAACTTTAGGCCCGGGGGGCGTTTTTACGCGGACTTTCGGCAGCCGTCCTGCGCTCTCAAAATTTTTTTCGCAGTTTCACATGCCCATCTTTAAACGACGATTCCCAAGCAACTAAAAGAGTCTAACTATCGCAATAACTTTCAGAATCTGCGGAATATATTCTAGTTTCATAATAACATCACCGGAGATTTTGCACGGTGAAACTTTAGGCCCGGGGGGCGTTTTTACGCGGACTTTCGGCAGCCGTCCTCCGCTCTCAAAATTTTTTTCGCAGTTTCACATGCCCATCTTCAAACGACGATTCCCAAGCAACTAAAAGAGTCTAACTATCGCAATAACTTTCAGAATCTGCGGAATATATTCTAGTTTCATAATAACATCACCGGAGATTTTGCACGGTGAAACTTTAGGCCCGGGGGGCGTTTTTACGCGGACTTTCGGCAGCCGTCCTGCGCTCTCAAAATTTTTTTCGCAGTTTCACATGCCCATCTTTAAACGACGATTCCCAAGCAACTAAAAGAGTCTAACTATCGCAATAACTTTCAGAATCTGCGGAATATATTCTAGTTTCATAATAACATCACCGGAGATTTTGCACGGTGAAACTTTAGGCCCGGGGGGCGTTTTTACGCGGACTTTCGGCAGCCGTCCTCCGCTCTCAAAATTTTTTCGCAGTTTCACATGCCCATCTTCAAACGACGATTCCCAAGCAACTAAAAGAGTCTAACTATCGCAATAACTTTCAGAATCTGCGGAATATATTCTAGTTTCATAATAACATCACCGGAGATTTTGCACGGTGAAACTTTAGGCCCGGGGGGGCGTTTTTACGCGGACTTTCGGCAGCCGTCCTGCGCTCTCAAAATTTTTTTCGCAGTTTCACATGCCCATCTTTAAACGACGATTCCCAAGCAACTAAAAGAGTCTAACTATCGCAATAACTTTCAGAATCTGCGGAATATATTCTAGTTTCATAATAACATCACCGGAGATTTTGCACGGTGAAACTTTAGGCCCGGGGGGCGTTTTTACGCGGACTTTCGGCAGCCGTCCTCCGCTCTCAAAATTTTTTTCGCAGTTTCACATGCCCATCTTCAAACGACGATTCCCAAGCAACTAAAAGAGTCTAACTATCGCAATAACTTTCAGAATCTGCGGAATATATTCTAGTTTCATAATAACATCACCGGAGATTTTGCACGGTGAAACTTTAGGCCCGGGGGGCGTTTTTACGCGGACTTTCGGCAGCCGTCCTGCGCTCTCAAAATTTTTTTCGCAGTTTCACATGCCCATCTTTAAACGACGATTCCCAAGCAACTAAAAGAGTCTAACTATCGCAATAACTTTCAGAATCTGCGGAATATATTCTAGTTTCATAATAACATCACCGGAGATTTTGCACGGTGAAACTTTAGGCCCGGGGGGCGTTTTTACGCGGACTTTCGGCAGCCGTCCTCCGCTCTCAAAATTTTTTTCGCAGTTTCACATGCCCATCTTCAAACGACGATTCCCAAGCAACTAAAAGAGTCTAACTATCGCAATAACTTTCAGAATCTGCGGAATATATTCTAGTTTCATAATAACATCACCGGAGATTTTGCACGGTGAAACTTTAGGCCCGGGGGGCGTTTTTACGCGGACTTTCGGCAGCCGTCCTGCGCTCTCAAAATTTTTTTCGCAGTTTCACATGCCCATCTTTAAACGACGATTCCCAAGCAACTAAAAGAGTCTAACTATCGCAATAACTTTCAGAATCTGCGGAATATATTCTAGTTTCATAATAACATCACCGGAGATTTTGCACGGTGAAACTTTAGGCCCGGGGGGCGTTTTTACGCGGACTTTCGGCAGCCGTCCTCCGCTCTCAAAATTTTTTTCGCAGTTTCACATGCCCATCTTCAAACGACGATTCCCAAGCAACTAAAAGAGTCTAACTATCGCAATAACTTTCAGAATCTGCGGAATATATTCTAGTTTCATAATAACATCACCGGAGATTTTGCACGGTGAAACTTTAGGCCCGGGGGGCGTTTTTACGCGGACTTTCGGCAGCCGTCCTGCGCTCTCAAAATTTTTTTCGCAGTTTCACATGCCCATCTTTAAACGACGATTCCCAAGCAACTAAAAGAGTCTAACTATCGCAATAACTTTCAGAATCTGCGGAATATATTCTAGTTTCATAATAACATCACCGGAGATTTTGCACGGTGAAACTTTAGGCCCGGGGGGCGTTTTTACGCGGACTTTCGGCAGCCGTCCTCCGCTCTCAAAATTTTTTTCGCAGTTTCACATGCCCATCTTCAAACGACGATTCCCAAGCAACTAAAAGAGTCTAACTATCGCAATAACTTTCAGAATCTGCGGAATATATTCTAGTTTCATAATAACATCACCGGAGATTTTGCACGGTGAAACTTTAGGCCCGGGGGGCGTTTTTACGCGGACTTTCGGCAGCCGTCCTGCGCTCTCAAAATTTTTTTCGCAGTTTCACATGCCCATCTTTAAACGACGATTCCCAAGCAACTAAAAGAGTCTAACTATCGCAATAACTTTCAGAATCTGCGGAATATATTCTAGTTTCATAATAACATCACCGGAGATTTTGCACGGTGAAACTTTAGGCCCGGGGGGCGTTTTTACGCGGACTTTCGGCAGCCGTCCTCCGCTCTCAAAATTTTTTTCGCAGTTTCACATGCCCATCTTCAAACGACGATTCCCAAGCAACTAAAAGAGTCTAACTATCGCAATAACTTTCAGAATCTGCGGAATATATTCTAGTTTCATAATAACATCACCGGAGATTTTGCACGGTGAAACTTTAGGCCCGGGGGCGTTTTTACGCGGACTTTCGGCAGCCGTCCTCCGCTCTCAAAATTTTTTTCGCAGTTTCACATGCCCATCTTCAAACGACGATTCCCAAGCAACTAAAAGAGTCTAACTATCGCAATAACTTTCAGAATCTGCGGAATATATTCTAGTTTCATAATAACATCACCGGAGATTTTGCACGGTGAAACTTTAGGCCCGGGGGGCGTTTTTACGCGGACTTTCGGCAGCCGTCCTGCGCTCTCAAAATTTTTTTCGCAGTTTCACATGCCCATCTTTAAACGACGATTCCCAAGCAACTAAAAGAGTCTAACTATCGCAATAACTTTCAGAATCTGCGGAATATATTCTAGTTTCATAATAACATCACCGGAGATTTTGCACGGTGAAACTTTAGGCCCGGGGGGCGTTTTTACGCGGACTTTCGGCAGCCGTCCTCCGCTCTCAAAATTTTTTTCGCAGTTTCACATGCCCATCTTCAAACGACGATTCCCAAGCAACTAAAAGAGTCTAACTATCGCAATAACTTTCAGAATCTGCGGAATATATTCTAGTTTCATAATAACATCACCGGAGATTTTGCACGGTGAAACTTTAGGCCCGGGGGGCGTTTTTACGCGGACTTTCGGCAGCCGTCCTGCGCTCTCAAAATTTTTTTCGCAGTTTCACATGCCCATCTTTAAACGACGATTCCCAAGCAACTAAAAGAGTCTAACTATCGCAATAACTTTCAGAATCTGCGGAATATATTCTAGTTTCATAATAACATCACCGGAGATTTTGCACGGTGAAACTTTAGGCCCGGGGGGCGTTTTTTACGCGGACTTTCGGCAGCCGTCCTCCGCTCTCAAAATTTTTTTCGCAGTTTCACATGCCCATCTTCAAACGACGATTCCCAAGCAACTAAAAGAGTCTAACTATCGCAATAACTTTCAGAATCTGCGGAATATATTCTAGTTTCATAATAACATCACCGGAGATTTTGCACGGTGAAACTTTAGGCCCGGGGGGCGTTTTTACGCGGACTTTCGGCAGCCGTCCTGCGCTCTCAAAATTTTTTTCGCAGTTTCACATGCCCATCTTTAAACGACGATTCCCAAGCAACTAAAAGAGTCTAACTATCGCAATAACTTTCAGAATCTGCGGAATATATTCTAGTTTCATAATAACATCACCGGAGATTTTGCACGGTGAAACTTTAGGCCCGGGGGCGTTTTTACGCGGACTTTCGGCAGCCGTCCTCCGCTCTCAAAATTTTTTTCGCAGTTTCACATGCCCATCTTCAAACGACGATTCCCAAGCAACTAAAAGAGTCTAACTATCGCAATAACTTTCAGAATCTGCGGAATATATTCTAGTTTCATAATAACATCACCGGAGATTTTGCACGGTGAAACTTTAGGCCCGGGGGGCGTTTTTACGCGGACTTTCGGCAGCCGTCCTGCGCTCTCAAAATTTTTTTCGCAGTTTCACATGCCCATCTTTAAACGACGATTCCCAAGCAACTAAAAGAGTCTAACTATCGCAATAACTTTCAGAATCTGCGGAATATATTCTAGTTTCATAATAACATCACCGGAGATTTTGCACGGTGAAACTTTAGGCCCGGGGGGCGTTTTTACGCGGACTTTCGGCAGCCGTCCTCCGCTCTCAAAATTTTTTTCGCAGTTTCACATGCCCATCTTCAAACGACGATTCCCAAGCAACTAAAAGAGTCTAACTATCGCAATAACTTTCAGAATCTGCGGAATATATTCTAGTTTCATAATAACATCACCGGAGATTTTGCACGGTGAAACTTTAGGCCCGGGGGGCGTTTTTACGCGGACTTTCGGCAGCCGTCCTGCGCTCTCAAAATTTTTTTCGCAGTTTCACATGCCCATCTTTAAACGACGATTCCCAAGCAACTAAAAGAGTCTAACTATCGCAATAACTTTCAGAATCTGCGGAATATATTCTAGTTTCATAATAACATCACCGGAGATTTTGCACGGTGAAACTTTAGGCCCGGGGGGCGTTTTTACGCGGACTTTCGGCAGCCGTCCTCCGCTCTCAAAATTTTTTTCGCAGTTTCACATGCCCATCTTCAAACGACGATTCCCAAGCAACTAAAAGAGTCTAACTATCGCAATAACTTTCAGAATCTGCGGAATATATTCTAGTTTCATAATAACATCACCGGAGATTTTGCACGGTGAAACTTTAGGCCCGGGGGGCGTTTTTACGCGGACTTTCGGCAGCCGTCCTGCGCTCTCAAAATTTTTTTCGCAGTTTCACATGCCCATCTTTAAACGACGATTCCCAAGCAACTAAAAGAGTCTAACTATCGCAATAACTTTCAGAATCTGCGGAATATATTCTAGTTTCATAATAACATCACCGGAGATTTTGCACGGTGAAACTTTAGGCCCGGGGGGCGTTTTTACGCGGACTTTCGGCAGCCGTCCTCCGCTCTCAAAATTTTTTTCGCAGTTTCACATGCCCATCTTCAAACGACGATTCCCAAGCAACTAAAAGAGTCTAACTATCGCAATAACTTTCAGAATCTGCGGAATATATTCTAGTTTCATAATAACATCACCGGAGATTTTGCACGGTGAAACTTTAGGCCCGGGGGGCGTTTTTACGCGGACTTTCGGCAGCCGTCCTGCGCTCTCAAAATTTTTTTCGCAGTTTCACATGCCCATCTTTAAACGACGATTCCCAAGCAACTAAAAGAGTCTAACTATCGCAATAACTTTCAGAATCTGCGGAATATATTCTAGTTTCATAATAACATCACCGGAGATTTTGCACGGTGAAACTTTAGGCCCGGGGGGCGTTTTTACGCGGACTTTCGGCAGCCGTCCTCCGCTCTCAAAATTTTTTTCGCAGTTTCACATGCCCATCTTCAAACGACGATTCCCAAGCAACTAAAAGAGTCTAACTATCGCAATAACTTTCAGAATCTGCGGAATATATTCTAGTTTCATAATAACATCACCGGAGATTTTGCACGGTGAAACTTTAGGCCCGGGGGGCGTTTTTACGCGGACTTTCGGCAGCCGTCCTGCGCTCTCAAAATTTTTTTCGCAGTTTCACATGCCCATCTTTAAACGACGATTCCCAAGCAACTAAAAGAGTCTAACTATCGCAATAACTTTCAGAATCTGCGGAATATATTCTAGTTTCATAATAACATCACCGGAGATTTTGCACGGTGAAACTTTAGGCCCGGGGGGCGTTTTTACGCGGACTTTCGGCAGCCGTCCTCCGCTCTCAAAATTTTTTTCGCAGTTTCACATGCCCATCTTCAAACGACGATTCCCAAGCAACTAAAAGAGTCTAACTATCGCAATAACTTTCAGAATCTGCGGAATATATTCTAGTTTCATAATAACATCACCGGAGATTTTGCACGGTGAAACTTTAGGCCCGGGGGGCGTTTTTACGCGGACTTTCGGCAGCCGTCCTGCGCTCTCAAAATTTTTTTCGCAGTTTCACATGCCCATCTTTAAACGACGATTCCCAAGCAACTAAAAGAGTCTAACTATCGCAATAACTTTCAGAATCTGCGGAATATATTCTAGTTTCATAATAACATCACCGGAGATTTTGCACGGTGAAACTTAGGCCCGGGGGGCGTTTTTACGCGGACTTTCGGCAGCCGTCCTCCGCTCTCAAAATTTTTTTCGCAGTTTCACATGCCCAATCTTCAAACGACGATTCCCAAGCAACTAAAAGAGTCTAACTATCGCAATAACTTTCAGAATCTGCGGAATATATTCTAGTTTCATAATAACATCACCGGAGATTTTGCACGGTGAAACTTTAGGCCCGGGGGGCGTTTTTACGCGGACTTTCGGCAGCCGTCCTGCGCTCTCAAAATTTTTTTCGCAGTTTCACATGCCCATCTTTAAACGACGATTCCCAAGCAACTAAAAGAGTCTAACTATCGCAATAACTTTCAGAATCTGCGGAATATATTCTAGTTTCATAATAACATCACCGGAGATTT
>CAWVNO010002812.1:0-31326 GCA_963930645.1 Salticus scenicus | reverse complement strand
AGACTTTTGCCAGATTTCGATACCCAAAATTTTTGCGATTTTCACAGAATTTTTTTCAAAAGCCGATTCCAAAGCAACTAATAGAGCTTTGCGATCGCAATCACTTCCAGAATCTGCCCCACGAAGTCTACTTTCATGATAAAGCACGAGGGACCTGCCAAAGTTAAACCATTTGGCCAGGAGAGCCCTTTTTTGAAGGCATGTGCTCGATTTCGTCGCGAAATTTTTTTGGCGAATTTTACGACATCTCATTTTTAAAAGTCGATTCCACAGCGACTAATAGAGCTTTGCGATCGCAATCACTTCCAGAATGTGCAAAAGATATTCTAGTTTCATAACAGACCAGCAGGGACCTGCCAAAGTTAAACCATTTGGCCAGGAGAGCCCTTTTATGCAGACTTTTGCCAGATTTCGATACCCAAAATTTTTGCGATTTTCACAGAATTTTTTTCAAAAGCCGATTCCAAAGCAACTAATAGAGCTTTGCGATCGCAATCACTTCCAGAATCTGCCCCACGAAGTCTACTTTCATGATAAAGCACGAGGGACCTGCCAAAGTTAAACCATTTGGCCAGGAGAGCCCTTTTTTGAAGGCATGTGCTCGATTTCGTCGCGAAATTTTTTTGGCGAATTTTACGACATCTCATTTTTAAAAGTCGATTCCACAGCGACTAATAGAGCTTTGCGATCGCAATCACTTCCAGAATGTGCAAAAGATATTCTAGTTTCATAACAGACCAGCAGGGACCTGCCAAAGTTAAACCATTTGGCCAGGAGAGCCCTTTTATGCAGACTTTTGCCAGATTTCGATACCCAAAATTTTTGCGATTTTCACAGAATTTTTTTCAAAAGCCGATTCCAAAGCAACTAATAGAGCTTTGCGATCGCAATCACTTCCAGAATCTGCCCCACGAAGTCTACTTTCATGATAAAGCACGAGGGACCTGCCAAAGTTAAACCATTTGGCCAGGAGAGCCCTTTTTTGAAGGCATGTGCTCGATTTCGTCGCGAAATTTTTTTGGCGAATTTTACGACATCTCATTTTTAAAAGTCGATTCCACAGCGACTAATAGAGCTTTGCGATCGCAATCACTTCCAGAATGTGCAAAAGATATTCTAGTTTCATAACAGACCAGCAGGGACCTGCCAAAGTTAAACCATTTGGCCAGGAGAGCCCTTTTATGCAGACTTTTGCCAGATTTCGATACCCAAAATTTTTGCGATTTTCACAGAATTTTTTTCAAAAGCCGATTCCAAAGCAACTAATAGAGCTTTGCGATCGCAATCACTTCCAGAATCTGCCCCACGAAGTCTACTTTCATGATAAAGCACGAGGGACCTGCCAAAGTTAAACCATTTGGCCAGGAGAGCCCTTTTTTGAAGGCATGTGCTCGATTTCGTCGCGAAATTTTTTTGGCGAATTTTACGACATCTCATTTTTAAAAAGTCGATTCCACAGCGACTAATAGAGCTTTGCGATCGCAATCACTTCCAGAATGTGCAAAAGATATTCTAGTTTCATAACAGACCAGCAGGGACCTGCCAAAGTTAAACCATTTGGCCAGGAGAGCCCTTTTATGCAGACTTTTGCCAGATTTCGATACCCAAAATTTTTTGCGATTTTCACAGAATTTTTTTCAAAAGCCGATTCCAAAGCAACTAATAGAGCTTTGCGATCGCAATCACTTCCAGAATCTGCCCCACGAAGTCTACTTTCATGATAAAGCACGAGGGACCTGCCAAAGTTAAACCATTTGGCCAGGAGAGCCCTTTTTTGAAGGCATGTGCTCGATTTCGTCGCGAAATTTTTTTGGCGAATTTTACGACATCTCATTTTTAAAAGTCGATTCCACAGCGACTAATAGAGCTTTGCGATCGCAATCACTTCCAGAATGTGCAAAAGATATTCTAGTTTCATAACAGACCAGCAGGGACCTGCCAAAGTTAAACCATTTGGCCAGGAGAGCCCTTTTATGCAGACTTTTGCCAGATTTCGATACCCAAAATTTTTGCGATTTTCACAGAATTTTTTTCAAAAGCCGATTCCAAAGCAACTAATAGAGCTTTGCGATCGCAATCACTTCCAGAATCTGCCCCACGAAGTCTACTTTCATGATAAAGCACGAGGGACCTGCCAAAGTTAAACCATTTGGCCAGGAGAGCCCTTTTTTGAAGGCATGTGCTCGATTTCGTCGCGAAATTTTTTTGGCGAATTTTACGACATCTCATTTTTAAAAGTCGATTCCACAGCGACTAATAGAGCTTTGCGATCGCAATCACTTCCAGAATGTGCAAAAGATATTCTAGTTTCATAACAGACCAGCAGGGACCTGCCAAAGTTAAACCATTTGGCCAGGAGAGCCCTTTTATGCAGACTTTTGCCAGATTTCGATACCCAAAATTTTTGCGATTTTCACAGAATTTTTTTCAAAAGCCGATTCCAAAGCAACTAATAGAGCTTTGCGATCGCAATCACTTCCAGAATCTGCCCCACGAAGTCTACTTTCATGATAAAGCACGAGGGACCTGCCAAAGTTAAACCATTTGGCCAGGAGAGCCCTTTTTTGAAGGCATGTGCTCGATTTCGTCGCGAAATTTTTTTGGCGAATTTTACGACATCTCATTTTTAAAAGTCGATTCCACAGCGACTAATAGAGCTTTGCGATCGCAATCACTTCCAGAATGTGCAAAAGATATTCTAGTTTCATAACAGACCAGCAGGGACCTGCCAAAGTTAAACCATTTGGCCAGGAGAGCCCTTTTATGCAGACTTTTGCCAGATTTCGATACCCAAAATTTTTGCGATTTTCACAGAATTTTTTTCAAAAGCCGATTCCAAAGCAACTAATAGAGCTTTGCGATCGCAATCACTTCCAGAATCTGCCCCACGAAGTCTACTTTCATGATAAAGCACGAGGGACCTGCCAAAGTTAAACCATTTGGCCAGGAGAGCCCTTTTTTGAAGGCATGTGCTCGATTTCGTCGCGAAATTTTTTTGGCGAATTTTACGACATCTCATTTTTAAAAGTCGATTCCACAGCGACTAATAGAGCTTTGCGATCGCAATCACTTCCAGAATGTGCAAAAGATATTCTAGTTTCATAACAGACCAGCAGGGACCTGCCAAAGTTAAACCATTTGGCCAGGAGAGCCCTTTTATGCAGACTTTTGCCAGATTTCGATACCCAAAATTTTTGCGATTTTCACAGAATTTTTTTCAAAAGCCGATTCCAAAGCAACTAATAGAGCTTTGCGATCGCAATCACTTCCAGAATCTGCCCCACGAAGTCTACTTTCATGATAAAGCACGAGGGACCTGCCAAAGTTAAACCATTTGGCCAGGAGAGCCCTTTTTTGAAGGCATGTGCTCGATTTCGTCGCGAAATTTTTTTGGCGAATTTTACGACATCTCATTTTTAAAAGTCGATTCCACAGCGACTAATAGAGCTTTGCGATCGCAATCACTTCCAGAATGTGCAAAAGATATTCTAGTTTCATAACAGACCAGCAGGGACCTGCCAAAGTTAAACCATTTGGCCAGGAGAGCCCTTTTATGCAGACTTTTGCCAGATTTCGATACCCAAAATTTTTGCGATTTTCACAGAATTTTTTTCAAAAGCCGATTCCAAAGCAACTAATAGAGCTTTGCGATCGCAATCACTTCCAGAATCTGCCCCACGAAGTCTACTTTCATGATAAAGCACGAGGGACCTGCCAAAGTTAAACCATTTGGCCAGGAGAGCCCTTTTTTGAAGGCATGTGCTCGATTTCGTCGCGAAATTTTTTTGGCGAATTTTACGACATCTCATTTTTAAAAGTCGATTCCACAGCGACTAATAGAGCTTTGCGATCGCAATCACTTCCAGAATGTGCAAAAGATATTCTAGTTTCATAACAGACCAGCAGGGACCTGCCAAAGTTAAACCATTTGGCCAGGAGAGCCCTTTTATGCAGACTTTTGCCAGATTTCGATACCCAAAATTTTTGCGATTTTCACAGAATTTTTTTCAAAAGCCGATTCCAAAGCAACTAATAGAGCTTTGCGATCGCAATCACTTCCAGAATCTGCCCCACGAAGTCTACTTTCATGATAAAGCACGAGGGACCTGCCAAAGTTAAACCATTTGGCCAGGAGAGCCCTTTTTTGAAGGCATGTGCTCGATTTCGTCGCGAAATTTTTTTGGCGAATTTTACGACATCTCATTTTTAAAAGTCGATTCCACAGCGACTAATAGAGCTTTGCGATCGCAATCACTTCCAGAATGTGCAAAAGATATTCTAGTTTCATAACAGACCAGCAGGGACCTGCCAAAGTTAAACCATTTGGCCAGGAGAGCCCTTTTATGCAGACTTTTGCCAGATTTCGATACCCAAAATTTTTGCGATTTTCACAGAATTTTTTTCAAAAGCCGATTCCAAAGCAACTAATAGAGCTTTGCGATCGCAATCACTTCCAGAATCTGCCCCACGAAGTCTACTTTCATGATAAAGCACGAGGGACCTGCCAAAGTTAAACCATTTGGCCAGGAGAGCCCTTTTTTGAAGGCATGTGCTCGATTTCGTCGCGAAATTTTTTTGGCGAATTTTACGACATCTCATTTTTAAAAGTCGATTCCACAGCGACTAATAGAGCTTTGCGATCGCAATCACTTCCAGAATGTGCAAAAGATATTCTAGTTTCATAACAGACCAGCAGGGACCTGCCAAAGTTAAACCATTTGGCCAGGAGAGCCCTTTTATGCAGACTTTTGCCAGATTTCGATACCCAAAATTTTTGCGATTTTCACAGAATTTTTTTCAAAAGCCGATTCCAAAGCAACTAATAGAGCTTTGCGATCGCAATCACTTCCAGAATCTGCCCCACGAAGTCTACTTTCATGATAAAGCACGAGGGACCTGCCAAAGTTAAACCATTTGGCCAGGAGAGCCCTTTTTTGAAGGCATGTGCTCGATTTCGTCGCGAAATTTTTTTGGCGAATTTTACGACATCTCATTTTTAAAAGTCGATTCCACAGCGACTAATAGAGCTTTGCGATCGCAATCACTTCCAGAATGTGCAAAAGATATTCTAGTTTCATAACAGACCAGCAGGGACCTGCCAAAGTTAAACCATTTGGCCAGGAGAGCCCTTTTATGCAGACTTTTGCCAGATTTCGATACCCAAAATTTTTGCGATTTTCACAGAATTTTTTTCAAAAGCCGATTCCAAAGCAACTAATAGAGCTTTGCGATCGCAATCACTTCCAGAATCTGCCCCACGAAGTCTACTTTCATGATAAAGCACGAGGGACCTGCCAAAGTTAAACCATTTGGCCAGGAGAGCCCTTTTTTGAAGGCATGTGCTCGATTTCGTCGCGAAATTTTTTGGCGAATTTTACGACATCTCATTTTTAAAAGTCGATTCCACAGCGACTAATAGAGCTTTGCGATCGCAATCACTTCCAGAATGTGCAAAAGATATTCTAGTTTCATAACAGACCAGCAGGGACCTGCCAAAGTTAAACCATTTGGCCAGGAGAGCCCTTTTATGCAGACTTTTGCCAGATTTCGATACCCAAAATTTTTGCGATTTTCACAGAATTTTTTTCAAAAGCCGATTCCAAAGCAACTAATAGAGCTTTGCGATCGCAATCACTTCCAGAATCTGCCCCACGAAGTCTACTTTCATGATAAAGCACGAGGGACCTGCCAAAGTTAAACCATTTGGCCAGGAGAGCCCTTTTTTGAAGGCATGTGCTCGATTTCGTCGCGAAATTTTTTTGGCGAATTTTACGACATCTCATTTTTAAAAGTCGATTCCACAGCGACTAATAGAGCTTTGCGATCGCAATCACTTCCAGAATGTGCAAAAGATATTCTAGTTTCATAACAGACCAGCAGGGACCTGCCAAAGTTAAACCATTTGGCCAGGAGAGCCCTTTTATGCAGACTTTTGCCAGATTTCGATACCCAAAATTTTTGCGATTTTCACAGAATTTTTTTCAAAAGCCGATTCCAAAGCAACTAATAGAGCTTTGCGATCGCAATCACTTCCAGAATCTGCCCCACGAAGTCTACTTTCATGATAAAGCACGAGGGACCTGCCAAAGTTAAACCATTTGGCCAGGAGAGCCCTTTTTTGAAGGCATGTGCTCGATTTCGTCGCGAAATTTTTTTGGCGAATTTTACGACATCTCATTTTTAAAAGTCGATTCCACAGCGACTAATAGAGCTTTGCGATCGCAATCACTTCCAGAATGTGCAAAAGATATTCTAGTTTCATAACAGACCAGCAGGGACCTGCCAAAGTTAAACCATTTGGCCAGGAGAGCCCTTTTATGCAGACTTTTGCCAGATTTCGATACCCAAAATTTTTGCGATTTTCACAGAATTTTTTTCAAAAGCCGATTCCAAAGCAACTAATAGAGCTTTGCGATCGCAATCACTTCCAGAATCTGCCCCACGAAGTCTACTTTCATGATAAAGCACGAGGGACCTGCCAAAGTTAAACCATTTGGCCAGGAGAGCCCTTTTTTGAAGGCATGTGCTCGATTTCGTCGCGAAATTTTTTTGGCGAATTTTACGACATCTCATTTTTAAAAGTCGATTCCACAGCGACTAATAGAGCTTTGCGATCGCAATCACTTCCAGAATGTGCAAAAGATATTCTAGTTTCATAACAGACCAGCAGGGACCTGCCAAAGTTAAACCATTTGGCCAGGAGAGCCCTTTTATGCAGACTTTTGCCAGATTTCGATACCCAAAATTTTTGCGATTTTCACAGAATTTTTTTCAAAAGCCGATTCCAAAGCAACTAATAGAGCTTTGCGATCGCAATCACTTCCAGAATCTGCCCCACGAAGTCTACTTTCATGATAAAGCACGAGGGACCTGCCAAAGTTAAACCATTTGGCCAGGAGAGCCCTTTTTTGAAGGCATGTGCTCGATTTCGTCGCGAAATTTTTTTGGCGAATTTTACGACATCTCATTTTTAAAAGTCGATTCCACAGCGACTAATAGAGCTTTGCGATCGCAATCACTTCCAGAATGTGCAAAAGATATTCTAGTTTCATAACAGACCAGCAGGGACCTGCCAAAGTTAAACCATTTGGCCAGGAGAGCCCTTTTATGCAGACTTTTGCCAGATTTCGATACCCAAAATTTTTGCGATTTTCACAGAATTTTTTTCAAAAGCCGATTCCAAAGCAACTAATAGAGCTTTGCGATCGCAATCACTTCCAGAATCTGCCCCACGAAGTCTACTTTCATGATAAAGCACGAGGGACCTGCCAAAGTTAAACCATTTGGCCAGGAGAGCCCTTTTTTGAAGGCATGTGCTCGATTTCGTCGCGAAATTTTTTTGGCGAATTTTACGACATCTCATTTTTAAAAGTCGATTCCACAGCGACTAATAGAGCTTTGCGATCGCAATCACTTCCAGAATGTGCAAAAGATATTCTAGTTTCATAACAGACCAGCAGGGACCTGCCAAAGTTAAACCATTTGGCCAGGAGAGCCCTTTTATGCAGACTTTTGCCAGATTTCGATACCCAAAATTTTTGCGATTTTCACAGAATTTTTTTCAAAAGCCGATTCCAAAGCAACTAATAGAGCTTTGCGATCGCAATCACTTCCAGAATCTGCCCCACGAAGTCTACTTTCATGATAAAGCACGAGGGACCTGCCAAAGTTAAACCATTTGGCCAGGAGAGCCCTTTTTTGAAGGCATGTGCTCGATTTCGTCGCGAAATTTTTTTGGCGAATTTTACGACATCTCATTTTTAAAAGTCGATTCCACAGCGACTAATAGAGCTTTGCGATCGCAATCACTTCCAGAATGTGCAAAAGATATTCTAGTTTCATAACAGACCAGCAGGGACCTGCCAAAGTTAAACCATTTGGCCAGGAGAGCCCTTTTATGCAGACTTTTGCCAGATTTCGATACCCAAAATTTTTGCGATTTTCACAGAATTTTTTCAAAAGCCGATTCCAAAGCAACTAATAGAGCTTTGCGATCGCAATCACTTCCAGAATCTGCCCCACGAAGTCTACTTTCATGATAAAGCACGAGGGACCTGCCAAAGTTAAACCATTTGGCCAGGAGAGCCCTTTTTTGAAGGCATGTGCTCGATTTCGTCGCGAAATTTTTTTGGCGAATTTTACGACATCTCATTTTTAAAAGTCGATTCCACAGCGACTAATAGAGCTTTGCGATCGCAATCACTTCCAGAATGTGCAAAAGATATTCTAGTTTCATAACAGACCAGCAGGGACCTGCCAAAGTTAAACCATTTGGCCAGGAGAGCCCTTTTATGCAGACTTTTGCCAGATTTCGATACCCAAAATTTTTGCGATTTTCACAGAATTTTTTTCAAAAGCCGATTCCAAAGCAACTAATAGAGCTTTGCGATCGCAATCACTTCCAGAATCTGCCCCACGAAGTCTACTTTCATGATAAAGCACGAGGGACCTGCCAAAGTTAAACCATTTGGCCAGGAGAGCCCTTTTTTGAAGGCATGTGCTCGATTTCGTCGCGAAATTTTTTTGGCGAATTTTACGACATCTCATTTTTAAAAGTCGATTCCACAGCGACTAATAGAGCTTTGCGATCGCAATCACTTCCAGAATGTGCAAAAGATATTCTAGTTTCATAACAGACCAGCAGGGACCTGCCAAAGTTAAACCATTTGGCCAGGAGAGCCCTTTTATGCAGACTTTTGCCAGATTTCGATACCCAAAATTTTTGCGATTTTCACAGAATTTTTTTCAAAAGCCGATTCCAAAGCAACTAATAGAGCTTTGCGATCGCAATCACTTCCAGAATCTGCCCCACGAAGTCTACTTTCATGATAAAGCACGAGGGACCTGCCAAAGTTAAACCATTTGGCCAGGAGAGCCCTTTTTTGAAGGCATGTGCTCGATTTCGTCGCGAAATTTTTTTGGCGAATTTTACGACATCTCATTTTTAAAAGTCGATTCCACAGCGACTAATAGAGCTTTGCGATCGCAATCACTTCCAGAATGTGCAAAAGATATTCTAGTTTCATAACAGACCAGCAGGGACCTGCCAAAGTTAAACCATTTGGCCAGGAGAGCCCTTTTATGCAGACTTTTGCCAGATTTCGATACCCAAAATTTTTGCGATTTTCACAGAATTTTTTTCAAAAGCCGATTCCAAAGCAACTAATAGAGCTTTGCGATCGCAATCACTTCCAGAATCTGCCCCACGAAGTCTACTTTCATGATAAAGCACGAGGGACCTGCCAAAGTTAAACCATTTGGCCAGGAGAGCCCTTTTTTGAAGGCATGTGCTCGATTTCGTCGCGAAATTTTTTTGGCGAATTTTACGACATCTCATTTTTAAAAGTCGATTCCACAGCGACTAATAGAGCTTTGCGATCGCAATCACTTCCAGAATGTGCAAAAGATATTCTAGTTTCATAACAGACCAGCAGGGACCTGCCAAAGTTAAACCATTTGGCCAGGAGAGCCCTTTTATGCAGACTTTTGCCAGATTTCGATACCCAAAATTTTTGCGATTTTCACAGAATTTTTTTCAAAAGCCGATTCCAAAGCAACTAATAGAGCTTTGCGATCGCAATCACTTCCAGAATCTGCCCCACGAAGTCTACTTTCATGATAAAGCACGAGGGACCTGCCAAAGTTAAACCATTTGGCCAGGAGAGCCCTTTTTTGAAGGCATGTGCTCGATTTCGTCGCGAAATTTTTTTGGCGAATTTTACGACATCTCATTTTTAAAAGTCGATTCCACAGCGACTAATAGAGCTTTGCGATCGCAATCACTTCCAGAATGTGCAAAAGATATTCTAGTTTCATAACAGACCAGCAGGGACCTGCCAAAGTTAAACCATTTGGCCAGGAGAGCCCTTTTATGCAGACTTTTGCCAGATTTCGATACCCAAAATTTTTGCGATTTTCACAGAATTTTTTTCAAAAGCCGATTCCAAAGCAACTAATAGAGCTTTGCGATCGCAATCACTTCCAGAATCTGCCCCACGAAGTCTACTTTCATGATAAAGCACGAGGGACCTGCCAAAGTTAAACCATTTGGCCAGGAGAGCCCTTTTTTGAAGGCATGTGCTCGATTTCGTCGCGAAATTTTTTTGGCGAATTTTACGACATCTCATTTTTAAAAGTCGATTCCACAGCGACTAATAGAGCTTTGCGATCGCAATCACTTCCAGAATGTGCAAAAGATATTCTAGTTTCATAACAGACCAGCAGGGACCTGCCAAAGTTAAACCATTTGGCCAGGAGAGCCCTTTTATGCAGACTTTTGCCAGATTTCGATACCCAAAATTTTTGCGATTTTCACAGAATTTTTTTCAAAAGCCGATTCCAAAGCAACTAATAGAGCTTTGCGATCGCAATCACTTCCAGAATCTGCCCCACGAAGTCTACTTTCATGATAAAGCACGAGGGACCTGCCAAAGTTAAACCATTTGGCCAGGAGAGCCCTTTTTTGAAGGCATGTGCTCGATTTCGTCGCGAAATTTTTTTGGCGAATTTTACGACATCTCATTTTTAAAAGTCGATTCCACAGCGACTAATAGAGCTTTGCGATCGCAATCACTTCCAGAATGTGCAAAAGATATTCTAGTTTCATAACAGACCAGCAGGGACCTGCCAAAGTTAAACCATTTGGCCAGGAGAGCCCTTTTATGCAGACTTTTGCCAGATTTCGATACCCAAAATTTTTGCGATTTTCACAGAATTTTTTTCAAAAGCCGATTCCAAAGCAACTAATAGAGCTTTGCGATCGCAATCACTTCCAGAATCTGCCCCACGAAGTCTACTTTCATGATAAAGCACGAGGGACCTGCCAAAGTTAAACCATTTGGCCAGGAGAGCCCTTTTTTGAAGGCATGTGCTCGATTTCGTCGCGAAATTTTTTTGGCGAATTTTACGACATCTCATTTTTAAAAGTCGATTCCACAGCGACTAATAGAGCTTTGCGATCGCAATCACTTCCAGAATGTGCAAAAGATATTCTAGTTTCATAACAGACCAGCAGGGACCTGCCAAAGTTAAACCATTTGGCCAGGAGAGCCCTTTTATGCAGACTTTTGCCAGATTTCGATACCCAAAATTTTTGCGATTTTCACAGAATTTTTTTCAAAAGCCGATTCCAAAGCAACTAATAGAGCTTTGCGATCGCAATCACTTCCAGAATCTGCCCCACGAAGTCTACTTTCATGATAAAGCACGAGGGACCTGCCAAAGTTAAACCATTTGGCCAGGAGAGCCCTTTTTTGAAGGCATGTGCTCGATTTCGTCGCGAAATTTTTTTGGCGAATTTTACGACATCTCATTTTTAAAAGTCGATTCCACAGCGACTAATAGAGCTTTGCGATCGCAATCACTTCCAGAATGTGCAAAAGATATTCTAGTTTCATAACAGACCAGCAGGGACCTGCCAAAGTTAAACCATTTGGCCAGGAGAGCCCTTTTATGCAGACTTTTGCCAGATTTCGATACCCAAAATTTTTGCGATTTTCACAGAATTTTTTTCAAAAGCCGATTCCAAAGCAACTAATAGAGCTTTGCGATCGCAATCACTTCCAGAATCTGCCCCACGAAGTCTACTTTCATGATAAAGCACGAGGGACCTGCCAAAGTTAAACCATTTGGCCAGGAGAGCCCTTTTTTGAAGGCATGTGCTCGATTTCGTCGCGAAATTTTTTTGGCGAATTTTACGACATCTCATTTTTAAAAGTCGATTCCACAGCGACTAATAGAGCTTTGCGATCGCAATCACTTCCAGAATGTGCAAAAGATATTCTAGTTTCATAACAGACCAGCAGGGACCTGCCAAAGTTAAACCATTTGGCCAGGAGAGCCCTTTTATGCAGACTTTTGCCAGATTTCGATACCCAAAATTTTTGCGATTTTCACAGAATTTTTTTCAAAAGCCGATTCCAAAGCAACTAATAGAGCTTTGCGATCGCAATCACTTCCAGAATCTGCCCCACGAAGTCTACTTTCATGATAAAGCACGAGGGACCTGCCAAAGTTAAACCATTTGGCCAGGAGAGCCCTTTTTTGAAGGCATGTGCTCGATTTCGTCGCGAAATTTTTTTGGCGAATTTTACGACATCTCATTTTTAAAAGTCGATTCCACAGCGACTAATAGAGCTTTGCGATCGCAATCACTTCCAGAATGTGCAAAAGATATTCTAGTTTCATAACAGACCAGCAGGGACCTGCCAAAGTTAAACCATTTGGCCAGGAGAGCCCTTTTATGCAGACTTTTGCCAGATTTCGATACCCAAAATTTTTGCGATTTTCACAGAATTTTTTTCAAAAGCCGATTCCAAAGCAACTAATAGAGCTTTGCGATCGCAATCACTTCCAGAATCTGCCCCACGAAGTCTACTTTCATGATAAAGCACGAGGGACCTGCCAAAGTTAAACCATTTGGCCAGGAGAGCCCTTTTTTGAAGGCATGTGCTCGATTTCGTCGCGAAATTTTTTTGGCGAATTTTACGACATCTCATTTTTAAAAGTCGATTCCACAGCGACTAATAGAGCTTTGCGATCGCAATCACTTCCAGAATGTGCAAAAGATATTCTAGTTTCATAACAGACCAGCAGGGACCTGCCAAAGTTAAACCATTTGGCCAGGAGAGCCCTTTTATGCAGACTTTTGCCAGATTTCGATACCCAAAATTTTTGCGATTTTCACAGAATTTTTTTCAAAAGCCGATTCCAAAGCAACTAATAGAGCTTTGCGATCGCAATCACTTCCAGAATCTGCCCCACGAAGTCTACTTTCATGATAAAGCACGAGGGACCTGCCAAAGTTAAACCATTTGGCCAGGAGAGCCCTTTTTTGAAGGCATGTGCTCGATTTCGTCGCGAAATTTTTTTGGCGAATTTTACGACATCTCATTTTTAAAAGTCGATTCCACAGCGACTAATAGAGCTTTGCGATCGCAATCACTTCCAGAATGTGCAAAAGATATTCTAGTTTCATAACAGACCAGCAGGGACCTGCCAAAGTTAAACCATTTGGCCAGGAGAGCCCTTTTATGCAGACTTTTGCCAGATTTCGATACCCAAAATTTTTGCGATTTTCACAGAATTTTTTTCAAAAGCCGATTCCAAAGCAACTAATAGAGCTTTGCGATCGCAATCACTTCCAGAATCTGCCCCACGAAGTCTACTTTCATGATAAAGCACGAGGGACCTGCCAAAGTTAAACCATTTGGCCAGGAGAGCCCTTTTTTGAAGGCATGTGCTCGATTTCGTCGCGAAATTTTTTTGGCGAATTTTACGACATCTCATTTTTAAAAGTCGATTCCACAGCGACTAATAGAGCTTTGCGATCGCAATCACTTCCAGAATGTGCAAAAGATATTCTAGTTTCATAACAGACCAGCAGGGACCTGCCAAAGTTAAACCATTTGGCCAGGAGAGCCCTTTTATGCAGACTTTTGCCAGATTTCGATACCCAAAATTTTTGCGATTTTCACAGAATTTTTTTCAAAAGCCGATTCCAAAGCAACTAATAGAGCTTTGCGATCGCAATCACTTCCAGAATCTGCCCCTCGAAGTCTACTTTCATGATAAAGCACGAGGGACCTGCCAAAGTTAAACCATTTGGCCAGGAGAGCCCTTTTTTGAAGGCATGTGCTCGATTTCGTCGCGAAATTTTTTTGGCGAATTTTACGACATCTCATTTTTAAAAGTCGATTCCACAGCGACTAATAGAGCTTTGCGATCGCAATCACTTCCAGAATGTGCAAAAGATATTCTAGTTTCATAACAGACCAGCAGGGACCTGCCAAAGTTAAACCATTTGGCCAGGAGAGCCCTTTTATGCAGACTTTTGCCAGATTTCGATACCCAAAATTTTTGCGATTTTCACAGAATTTTTTTCAAAAGCCGATTCCAAAGCAACTAATAGAGCTTTGCGATCGCAATCACTTCCAGAATCTGCCCCACGAAGTCTACTTTCATGATAAAGCACGAGGGACCTGCCAAAGTTAAACCATTTGGCCAGGAGAGCCCTTTTTTGAAGGCATGTGCTCGATTTCGTCGCGAAATTTTTTTGGCGAATTTTACGACATCTCATTTTTAAAAGTCGATTCCACAGCGACTAATAGAGCTTTGCGATCGCAATCACTTCCAGAATGTGCAAAAGATATTCTAGTTTCATAACAGACCAGCAGGGACCTGCCAAAGTTAAACCATTTGGCCAGGAGAGCCCTTTTATGCAGACTTTTGCCAGATTTCGATACCCAAAATTTTTGCGATTTTCACAGAATTTTTTTCAAAAGCCGATTCCAAAGCAACTAATAGAGCTTTGCGATCGCAATCACTTCCAGAATCTGCCCCACGAAGTCTACTTTCATGATAAAGCACGAGGGACCTGCCAAAGTTAAACCATTTGGCCAGGAGAGCCCTTTTTTGAAGGCATGTGCTCGATTTCGTCGCGAAATTTTTTTGGCGAATTTTACGACATCTCATTTTTAAAAGTCGATTCCACAGCGACTAATAGAGCTTTGCGATCGCAATCACTTCCAGAATGTGCAAAAGATATTCTAGTTTCATAACAGACCAGCAGGGACCTGCCAAAGTTAAACCATTTGGCCAGGAGAGCCCTTTTATGCAGACTTTTGCCAGATTTCGATACCCAAAATTTTTGCGATTTTCACAGAATTTTTTTCAAAAGCCGATTCCAAAGCAACTAATAGAGCTTTGCGATCGCAATCACTTCCAGAATCTGCCCCACGAAGTCTACTTTCATGATAAAGCACGAGGGACCTGCCAAAGTTAAACCATTTGGCCAGGAGAGCCCTTTTTTGAAGGCATGTGCTCGATTTCGTCGCGAAATTTTTTTGGCGAATTTTACGACATCTCATTTTTAAAAGTCGATTCCACAGCGACTAATAGAGCTTTGCGATCGCAATCACTTCCAGAATGTGCAAAAGATATTCTAGTTTCATAACAGACCAGCAGGGACCTGCCAAAGTTAAACCATTTGGCCAGGAGAGCCCTTTTATGCAGACTTTTGCCAGATTTCGATACCCAAAATTTTTGCGATTTTCACAGAATTTTTTTCAAAAGCCGATTCCAAAGCAACTAATAGAGCTTTGCGATCGCAATCACTTCCAGAATCTGCCCCACGAAGTCTACTTTCATGATAAAGCACGAGGGACCTGCCAAAGTTAAACCATTTGGCCAGGAGAGCCCTTTTTTGAAGGCATGTGCTCGATTTCGTCGCGAAATTTTTTTGGCGAATTTTACGACATCTCATTTTTAAAAGTCGATTCCACAGCGACTAATAGAGCTTTGCGATCGCAATCACTTCCAGAATGTGCAAAAGATATTCTAGTTTCATAACAGACCAGCAGGGACCTGCCAAAGTTAAACCATTTGGCCAGGAGAGCCCTTTTATGCAGACTTTTGCCAGATTTCGATACCCAAAATTTTTGCGATTTTCACAGAATTTTTTTCAAAAGCCGATTCCAAAGCAACTAATAGAGCTTTGCGATCGCAATCACTTCCAGAATCTGCCCCACGAAGTCTACTTTCATGATAAAGCACGAGGGACCTGCCAAAGTTAAACCATTTGGCCAGGAGAGCCCTTTTTTGAAGGCATGTGCTCGATTTCGTCGCGAAATTTTTTTGGCGAATTTTACGACATCTCATTTTTAAAAGTCGATTCCACAGCGACTAATAGAGCTTTGCGATCGCAATCACTTCCAGAATGTGCAAAAGATATTCTAGTTTCATAACAGACCAGCAGGGACCTGCCAAAGTTAAACCATTTGGCCAGGAGAGCCCTTTTATGCAGACTTTTGCCAGATTTCGATACCCAAAATTTTTGCGATTTTCACAGAATTTTTTTCAAAAGCCGATTCCAAAGCAACTAATAGAGCTTTGCGATCGCAATCACTTCCAGAATCTGCCCCACGAAGTCTACTTTCATGATAAAGCACGAGGGACCTGCCAAAGTTAAACCATTTGGCCAGGAGAGCCCTTTTTTGAAGGCATGTGCTCGATTTCGTCGCGAAATTTTTTTGGCGAATTTTACGACATCTCATTTTTAAAAGTCGATTCCACAGCGACTAATAGAGCTTTGCGATCGCAATCACTTCCAGAATGTGCAAAAGATATTCTAGTTTCATAACAGACCAGCAGGGACCTGCCAAAGTTAAACCATTTGGCCAGGAGAGCCCTTTTATGCAGACTTTTGCCAGATTTCGATACCCAAAATTTTTGCGATTTTCACAGAATTTTTTTCAAAAGCCGATTCCAAAGCAACTAATAGAGCTTTGCGATCGCAATCACTTCCAGAATCTGCCCCACGAAGTCTACTTTCATGATAAAGCACGAGGGACCTGCCAAAGTTAAACCATTTGGCCAGGAGAGCCCTTTTTTGAAGGCATGTGCTCGATTTCGTCGCGAAATTTTTTTGGCGAATTTTACGACATCTCATTTTTAAAAGTCGATTCCACAGCGACTAATAGAGCTTTGCGATCGCAATCACTTCCAGAATGTGCAAAAGATATTCTAGTTTCATAACAGACCAGCAGGGACCTGCCAAAGTTAAACCATTTGGCCAGGAGAGCCCTTTTATGCAGACTTTTGCCAGATTTCGATACCCAAAATTTTTGCGATTTTCACAGAATTTTTTTCAAAAGCCGATTCCAAAGCAACTAATAGAGCTTTGCGATCGCAATCACTTCCAGAATCTGCCCCACGAAGTCTACTTTCATGATAAAGCACGAGGGACCTGCCAAAGTTAAACCATTTGGCCAGGAGAGCCCTTTTTTGAAGGCATGTGCTCGATTTCGTCGCGAAATTTTTTTGGCGAATTTTACGACATCTCATTTTTAAAAGTCGATTCCACAGCGACTAATAGAGCTTTGCGATCGCAATCACTTCCAGAATGTGCAAAAGATATTCTAGTTTCATAACAGACCAGCAGGGACCTGCCAAAGTTAAACCATTTGGCCAGGAGAGCCCTTTTATGCAGACTTTTGCCAGATTTCGATACCCAAAATTTTTGCGATTTTCACAGAATTTTTTTCAAAAGCCGATTCCAAAGCAACTAATAGAGCTTTGCGATCGCAATCACTTCCAGAATCTGCCCCACGAAGTCTACTTTCATGATAAAGCACGAGGGACCTGCCAAAGTTAAACCATTTGGCCAGGAGAGCCCTTTTTTGAAGGCATGTGCTCGATTTCGTCGCGAAATTTTTTTGGCGAATTTTACGACATCTCATTTTTAAAAGTCGATTCCACAGCGACTAATAGAGCTTTGCGATCGCAATCACTTCCAGAATGTGCAAAAGATATTCTAGTTTCATAACAGACCAGCAGGGACCTGCCAAAGTTAAACCATTTGGCCAGGAGAGCCCTTTTATGCAGACTTTTGCCAGATTTCGATACCCAAAATTTTTGCGATTTTCACAGAATTTTTTTCAAAAGCCGATTCCAAAGCAACTAATAGAGCTTTGCGATCGCAATCACTTCCAGAATCTGCCCCACGAAGTCTACTTTCATGATAAAGCACGAGGGACCTGCCAAAGTTAAACCATTTGGCCAGGAGAGCCCTTTTTTGAAGGCATGTGCTCGATTTCGTCGCGAAATTTTTTTGGCGAATTTTACGACATCTCATTTTTAAAAGTCGATTCCACAGCGACTAATAGAGCTTTGCGATCGCAATCACTTCCAGAATGTGCAAAAGATATTCTAGTTTCATAACAGACCAGCAGGGACCTGCCAAAGTTAAACCATTTGGCCAGGAGAGCCCTTTTATGCAGACTTTTGCCAGATTTCGATACCCAAAATTTTTGCGATTTTCACAGAATTTTTTTCAAAAGCCGATTCCAAAGCAACTAATAGAGCTTTGCGATCGCAATCACTTCCAGAATCTGCCCCACGAAGTCTACTTTCATGATAAAGCACGAGGGACCTGCCAAAGTTAAACCATTTGGCCAGGAGAGCCCTTTTTTGAAGGCATGTGCTCGATTTCGTCGCGAAATTTTTTTGGCGAATTTTACGACATCTCATTTTTAAAAGTCGATTCCACAGCGACTAATAGAGCTTTGCGATCGCAATCACTTCCAGAATGTGCAAAAGATATTCTAGTTTCATAACAGACCAGCAGGGACCTGCCAAAGTTAAACCATTTGGCCAGGAGAGCCCTTTTATGCAGACTTTTGCCAGATTTCGATACCCAAAATTTTTGCGATTTTCACAGAATTTTTTTCAAAAGCCGATTCCAAAGCAACTAATAGAGCTTTGCGATCGCAATCACTTCCAGAATCTGCCCCACGAAGTCTACTTTCATGATAAAGCACGAGGGACCTGCCAAAGTTAAACCATTTGGCCAGGAGAGCCCTTTTTTGAAGGCATGTGCTCGATTTCGTCGCGAAATTTTTTTGGCGAATTTTACGACATCTCATTTTTAAAAGTCGATTCCACAGCGACTAATAGAGCTTTGCGATCGCAATCACTTCCAGAATGTGCAAAAGATATTCTAGTTTCATAACAGACCAGCAGGGACCTGCCAAAGTTAAACCATTTGGCCAGGAGAGCCCTTTTATGCAGACTTTTGCCAGATTTCGATACCCAAAATTTTTGCGATTTTCACAGAATTTTTTTCAAAAGCCGATTCCAAAGCAACTAATAGAGCTTTGCGATCGCAATCACTTCCAGAATCTGCCCCACGAAGTCTACTTTCATGATAAAGCACGAGGGACCTGCCAAAGTTAAACCATTTGGCCAGGAGAGCCCTTTTTTGAAGGCATGTGCTCGATTTCGTCGCGAAATTTTTTTGGCGAATTTTACGACATCTCATTTTTAAAAGTCGATTCCACAGCGACTAATAGAGCTTTGCGATCGCAATCACTTCCAGAATGTGCAAAAGATATTCTAGTTTCATAACAGACCAGCAGGGACCTGCCAAAGTTAAACCATTTGGCCAGGAGAGCCCTTTTATGCAGACTTTTGCCAGATTTCGATACCCAAAATTTTTGCGATTTTCACAGAATTTTTTTCAAAAGCCGATTCCAAAGCAACTAATAGAGCTTTGCGATCGCAATCACTTCCAGAATCTGCCCCACGAAGTCTACTTTCATGATAAAGCACGAGGGACCTGCCAAAGTTAAACCATTTGGCCAGGAGAGCCCTTTTTTGAAGGCATGTGCTCGATTTCGTCGCGAAATTTTTTTGGCGAATTTTACGACATCTCATTTTTAAAAGTCGATTCCACAGCGACTAATAGAGCTTTGCGATCGCAATCACTTCCAGAATGTGCAAAAGATATTCTAGTTTCATAACAGACCAGCAGGGACCTGCCAAAGTTAAACCATTTGGCCAGGAGAGCCCTTTTATGCAGACTTTTGCCAGATTTCGATACCCAAAATTTTTGCGATTTTCACAGAATTTTTTTCAAAAGCCGATTCCAAAGCAACTAATAGAGCTTTGCGATCGCAATCACTTCCAGAATCTGCCCCACGAAGTCTACTTTCATGATAAAGCACGAGGGACCTGCCAAAGTTAAACCATTTGGCCAGGAGAGCCCTTTTTTGAAGGCATGTGCTCGATTTCGTCGCGAAATTTTTTTGGCGAATTTTACGACATCTCATTTTTAAAAGTCGATTCCACAGCGACTAATAGAGCTTTGCGATCGCAATCACTTCCAGAATGTGCAAAAGATATTCTAGTTTCATAACAGACCAGCAGGGACCTGCCAAAGTTAAACCATTTGGCCAGGAGAGCCCTTTTATGCAGACTTTTGCCAGATTTCGATACCCAAAATTTTTGCGATTTTCACAGAATTTTTTTCAAAAGCCGATTCCAAAGCAACTAATAGAGCTTTGCGATCGCAATCACTTCCAGAATCTGCCCCACGAAGTCTACTTTCATGATAAAGCACGAGGGACCTGCCAAAGTTAAACCATTTGGCCAGGAGAGCCCTTTTTTGAAGGCATGTGCTCGATTTCGTCGCGAAATTTTTTTGGCGAATTTTACGACATCTCATTTTTAAAAGTCGATTCCACAGCGACTAATAGAGCTTTGCGATCGCAATCACTTCCAGAATGTGCAAAAGATATTCTAGTTTCATAACAGACCAGCAGGGACCTGCCAAAGTTAAACCATTTGGCCAGGAGAGCCCTTTTATGCAGACTTTTGCCAGATTTCGATACCCAAAATTTTTGCGATTTTCACAGAATTTTTTTCAAAAGCCGATTCCAAAGCAACTAATAGAGCTTTGCGATCGCAATCACTTCCAGAATCTGCCCCACGAAGTCTACTTTCATGATAAAGCACGAGGGACCTGCCAAAGTTAAACCATTTGGCCAGGAGAGCCCTTTTTTGAAGGCATGTGCTCGATTTCGTCGCGAAATTTTTTTGGCGAATTTTACGACATCTCATTTTTAAAAGTCGATTCCACAGCGACTAATAGAGCTTTGCGATCGCAATCACTTCCAGAATGTGCAAAAGATATTCTAGTTTCATAACAGACCAGCAGGGACCTGCCAAAGTTAAACCATTTGGCCAGGAGAGCCCTTTTATGCAGACTTTTGCCAGATTTCGATACCCAAAATTTTTGCGATTTTCACAGAATTTTTTTCAAAAGCCGATTCCAAAGCAACTAATAGAGCTTTGCGATCGCAATCACTTCCAGAATCTGCCCCACGAAGTCTACTTTCATGATAAAGCACGAGGGACCTGCCAAAGTTAAACCATTTGGCCAGGAGAGCCCTTTTTTGAAGGCATGTGCTCGATTTCGTCGCGAAATTTTTTTGGCGAATTTTACGACATCTCATTTTTAAAAGTCGATTCCACAGCGACTAATAGAGCTTTGCGATCGCAATCACTTCCAGAATGTGCAAAAGATATTCTAGTTTCATAACAGACCAGCAGGGACCTGCCAAAGTTAAACCATTTGGCCAGGAGAGCCCTTTTATGCAGACTTTTGCCAGATTTCGATACCCAAAATTTTTGCGATTTTCACAGAATTTTTTTCAAAAGCCGATTCCAAAGCAACTAATAGAGCTTTGCGATCGCAATCACTTCCAGAATCTGCCCCACGAAGTCTACTTTCATGATAAAGCACGAGGGACCTGCCAAAGTTAAACCATTTGGCCAGGAGAGCCCTTTTTTGAAGGCATGTGCTCGATTTCGTCGCGAAATTTTTTTGGCGAATTTTACGACATCTCATTTTTAAAAGTCGATTCCACAGCGACTAATAGAGCTTTGCGATCGCAATCACTTCCAGAATGTGCAAAAGATATTCTAGTTTCATAACAGACCAGCAGGGACCTGCCAAAGTTAAACCATTTGGCCAGGAGAGCCCTTTTATGCAGACTTTTGCCAGATTTCGATACCCAAAATTTTTGCGATTTTCACAGAATTTTTTTCAAAAGCCGATTCCAAAGCAACTAATAGAGCTTTGCGATCGCAATCACTTCCAGAATCTGCCCCACGAAGTCTACTTTCATGATAAAGCACGAGGGACCTGCCAAAGTTAAACCATTTGGCCAGGAGAGCCCTTTTTTGAAGGCATGTGCTCGATTTCGTCGCGAAATTTTTTTGGCGAATTTTACGACATCTCATTTTTAAAAGTCGATTCCACAGCGACTAATAGAGCTTTGCGATCGCAATCACTTCCAGAATGTGCAAAAGATATTCTAGTTTCATAACAGACCAGCAGGGACCTGCCAAAGTTAAACCATTTGGCCAGGAGAGCCCTTTTATGCAGACTTTTGCCAGATTTCGATACCCAAAATTTTTGCGATTTTCACAGAATTTTTTTCAAAAGCCGATTCCAAAGCAACTAATAGAGCTTTGCGATCGCAATCACTTCCAGAATCTGCCCCACGAAGTCTACTTTCATGATAAAGCACGAGGGACCTGCCAAAGTTAAACCATTTGGCCAGGAGAGCCCTTTTTTGAAGGCATGTGCTCGATTTCGTCGCGAAATTTTTTTGGCGAATTTTACGACATCTCATTTTTAAAAGTCGATTCCACAGCGACTAATAGAGCTTTGCGATCGCAATCACTTCCAGAATGTGCAAAAGATATTCTAGTTTCATAACAGACCAGCAGGGACCTGCCAAAGTTAAACCATTTGGCCAGGAGAGCCCTTTTATGCAGACTTTTGCCAGATTTCGATACCCAAAATTTTTGCGATTTTCACAGAATTTTTTTCAAAAGCCGATTCCAAAGCAACTAATAGAGCTTTGCGATCGCAATCACTTCCAGAATCTGCCCCACGAAGTCTACTTTCATGATAAAGCACGAGGGACCTGCCAAAGTTAAACCATTTGGCCAGGAGAGCCCTTTTTTGAAGGCATGTGCTCGATTTCGTCGCGAAATTTTTTTGGCGAATTTTACGACATCTCATTTTTAAAAGTCGATTCCACAGCGACTAATAGAGCTTTGCGATCGCAATCACTTCCAGAATGTGCAAAAGATATTCTAGTTTCATAACAGACCAGCAGGGACCTGCCAAAGTTAAACCATTTGGCCAGGAGAGCCCTTTTATGCAGACTTTTGCCAGATTTCGATACCCAAAATTTTTGCGATTTTCACAGAATTTTTTTCAAAAGCCGATTCCAAAGCAACTAATAGAGCTTTGCGATCGCAATCACTTCCAGAATCTGCCCCACGAAGTCTACTTTCATGATAAAGCACGAGGGACCTGCCAAAGTTAAACCATTTGGCCAGGAGAGCCCTTTTTTGAAGGCATGTGCTCGATTTCGTCGCGAAATTTTTTTGGCGAATTTTACGACATCTCATTTTTAAAAGTCGATTCCACAGCGACTAATAGAGCTTTGCGATCGCAATCACTTCCAGAATGTGCAAAAGATATTCTAGTTTCATAACAGACCAGCAGGGACCTGCCAAAGTTAAACCATTTGGCCAGGAGAGCCCTTTTATGCAGACTTTTGCCAGATTTCGATACCCAAAATTTTTGCGATTTTCACAGAATTTTTTTCAAAAGCCGATTCCAAAGCAACTAATAGAGCTTTGCGATCGCAATCACTTCCAGAATCTGCCCCACGAAGTCTACTTTCATGATAAAGCACGAGGGACCTGCCAAAGTTAAACCATTTGGCCAGGAGAGCCCTTTTTTGAAGGCATGTGCTCGATTTCGTCGCGAAATTTTTTTGGCGAATTTTACGACATCTCATTTTTAAAAGTCGATTCCACAGCGACTAATAGAGCTTTGCGATCGCAATCACTTCCAGAATGTGCAAAAGATATTCTAGTTTCATAACAGACCAGCAGGGACCTGCCAAAGTTAAACCATTTGGCCAGGAGAGCCCTTTTATGCAGACTTTTGCCAGATTTCGATACCCAAAATTTTTGCGATTTTCACAGAATTTTTTTCAAAAGCCGATTCCAAAGCAACTAATAGAGCTTTGCGATCGCAATCACTTCCAGAATCTGCCCCACGAAGTCTACTTTCATGATAAAGCACGAGGGACCTGCCAAAGTTAAACCATTTGGCCAGGAGAGCCCTTTTTTGAAGGCATGTGCTCGATTTCGTCGCGAAATTTTTTTGGCGAATTTTACGACATCTCATTTTTAAAAGTCGATTCCACAGCGACTAATAGAGCTTTGCGATCGCAATCACTTCCAGAATGTGCAAAAGATATTCTAGTTTCATAACAGACCAGCAGGGACCTGCCAAAGTTAAACCATTTGGCCAGGAGAGCCCTTTTATGCAGACTTTTGCCAGATTTCGATACCCAAAATTTTTGCGATTTTCACAGAATTTTTTTCAAAAGCCGATTCCAAAGCAACTAATAGAGCTTTGCGATCGCAATCACTTCCAGAATCTGCCCCACGAAGTCTACTTTCATGATAAAGCACGAGGGACCTGCCAAAGTTAAACCATTTGGCCAGGAGAGCCCTTTTTTGAAGGCATGTGCTCGATTTCGTCGCGAAATTTTTTTGGCGAATTTTACGACATCTCATTTTTAAAAGTCGATTCCACAGCGACTAATAGAGCTTTGCGATCGCAATCACTTCCAGAATGTGCAAAAGATATTCTAGTTTCATAACAGACCAGCAGGGACCTGCCAAAGTTAAACCATTTGGCCAGGAGAGCCCTTTTATGCAGACTTTTGCCAGATTTCGATACCCAAAATTTTTGCGATTTTCACAGAATTTTTTTCAAAAGCCGATTCCAAAGCAACTAATAGAGCTTTGCGATCGCAATCACTTCCAGAATCTGCCCCACGAAGTCTACTTTCATGATAAAGCACGAGGGACCTGCCAAAGTTAAACCATTTGGCCAGGAGAGCCCTTTTTTGAAGGCATGTGCTCGATTTCGTCGCGAAATTTTTTTGGCGAATTTTACGACATCTCATTTTTAAAAGTCGATTCCACAGCGACTAATAGAGCTTTGCGATCGCAATCACTTCCAGAATGTGCAAAAGATATTCTAGTTTCATAACAGACCAGCAGGGACCTGCCAAAGTTAAACCATTTGGCCAGGAGAGCCCTTTTATGCAGACTTTTGCCAGATTTCGATACCCAAAATTTTTGCGATTTTCACAGAATTTTTTTCAAAAGCCGATTCCAAAGCAACTAATAGAGCTTTGCGATCGCAATCACTTCCAGAATCTGCCCCACGAAGTCTACTTTCATGATAAAGCACGAGGGACCTGCCAAAGTTAAACCATTTGGCCAGGAGAGCCCTTTTTTGAAGGCATGTGCTCGATTTCGTCGCGAAATTTTTTTGGCGAATTTTACGACATCTCATTTTTAAAAGTCGATTCCACAGCGACTAATAGAGCTTTGCGATCGCAATCACTTCCAGAATGTGCAAAAGATATTCTAGTTTCATAACAGACCAGCAGGGACCTGCCAAAGTTAAACCATTTGGCCAGGAGAGCCCTTTTATGCAGACTTTTGCCAGATTTCGATACCCAAAATTTTTGCGATTTTCACAGAATTTTTTTCAAAAGCCGATTCCAAAGCAACTAATAGAGCTTTGCGATCGCAATCACTTCCAGAATCTGCCCCACGAAGTCTACTTTCATGATAAAGCACGAGGGACCTGCCAAAGTTAAACCATTTGGCCAGGAGAGCCCTTTTTTGAAGGCATGTGCTCGATTTCGTCGCGAAATTTTTTTGGCGAATTTTACGACATCTCATTTTTAAAAGTCGATTCCACAGCGACTAATAGAGCTTTGCGATCGCAATCACTTCCAGAATGTGCAAAAGATATTCTAGTTTCATAACAGACCAGCAGGGACCTGCCAAAGTTAAACCATTTGGCCAGGAGAGCCCTTTTATGCAGACTTTTGCCAGATTTCGATACCCAAAATTTTTGCGATTTTCACAGAATTTTTTTCAAAAGCCGATTCCAAAGCAACTAATAGAGCTTTGCGATCGCAATCACTTCCAGAATCTGCCCCACGAAGTCTACTTTCATGATAAAGCACGAGGGACCTGCCAAAGTTAAACCATTTGGCCAGGAGAGCCCTTTTTTGAAGGCATGTGCTCGATTTCGTCGCGAAATTTTTTTGGCGAATTTTACGACATCTCATTTTTAAAAGTCGATTCCACAGCGACTAATAGAGCTTTGCGATCGCAATCACTTCCAGAATGTGCAAAAGATATTCTAGTTTCATAACAGACCAGCAGGGACCTGCCAAAGTTAAACCATTTGGCCAGGAGAGCCCTTTTATGCAGACTTTTGCCAGATTTCGATACCCAAAATTTTTGCGATTTTCACAGAATTTTTTTCAAAAGCCGATTCCAAAGCAACTAATAGAGCTTTGCGATCGCAATCACTTCCAGAATCTGCCCCACGAAGTCTACTTTCATGATAAAGCACGAGGGACCTGCCAAAGTTAAACCATTTGGCCAGGAGAGCCCTTTTTTGAAGGCATGTGCTCGATTTCGTCGCGAAATTTTTTTGGCGAATTTTACGACATCTCATTTTTAAAAGTCGATTCCACAGCGACTAATAGAGCTTTGCGATCGCAATCACTTCCAGAATGTGCAAAAGATATTCTAGTTTCATAACAGACCAGCAGGGACCTGCCAAAGTTAAACCATTTGGCCAGGAGAGCCCTTTTATGCAGACTTTTGCCAGATTTCGATACCCAAAATTTTTGCGATTTTCACAGAATTTTTTTCAAAAGCCGATTCCAAAGCAACTAATAGAGCTTTGCGATCGCAATCACTTCCAGAATCTGCCCCACGAAGTCTACTTTCATGATAAAGCACGAGGGACCTGCCAAAGTTAAACCATTTGGCCAGGAGAGCCCTTTTTTGAAGGCATGTGCTCGATTTCGTCGCGAAATTTTTTTGGCGAATTTTACGACATCTCATTTTTAAAAGTCGATTCCACAGCGACTAATAGAGCTTTGCGATCGCAATCACTTCCAGAATGTGCAAAAGATATTCTAGTTTCATAACAGACCAGCAGGGACCTGCCAAAGTTAAACCATTTGGCCAGGAGAGCCCTTTTATGCAGACTTTTGCCAGATTTCGATACCCAAAATTTTTGCGATTTTCACAGAATTTTTTTCAAAAGCCGATTCCAAAGCAACTAATAGAGCTTTGCGATCGCAATCACTTCCAGAATCTGCCCCACGAAGTCTACTTTCATGATAAAGCACGAGGGACCTGCCAAAGTTAAACCATTTGGCCAGGAGAGCCCTTTTTTGAAGGCATGTGCTCGATTTCGTCGCGAAATTTTTTTGGCGAATTTTACGACATCTCATTTTTAAAAGTCGATTCCACAGCGACTAATAGAGCTTTGCGATCGCAATCACTTCCAGAATGTGCAAAAGATATTCTAGTTTCATAACAGACCAGCAGGGACCTGCCAAAGTTAAACCATTTGGCCAGGAGAGCCCTTTTATGCAGACTTTTGCCAGATTTCGATACCCAAAATTTTTGCGATTTTCACAGAATTTTTTTCAAAAGCCGATTCCAAAGCAACTAATAGAGCTTTGCGATCGCAATCACTTCCAGAATCTGCCCCACGAAGTCTACTTTCATGATAAAGCACGAGGGACCTGCCAAAGTTAAACCATTTGGCCAGGAGAGCCCTTTTTTGAAGGCATGTGCTCGATTTCGTCGCGAAATTTTTTTGGCGAATTTTACGACATCTCATTTTTAAAAGTCGATTCCACAGCGACTAATAGAGCTTTGCGATCGCAATCACTTCCAGAATGTGCAAAAGATATTCTAGTTTCATAACAGACCAGCAGGGACCTGCCAAAGTTAAACCATTTGGCCAGGAGAGCCCTTTTATGCAGACTTTTGCCAGATTTCGATACCCAAAATTTTTGCGATTTTCACAGAATTTTTTTCAAAAGCCGATTCCAAAGCAACTAATAGAGCTTTGCGATCGCAATCACTTCCAGAATCTGCCCCACGAAGTCTACTTTCATGATAAAGCACGAGGGACCTGCCAAAGTTAAACCATTTGGCCAGGAGAGCCCTTTTTTGAAGGCATGTGCTCGATTTCGTCGCGAAATTTTTTTGGCGAATTTTACGACATCTCATTTTTAAAAGTCGATTCCACAGCGACTAATAGAGCTTTGCGATCGCAATCACTTCCAGAATGTGCAAAAGATATTCTAGTTTCATAACAGACCAGCAGGGACCTGCCAAAGTTAAACCATTTGGCCAGGAGAGCCCTTTTATGCAGACTTTTGCCAGATTTCGATACCCAAAATTTTTTGCGATTTTCACAGAATTTTTTTCAAAAGCCGATTCCAAAGCAACTAATAGAGCTTTGCGATCGCAATCACTTCCAGAATCTGCCCCACGAAGTCTACTTTCATGATAAAGCACGAGGGACCTGCCAAAGTTAAACCATTTGGCCAGGAGAGCCCTTTTTTGAAGGCATGTGCTCGATTTCGTCGCGAAATTTTTTTGGCGAATTTTACGACATCTCATTTTTAAAAGTCGATTCCACAGCGACTAATAGAGCTTTGCGATCGCAATCACTTCCAGAATGTGCAAAAGATATTCTAGTTTCATAACAGACCAGCAGGGACCTGCCAAAGTTAAACCATTTGGCCAGGAGAGCCCTTTTATGCAGACTTTTGCCAGATTTCGATACCCAAAATTTTTGCGATTTTCACAGAATTTTTTTCAAAAGCCGATTCCAAAGCAACTAATAGAGCTTTGCGATCGCAATCACTTCCAGAATCTGCCCCACGAAGTCTACTTTCATGATAAAGCACGAGGGACCTGCCAAAGTTAAACCATTTGGCCAGGAGAGCCCTTTTTTGAAGGCATGTGCTCGATTTCGTCGCGAAATTTTTTTGGCGAATTTTACGACATCTCATTTTTAAAAGTCGATTCCACAGCGACTAATAGAGCTTTGCGATCGCAATCACTTCCAGTGCAAAAGATATTCTAGTTTCATAACAGACCAGCAGGGACCTGCCAAAGTTAAACCATTTGGCCAGGAGAGCCCTTTTATGCAGACTTTTGCCAGATTTCGATACCCAAAATTTTTGCGATTTTCACAGAATTTTTTTCAAAAGCCGATTCCAAAGCAACTAATAGAGCTTTGCGATCGCAATCACTTCCAGAATCTGCCCCACGAAGTCTACTTTCATGATAAAGCACGAGGGACCTGCCAAAGTTAAACCATTTGGCCAGGAGAGCCCTTTTTTGAAGGCATGTGCTCGATTTCGTCGCGAAATTTTTTTGGCGAATTTTACGACATCTCATTTTTAAAAGTCGATTCCACAGCGACTAATAGAGCTTTGCGATCGCAATCACTTCCAGAATGTGCAAAAGATATTCTAGTTTCATAACAGACCAGCAGGGACCTGCCAAAGTTAAACCATTTGGCCAGGAGAGCCCTTTTATGCAGACTTTTGCCAGATTTCGATACCCAAAATTTTTGCGATTTTCACAGAATTTTTTTCAAAAGCCGATTCCAAAGCAACTAATAGAGCTTTGCGATCGCAATCACTTCCAGAATCTGCCCCACGAAGTCTACTTTCATGATAAAGCACGAGGGACCTGCCAAAGTTAAACCATTTGGCCAGGAGAGCCCTTTTTTGAAGGCATGTGCTCGATTTCGTCGCGAAATTTTTTTGGCGAATTTTACGACATCTCATTTTTAAAAGTCGATTCCACAGCGACTAATAGAGCTTTGCGATCGCAATCACTTCCAGAATGTGCAAAAGATATTCTAGTTTCATAACAGACCAGCAGGGACCTGCCAAAGTTAAACCATTTGGCCAGGAGAGCCCTTTTATGCAGACTTTTGCCAGATTTCGATACCCAAAATTTTGCGATTTTCACAGAATTTTTTTCAAAAGCCGATTCCAAAGCAACTAATAGAGCTTTGCGATCGCAATCACTTCCAGAATCTGCCCCACGAAGTCTACTTTCATGATAAAGCACGAGGGACCTGCCAAAGTTAAACCATTTGGCCAGGAGAGCCCTTTTTTGAAGGCATGTGCTCGATTTCGTCGCGAAATTTTTTTGGCGAATTTTACGACATCTCATTTTTAAAAGTCGATTCCACAGCGACTAATAGAGCTTTGCGATCGCAATCACTTCCAGAATGTGCAAAAGATATTCTAGTTTCATAACAGACCAGCAGGGACCTGCCAAAGTTAAACCATTGGCCAGGAGAGCCCTTTTATGCAGACTTTTGCCAGATTTCGATACCCAAAATTTTTGCGATTTTCACAGAATTTTTTTCAAAAGCCGATTCCAAAGCAACTAATAGAGCTTTGCGATCGCAATCACTTCCAGAATCTGCCCACGAAGTCTACTTTCATGATAAAGCACGAGGGACCTGCCAAAGTTAAACCATTTGGCCAGGAGAGCCCTTTTTTGAAGGCATGTGCTCGATTTCGTCGCGAAATTTTTTTGGCGAATTTTACGACATCTCATTTTTAAAAGTCGATTCCACAGCGACTAATAGAGCTTTGCGATCGCAATCACTTCCAGAATGTGCAAAAGATATTCTAGTTTCATAACAGACCAGCAGGGACCTGCCAAAGTTAAACCATTTGGCCAGGAGAGCCCTTTTATGCAGACTTTTGCCAGATTTCGATACCCAAAATTTTTGCGATTTTCACAGAATTTTTTTCAAAAGCCGATTCCAAAGCAACTAATAGAGCTTTGCGATCGCAATCACTTCCAGAATCTGCCCCACGAAGTCTACTTTCATGATAAAGCACGAGGGACCTGCCAAAGTTAAACCATTTGGCCAGGAGAGCCCTTTTTTGAAGGCATGTGCTCGATTTCGTCGCGAAATTTTTTTGGCGAATTTTACGACATCTCATTTTTAAAAGTCGATTCCACAGCGACTAATAGAGCTTTGCGATCGCAATCACTTCCAGAATGTGCAAAAGATATTCTAGTTTCATAACAGACCAGCAGGGACCTGCCAAAGTTAAACCATTTGGCCAGGAGAGCCTTTTATGCAGACTTTTGCCAGATTTCGATACCCAAAATTTTTGCGATTTTCACAGAATTTTTTTCAAAAGCCGATTCCAAAGCAACTAATAGAGCTTTGCGATCGCAATCACTTCCAGAATCTGCCCCACGAAGTCTACTTTCATGATAAAGCACGAGGGACCTGCCAAAGTTAAACCATTTGGCCAGGAGAGCCCTTTTTTGAAGGCATGTGCTCGATTTCGTCGCGAAATTTTTTTGGCGAATTTTACGACATCTCATTTTTAAAAGTCGATTCCACAGCGACTAATAGAGCTTTGCGATCGCAATCACTTCCAGAATGTGCAAAAGATATTCTAGTTTCATAACAGACCAGCAGGGACCTGCCAAAGTTAAACCATTTGGCCAGGAGAGCCCTTTTATGCAGACTTTTGCCAGATTTCGATACCCAAAATTTTTGCGATTTTCACAGAATTTTTTTCAAAAGCCGATTCCAAAGCAACTAATAGAGCTTTGCGATCGCAATCACTTCCAGAATCTGCCCCACGAAGTCTACTTTCATGATAAAGCACGAGGGACCTGCCAAAGTTAAACCATTTGGCCAGGAGAGCCCTTTTTTGAAGGCATGTGCTCGATTTCGTCGCGAAATTTTTTTGGCGAATTTTACGACATCTCATTTTTAAAAGTCGATTCCACAGCGACTAATAGAGCTTTGCGATCGCAATCACTTCCAGAATGTGCAAAAGATATTCTAGTTTCATAACAGACCAGCAGGGACCTGCCAAAGTTAAACCATTTGGCCAGGAGAGCCCTTTTATGCAGACTTTTGCCAGATTTCGATACCCAAAATTTTTGCGATTTTCACAGAATTTTTTCAAAAGCCGATTCCAAGCAACTAATAGAGCTTTGCGATCGCAATCACTTCCAGAATCTGCCCCACGAAGTCTA